>CAJNDS010000680.1:251203-748703 GCA_905221605.1 Symbiodinium natans
CTGAACTCCTTACCCCTAAACCCCCTAAACTCCTTAACCCTTAGCCTTCTTCGGGACGCAAGGTGCTGCCGGGGCCCACAGGCCTTCCTAAGCATGATCCTCTTAAACCCGACTCCCTAAAAACCCTGAACCCCACACCCCCCAAGAAAGGGAGAAGGTCAAATCTCCCGAGGGGCCTAACTGCGGAGGTCTTGAGTTTAAAGCGGGCCTGAGGTTGAAAGGCCTAGAATACTTAGGGTTTGGAATGATTACGGATGGCATTCCCCGATGTCCTTATATAGTTTATAACATGCTGCGATAATGACCCCTAAAACCCCTATTCTAAAAAATTGAGGCCCCTAGACTGGGACCCTAAACCCAAAACCCAAACCCCCCCCAACACCCTGTTCGAACTGTTAAGGCCCCTCTTTTATGGCCTTCTCTTTTATGGTTTCGGGGTTACTGGCTGCAGGGCTTGGGCTTGTCAGGCATAGTAAAGCCTCTGCAGGACTCCCGGCCGAAGCGATCACGAACCCAGGACCGACCTCCAGACACCCCGAAACTCTGAGCCCTAAGCCCTAAACCCTAAACCCTAAACCCCAAACCATAAACCCTAAACTCCTGCAACCAGCTGCTGTAGCAGTGCCACAGCGCATTCGAGACACGAAGCCCTCCAAGAGTCGAAAGCTCTAGAACCTCAAGCCTCCCGAAACCCTAAACCCTAAACGCTAAACCCTGAAACCCTAAACCCCAAACCCCAAACCCCAAACCCCAAACCCTAAACCCTAAACCCTAAACCCTAAACCCTACACAAACCCAAACTGCAAGTTTTCGCTGGTTGGGGCCTGCAGCGCGCGGCCCACGACAGCGCGGCAGAAGAGCACCGCGTAGAGGCCTAGCAGCCCAAGGCTCAGGGATTTACTGGGTTTAGGGTTTAGGGTTTAGGGTTTAGGGTTTGGGGTTTAGGGTTTGGGGTTTGGGGTTTAGGGTTTAGGGTTTGGGGTTTGGGGTTTGGGGTTTAGGGTTTGGGGTTTGGGGTTTAGGGTTTAGGGTTTGGGGTTTGGGGTTTGGGGTTTAGGGTTTGGGGTTTGGGGTTTGGGGCTTGGGGCTTGGGGTTTGGGGTTTGGGGTTTGGGGCTCAGGGATTCACTGGCGTATTGCTGATTTTACGTCTTCCCCTCGCGCGTACTCTCTGTCTCTCCCTCCCTCCCTCCCTCTCTCTCTCTCTCTTCCTCTTCCTCTCCCTCTCTTCCTCCCTGCCTCCCTCCCTCATCTCTCCCACTCCTCCCTGATCTCTCTCTGTCTCTCTCTCCCTCTGTCTCTCTCTCTCTCTCTGTCTTCATTCCTTCCTTCCTTCCTTCCTTCCTTCCTTCCTTCCTTGCTTCCTTCCTCCCATCTATCGGGCGCGCAAAGCAAAGCTGGAAAGCTCAGGGATGCGCTGGTGCTTCCTGCCTTCGGAACTCCGAAGGTCTCCAAAACCACCCCAAAGCCCCCCCAAACTTGACTAGCCCCAAAAGTTGGGTTCAGGGTTTGGGGTTTAGGGTTTTAGGACTCAGGCCCTACACACCTTAGCTTGACTATCCCCAAAAATTTGGGTTCAGGGTTTCGGGTTTAGGATTGAGGCCCTACACACCCTACAGCCGCAGCCCCTAGAGCCCTAGACCCTAAACCCCGAACCCCAGCCCCTGAACGGCCTTGAACCCCGAAACCCGGCAAGCTGCAAGTTGAACCTTCACTCTCAATTCCTAAGTCCCTTTTTAGGGTTTGGGGTTTAGGGTTTAGGGTTTAGGCCTTCAACCCTGAACCTCGCCTGTGTAGGAGCCGTTGGTGTCGTCCTGCGCGTACTCATCCGCCTTGACGGACCTGGGAAACATGGCGAGCCCCTGTTCGGTGGCTCCCTCCAGGGTTTAGGGTTTAGGGTTTAGGGTTTGGGGCTTTGGGGTTTAGGGTTTAGGGTTTAGGATTCAGGGTCCCCGGTTTAGGGTAGTTTAGGGCATTTCGGAAGCCTCAACCCCTTGACGGGCTCAGGTTCCGGGAACAGGACTGAATATCAGATTTCCATGTATCAGAAAACCAACATGGATCTCCAGTCGAAGAATCCCCCACTACCCAAAAACACAAACACAAACACACACACACACACATACACACAAAATAAAAAAAAGTATACATCTATATAAGATATATATATATATATAATATGGTGCAGCGTCGCTGCCCCCGTGGCCCCCCTGTGGGGTGGTGTGGTTGGGGTTTGGGTTGAGGGTTAGGGTTTAGGGTGTAGGGTTTAGGGTTGAGGGTTGAGGGTTTAGGGTTTAGGGGGGGTGCCCCTACGCGAAACCCTCATTCCCTTCTTCCTTGGGAAAGGTTCCCTCGGGGCCACGGTACAAGCTACAAACACAAATGGGGTTGATAGGGTTGGATGGGTATGGGGGCCCTAAACCCTAAACCCTAAACCCTAAACCCAAAACAGGTACCATGGCGGGGGGGGGGGGCCCATCGAACTGCAAAATCTATGCCAAACCCCACCCCCCCCCCCTCCCCCCCGCCAACAAGCATCTCGCGCGTTAGGGCCCGAACGACTCGGCAAGGTACACCCCAGGGCCGAACATCGACCTGGGTCCCAAGGGTTTAGGGTTTAGGGCCCTAAGGTTGTAGGTCTCCCTTAATATACGCCTGATATGGCCCATATTACCTTAAAGGGATCTGTAAAAAGCCCCAAAGCCACGGGCACAACCTTAGGGGTCCAAGGTGGAGTACCATGAGGGTCGTGCCTCAACGCAAACCAATACCTCGCGGGTGTAGGGCTTGCCTTAAGAACGCTGGCTTTAGGGTTTAGGGTTTTGGGGTTTCGGGTGTCGGGTTCAACCTACTTTCTTGCAGGTTACCTCAGAATCCGCAAACAAATGTTGTATTAATCGCCTACAAACAAGTAGATCTTGGGTTCTTAAGGTGGGGTTCAGGGACCTTCAGGTTTTCATAGACCCTTGGAGAGAGCCGCTTAGAATCCAGCTTCAACGAAAAGACGCAAATCCGAATATAAGGTCTGGAATAAGAGGCCGAGAAGTCGACCCAACCAAACCAGCTGTGCACAGCCCCCACCCTCACCAAAAAAACACACACACACGCACACACACAAGGAAGGAGTTGCAAGAGCCAACCTAGACAACGACTGCCAAAAGGGACGTCTCCCAGATCTCTGACGCGGGGCCCGGCGTTCTTGCCCGCCAAACCCATCTTGAATGAAGTTCGGAGGATGGACAGCGCCGAGGTGGGATTGCTTCCTAGGATTTTTGGGGGTTTCGGAAGATTAGGTAAGCTTGAAACCCTAAACCCTAAACCCTAAACCCGAAACCCTAAACCCTAAACCCTAACCCTAAACCCCAACCTTCCCCAAAGCCTGATCTCTGAACAACTTATAGGCAGGTGGGTCTGAAGTCCCTTAGTTGTGGCTCTTCGGCCATGGGTGCCCAGTTTTTCTCCCGGCGAGTGTAGCGGAGTACGAAAGGTGCCCCTCCCCCCAAGGAAGGGGTAGAACCCTACCTTAGAAAAACCAGATAATATACATATATATATATATATATGCATATATATATATATAACAAGTACATAAATATTGTATATATATATATATAAATACATTTTTATACATATATATATATGGTTGTTTTCAAATACTACTGTTCTCCATGACCACAAAATAATACATGTGAACTACTACCACTTTTATTTATAAATGGTGGAACATGAAAACAATTTAATTGAGTATTTTCTGGTACAAGTCATTCATTATGCACTTGCAATACAAACACATTTATTCAACCAAAAATCAACAAGTCATCTTAGTGACAAATTTGTTCTAGTACCAGACCATCAAGCATTCAATGACTGCACCCAAATTTAATCTTCAGATACTACGGGTTCCAGAAGTTTTGGTAACAAAAGGGTTCTACATCACCTAATTCGAGCTCAAACCACATGGTTGCATTTCATGAGACAGAAATATTCTCTTTGAAAAAGCAATTTTCTTCAAAAGAAGACCGTTCTGGTGATTTGATTCTTTAGTTTTATGGGTTCTAAGTACTAGTTAAGGGGTAGTTACCACTGAACTGTAGGTAAATAGTCCCAGGTAGGTCACATGACCCTATGGTCGCAAACCCTACGAACGCCCAGTTATCCCGCTAGGGGCCCCACACACCCCCTGGCCCTAAAGCCTAAATTCCAAATAGTAAAACCCTCGACCCTACAAACACTAAGCCCTACAAAGCCTTAAAACTGGCGAAGGTTGGAAACGCATTCTTGAAATTTTGGCCAGGAGCCGTGCAGAAGGTATGCCTCGTTGCTGGGATTGCCATGCACCTTGCTTCGCAGCCCTAAACCCTAAACCCTAAACCCTAAACCGCGACAGCGTGGTTTGAAGGCCTTCAGGGCTGGGCTTCTCAGATGCGGGGTGTTGTCTTTTTAACGAGACGCAATGAACACCCACGGAGCCATCAGGAGTCCACCAGCCCAGGCTGTTAGGAGGATCCAAGAAGTAGAACCCCCAGATAGTACCCGAAACCCTAAACCCTATCAGACCCTAAACCCTAAACCCCATACTACTATAAGGTCATGCTTAGGAACCCTTAAGGGGATCTACTTTTCGGATCCTCCTAACGTAGGGGTCTGGGTTAAGCTTTATGAACGTGTTAGAGTTTGGAGTTTGGGGCATAGAGGTCCTTGTTCCGAGCTACCTGAAGGCTCCAAGGTAGTTCCTTTTTGGGTTAGTTAAAGGGGGTTCAAGTATACTACCCCAACAAGGTACTACATAGGAGCCTTTGGGTAAGGTGCCACAAGTTGATGGGACCAACCTGCATTCATTTAGAAGGGGCATGCCACGGCAAGTGTGGAGGAAATGCAGCAGCTACCCATGTTTGAGGTTCCAGCAGCAACTCTACACAGGAAGCATTCTACTTCAAACTAGAAGCATCTATATATATATATACATAGACATATATGTATGTAAATCTTCTTACATGTCAGAATACTGTGTACTGTGTCAAGAAAAACTAAAACATAATATTCTAAGGTACATAAGGCCTCCTAAAAACCCGTACGACACCCCCCCCCCCCAAACAAAATCCACATAGATAGCCGCAACAACCTCCAAACCCTAAAGAAACCCTAAAGCAAGCCCTAGAAAAGAAACCCTAGAAATACAAAAAACCCTAACCACCCCCAAGCCCCAAGCACCCTGCAACCTCCCCAAAGAAACCACATATACTAGCAGTCCTTAATCGGGATTCTAGTACCCCTATTATAATCCCCATTAAGAAGCTGATAGTATGAAGGGGGAAACATCCCAAACCCTAAACCCTAAACCCTAAACCCCAAACCCCAAACGCCTCGTGAAGGCAGCGCAGGGTCAGCCCCAAGGAGGCCGAAAGTGTCGAGGGCGTCACCGGGCACTCCTGAAGACGCGGGCGGCCAAAGAGAGGCCAAACAGTACAAATATGCATAAACGACAAGTATGTCAATATATGTATATGTAATTTTAATATATATATATATATGATGTAATGTAATGCAATGCAATGTAATGTCATATAATATAATGTGATACAATATAATGCAATATAATATCATATCATATCATAATATATTAGTCGTACATGAAACGGTTTGGATGTAGGAACAATACTTAAGATAAGCCCATTGCATTACATTAGTACCTGCGCGTGACACATCAGTTTCCCATGCCAAATCAAGGTGGTAGAGAATCTTGCGCCGAGCCCATATTCTGCTGTAATAGCTACACCCGAAACCCTAAACCCTAAACCCCAAACCCTAAACCCTAACCCTAAGCCCTAAACCCCAGTGTCCTCGCCGTCGCTGCGGCTGCGCAGCTGCACGCCCACAGCCTCTCGGCGTGCCGCATAGCGGTCCTGCGAGGCGATTGAGTCGCGGGGAGGTCTCACCCACCCCCACCCCCCCCCCCCCCCCCCCCCCCCCCCCAAAAAAAAGTGCAAGTGAAGCAGAGCACCCACCTCCAACCACACCCCCTTGAGGGGTTTGGGTTTAGGGTCAAGCACGTGACCCCCGTCCCCCCCTCCCCCCCAAGCACACGCTTCCCTCCCTCTCCAGCCCCCTCCAGCTGCACCTCCTTTCCCCATCCAGCCTCGAGGTTGTGGTTCCAACTCTAAAAAAAAAACCCTAAACCCTCAAGGCTTTAGGTGGCTTTAGGGGGCTTAGAGTGGGTTTGGGGGTCCACCGTTTCCAGGTCTGGTTCAGTCGTTTCGTGCAAATTGTGTGGTTAGTTTAGGGATGCGTTGGGACCCTTGCTTGTAGTTCCCTTTTGGGGAGTGCCTGACCATAGGAACAAAGGTAAATGCACTACATCTTCAAGGGTCTAGGGAGGCATGATAATGCGAGTATTTCTTGTCGAGATAAAGATCGTGTACGGTTATGTTCACTTCCCTGTCGAAGAAAATGTCATCCTTCGAGATGTGAATGAGTATTAAGACTACAAGTAAACATATGTTTAGTAGAAGATAGCAAAGATGTACCGATGTACCACAAGAGAAGATAAAAACGTTATCACAAAACGCCCCTAAGCTTGGTGCAAAAAGAGTGAGAGAAAGGGGAAAATACATGAATGAATAGAATTAAAGCGGGCCATTAGTTAGACTTCATGAAAGCCCTCTATATTGTGTTCTCTTTTCGCATCCTTTTTTATGGCGCGCCTGGAGCATTAGCTTATTTCCTTCATTCGTTCGTTGATACTTAGTTCTGCCGCAAGAAAGATCAGGAGATGAGTGGCTGAGTGAAGCGAATGCAGAAACGAAGGTATGACATGAACACCATAACTTTATATACTACTTTTGGCATGGCATTTTCTTCACCGCGTTCACTTGTCTTTGCAGGGGCGGCTAAGTGACATGCACCAGCGAACAAAGGCAACAGACGAACCCCTAAAGCATTATCTGGTGAGAGCGAACGCATCTCCCCTAAACCCTAAACCCTAAAACCTAAAACCTAAACTCCAAACCCTAAACCCTAAACCCTAAACGCCCTCAACCCCGGCGGTCCCAGAGCCAGGGGTTCTCGGATCGCAGCGCCTGCACCACCACGAAGCGGGAGGCGATGGGCTTCCCGCCACGGTCTCTGGTGGCCACCGCCTTTCAGGGGGTTTAGGGTTTAGGGTTTGGGGTTTAGGGTTTAGGGTTTAGGGGTTTCGGGCTGGGGGTGGCAGGGTCTGAGGGTCTTAGGGTCTGAGGGACAGAGAGTCTTAGGGTTTCAGGGTTTAGGGTAGGTGTCTAGGGAGTTTGGGAAAAAGGGTGGGGCTGCCTAGTGTCAGCCTGCTGTGCTTACAAAAGAAAGAAGTTGATAGACACGATAAGGACATTTCCTCGGTTTTCGGGGCACTTGATGTTTCGCGGGTATTGTTATAAGTAGGGCTATAAGGACCCCTGAATACGGTTATAGCCAGTGAAAGCCACTGTTACCCTACACATACTACCACTCACAACTACTCATGACCCTAAACCCTAAACCCTAAACCCGAAACCCTACACCCTAGACCCTACACCCTAAACCCTATATAGAGTGGGGGATGAAACGAGGCTCCAACATCGAGCCGCTGGCTCGCTGCACTGCGGGTTTAGGGTTTAGAGTTTAGGGTTTTGGGGTTTAGGGTGATTTGCTGCTCCATAAGGGAATACTACTAGCAACTATTCCGACCTCTAAAGTAGTTCTTGATGCTTTGCGGATCTCTTCGGGTCTTTCTGGCCGCCGAGTTGACCTTCTGGCGAGCCGGGGATAGGCAGCCAAACAGGGGTAGCTTGGGGCTTAGAGTTCGGGGTTTAGGGGCTTGGGGGTCCTAAACTCTAAACTCGAAAAGAAAAGGTGCAGGTAGCAACCGGCAGTACAGGTTCTCATATGTTCGCATTACTGTACAGGATTTAGGGCTGTGGGGCCTTGGAAGGTTCCTACCGCAAGAGGAAAAAGGCGCAAGGGTCTGTAACGTGTACACGTCTGCCCCTAAAGACCTTCTGAACGCGTCCTTTATTGGATCCCCGTACCTGCACCCAATAAGGGAAAATTACCAAACAATCCAAGCTCCTCATTCTATACCTGACACCCATAACAAAAAAGGAAAACACGCGCACGCTCGCACACAAGTCGCATTTTTTCCGAAGCCCTAGGCCCCCCGATCAGAGCGAATTAGATGTGCACGGCGAGAGATATCGCACTGCAGGCAGCTCTTGCGTTGAAAGTAGCCGATCATGTGGGAGTCGCGATTGAAACTATCCTAATCCTAAACCCTAACCGGGGCAGCAGGCTGTCTGCAGTAGGCCCGCTCGAGAGTGCTCGCGAGAGCACGCACCTCACTCGGCATGAGAGTGCTCGGTGCCTCAAGAGATGGCAAAACTGGTAATCTAATTGTAGGTCCTTCTCTGGGTACCAAATTGTAAAGTTCGTGCAATCCAAAAACCTAATCGCACAGCTAGCATAGCCTTAAAAAAAGGTGTAGTGTGGTCGAAAAAACCAAAATTAGGCATCCAGAGCAAAAAGGAACCGCTGTTGGGGGGCCCGGCATGCGACCGAGCACGCCAAGATTCTTGCACTGGCCACGTGGCGCCAAAAAGTGTGAGAGGTGGGCGGTGCAGCTAGGTTTGTTTTGGGCTCAGGGTACTTTCTGGGGCCCGAAGTTGGGTTCTCTCATCAAGGTTCATGGACCCGAAACCTTATAAACCCTGAACCCTGCACCCTTAACCCTAAACCCTTAAGCCCTAATCCCCAAACCCTAATCCTAAACCCTAAACCCTAAACCCAAAACCCTAAACCCTAAACCCTAAATCGGGTCTGGGAGCCCTCTTCAACCACGGTGGGCCAAAATTGTGGGCCAGATCAAGGCCCCAGAGGAAAGCCTAGGAATCAAAAGAGTTTAGGGTTTAGGGTTTAAGGTTTAGGGCTAAGGTTCATAAGCATTGAATGAGGGAATCAGGTACCCTGTAATATAGAATCTTTTAAAGGGTTTATGTGGGGCCCTATCCCTCATTTCCCACGAAGAACCAGGGGGTTTGGGGTTTGGGAGTTGTGTTTACAGAGCAAATATGCCACCCAAAGAAAGGAAGAAAGGCTAACTCTGGGTCCAAATTAAAATCGATCCATGCATCCTTCACAAGGGCGTTGGCATATTAAATTCGCGGCTCAACCCAGAACCAAAAAAAAAGGGCAAAGGGTACCACTGGACTACGTCACGGCTCCTGGGGTGCTTTCCTGAGGCCGACCGTACACCTTCCCGGATCCCCTGTCCAGCGCCACGCCATACGGAAGCCTGGGACAAGCGGCAAAAACGCAGCCTTGAAGCTGACATGGTGGCCACAACTCCACCATCTGCCCCACATAAACCTCAAGGCTTCTGGGAAGGTACCTTGGTAGCCCAGAAAGCATATTCTCATAAGGGCACACTGTTTGGGGTTGGTTACCTTTTTAATATAAGGGAACCTTGAACCAAGAAAAGGGAGAAGGGTACTACTGGGTTGCCAAGGTACTGGAAGGTCTCCATGTCATATGTAGGCGGCATAGGAAGCCAGGGTGACTTCGGCGTAGGGCAACTTGAGGTATAGGCTCCTGTTACCATGGCGGCTGCTTCCGGATCGCTGTCCAGGATATCTGCCAGAGCCAGCTTCTGTGCGGTGGGCACGTCGGAAAGCATTGGAAGGTCCTGATGGATCAATGCTTCCATAGGGGACGCCATGGCCTTCGGCTGCTCCATGTTCCGGGTCAGAACTCCAGGAGGAGGTGGCAGACCCGGAGGGGGGAACTGCGGCGTTTGAGGCTTTGGCGGCACGGGTCTCTCCACATCTGCATGTATTGCTGCTGGATTGTGCACAGCTGACAATGGAGGATCATCAGCACATCCCAGGCAGCTGCTCAAACTCAGCTGAAGCATCCAAAGAGAGCCAGCTGCAAAAGCTGTTGTAGCTTTCGCCCTGGGCACAACGACAGCGAACTCGAAACTAACTAATCCTTGAGAGAAGGGCCCTCCGACGCCATTTTGCAAGAAGGCCTGTGTGTTTTTTGGGTCCGGGGGCTTGGGGGCTCAGGGTTTAGGGGTTCGGGTTTCCCACCTACTCTGCAGGTAAACCTACGGCAAGTAGATTTGGTGATTTTTGGGATTTTGGGATGTTAGGGTTTAGGGTGTGAGATTAGAATCTAAGGTTTCGGGTGTTCGGGTTTAGGGTTTCGGGGGTGTAGGGCGTTTAGCTTAGGTTTTCGGATCAAGAGGCGTCACATGCACCACCATAATTAGGAGGTGCTTGAATATGGCACTTACTGCAGGCTTGATCAGGTCCCTAAGGAGCAGCTGAGGTTGTAAGTTATCAACTCAAGATGGATGTTGGTCCCGTTTAGTTTTTGGCTATTCTAAATATTAGGGGCCGCCTTCTAGTAGCAAACCCAAAAAGGCACCATAACTTAGAGAAGTTACCAAGTTTCACTGGGGTTTTTGAGCTGCTGGCTTTGCAAGACCTGCCTCCAACCCCGAAGTCTTAGCTCGTGTTGCAAGCCTTAAGCCCTGAATGGGGTAATCCCAAATCGAGGAACCTTTAAACCTGAACCCCAAAACCCTTCCAAACCGAACGCCCCCGCCCCTCCCCCCCCCTCCCCCCCAAACCAAAAACAAAGAGGAAGACCTCAACCCCGACAGCCCCCGACTCCCGTTAGTAGGGATTACAGCACCCCCCCACCCCTAATATAATCCTATAAAGGACTGTTAGGAAAAGCAGAAGAAACAAGCTTTGGCGCCTTGTAGGTGCCATCCATGACCTCCTGCAACATCACCTCAACATCTCAACATTTCGGGTTTGGGGTTTGGGGTTTAGGTTTAAGGGTTAAGGGTTAAGGGTTAAGGGTTAAGGGTTAAGGGTAAAGGGTTAAGGGTTAAGGGTTAAGGGTTTAGGGTTAGGGTCTAGGGCTTAGGGTTTAGGGTTGTTTATACGATTGTCTAGACCCAAGAGTAACCTAGGAATGAAAAAGTGCTGTCCTTTTTGGCTTCAAGGGCTTGTACGGGAACCTAATCTGGGTCTTAGTTTGTTGAAGCTCAAGGAGGGTTTGGGGTCTTGGGGTGTTAGGGCTGAAGGTCTTAGCGTGTTAGGGCTCAGGGTCTCAGCGGGGTTTAGGATTTTAGGTTTAGGCTAGGGCTTTTTAAGGTGACCCATGCCGTGACATCGGTTCGGGGTGAAATTTCCCCTCGTGATGTAGTATCCACAACACCTCCTCGACATGTGCCCTGTCATGCCACAGACTGGCCCGATGCCCTACTGCAAGCAAGTCACCCGTAACCTAAACTCCTAACTTAACTGCCCTTGTCAACGCCGAATGTCCGCTATTCGCAACAAAAGTTCAGAACCATTCTTCATAATTAACCAAACTAATCTCTCAACAAAAGCAAAACGCAAAAAAAGTCTAGAAAACCCTCAAAACCTGACGGCCCGACTCCCAGCAAGGGAGCTTCGGGAAGATAGTCAGGTTTTGGGGGTAGGGTCTAGTTACGGTTTAGGCTTTAGGGGTTAAGGTTTTGGGAAGAAAGGATCATTTATTGAGGGTTGAATTCTTGGGCACCCTTTTTCTTTTGCTTGGTTACTTTATCAGGGAACCCAGAACAAAAGAAAGGGTAAAGGGTACCACTGGCCAAGCAAGTGTTCAGAGGGGGAGGGGGTCACCAGGAAGTACTTAATAACCAAGAATACCTGTATTTATAGGGGTATAGGGTTTACGGTTTATAAGGGAATCCCACTATTTCGGGGGTCTATGTGTTGAGAGAGGGAGGGGATCACCAGGGAGTTGCCGACAAGCTGCCAGCTCTTCATCCGTGGCGGGCACCACTTCCTTTCACGTGCCAGGGTATCGGTAATCCGGGTGAGCTTTGACGACCCTAAGCCCTAAACCCTAAACCCTAAACCCTAAACCCTGAATCCTAAACCCAAAACCCTAAACCCAAAACCCTAAACCCTCAACCCTAGGTGCTTCGCATGGGCATCTCGATCGTGGCTGTGAAGATGATGTAAAGAGCATGCCTTATAAGGTCAACCCCTACAGGGAGAGGCCCCCTTCCTAAACTAACTGTAGCTAAGGGACGTTTAGCCTCTTTTGGGATCCTTAAAACCCAATTTAGGATCCTTATAACCCAATTTAGGATCCTTATAACCCAATTCAGGGTCCTGAAAAACTCTACTTATAACTAGGGGGCCCCTCCTTGTACAGAACCGTTTCAGCCCAGGTTTGCCCTGAAGACCCTCGGAATAAAGATTCCTCGAATCGTGGGACTGTACCTCGCACCCTTGAGCTGGTCCACTTGGGCTTTGGGGTTAAGGGTTTAGGGTTTCGGGTTTAGGGTTTAGGGTTTAGGGTGTAGGGTTAAGGATCCTTAAGGTAGTCTAAGGGCCATGTTCGGAGTGCATTCCGGGAACTGTTAGGGGTACAGCCTTAGGGGTACGAGTCTTGACGAGTCCCTTGATAGAAGAGGATCCTCCAAAACGCAGCATAAGGGTCTACTCACGGCTCAGGGTTCAGGCTTCAGGGTTCAGGGTTAGGGTTTAGGGTTTAGGGTTTAGGGTTTAGGGTTTAGGGTTTAGGGTTTAGGGTTTAGGGTTTAGGGTTTAGGGTTTAGGGTTTAGGGTTTAGGGTTTAGGGTTTAGGGTTTAGGGTTTAGGGTTTAGGGTAAGGTTCCCTAGGTACCTTCTCCCCCCCCCCCCCCCCCCCCCCCCCCATGAAGCCTCCTCCCTTAAGGACCCTCACCTAGGGTCCTCTCGAGGGGCTCAGGAGGGACGTGCAACCGGAATCTCTTGGCCCACTTCGGCGAGTCCATTTAGGCCCTCAACCCTCAACCCTAAAGCCTAAGCCCTCAACCTACTACTCAAAACAAAACAAAACAAAAAACGCACTCCTGGGCTGTAGTCCCCGCTCTGGCTGCTGGGGTCCTCAATCGCGTTAGAATCAGGAAGGGCCATGAGCAGAGGCAACAATCTAAACGCCGGGCTCTGCCTTAGCAACTCGAAACCGACATTGTTTGTAGGTTTTTGCCCTAAACCCTAAACCCTAAACCCTAAACCCTAAACAGTATCCCTTACAAGATTCAGCTGCAAAAATGTGAACCCTGTACAAGGAATCCCCAAGGCCTCCCCAACGATCTTGAGCCTTCCGAGACCCTCCGAGCATGGAGCGTCTTTAAAGGTTTTAGGGTTTAAGGTTTAGGGTTTAGGGTTTAGGGTACACCCCCCTGTGGAGGTGGAGAAGGGGCGCCTGAGGACAAGGAGCCCCTTGAGTACCCTCTCTCAAGGCCCTTCGACCCTAAACCTCCAGCTGCCTCACTGTGGTTGACAAGCTTATGGATGCCCAAAGTCCTAAACCCTAAACCCTAAACCCTGAACCATAAACACAAATGTGCACCAAAATGCGCTTAAATGCCCTACCCTAAACCCTAAACCCTCAACTGCTGCTCTACGAAACAGAGGACGAATGGAAACAAAGAGAGAGAGAGAGAGAGAGAGAGAGAGAGAGAGAGCGAGAGAGAGGCAGAGAGAGTGCCCTACACACAGAAGTAGGTACAGGTAGACAAAAACCCGGCACAAACCTGCGAAACGGTGAAAACGAGAATAGATCACATGCCAACACCCCTGGACAGCCTCCAAACGTAAAGCCCCCAAACCCTAAGCTGAAAAGCCCTAAGCCCACCCAACCCTCGCCCCTAAACCCTAAACCCTAGACCCTAGACCCTAAACCCTAAACCCTACACCCTAAACCCAAGATTTTTGGAGAATCGATTCTTGCGTCTGGGAGGCCAGTAGTTTGGCGCGGCTTTGGGGGGACGCCCCAGGCGAGCCGCCTGACTGTTGGGGGGGGGGGGGTTCCGTAGAGGCTAAGGGTTTAGGGATCAGGGTTTAGGGTTTAAGGCTTAGGATTTAGGGCCTTATTCAAAATTCTATGTAGAGGGGTGCTTGTGATGAAATGAGGAAAGAGGGCTCCACTTATTCAGTTCATTGCAAGGTGTTGGGCTCCCTCAGGTTAGTATATCTTGCATTACATAAAACTTATCTGGTAGAATGTGCGTATATGTATTGTTGATATATCATATCTCATATACAGTCTATTCTACGGTCATAGTCATGGGATTTAAGGCAGCTGCTCCTAGAAACCTAAACCTTGAGCTCCGTCAAAGACTACATTTTCTGACCCCTAATTGAGCAAGTCAAGCGCCTTGCAACACGGCAGCCCGGGGACGAAATCTATGGGCTTTGTGGCTCAACATCGAGGGGCCATTGGGTTCAGGGCGTCGGGCTTTCAGTTGCCCATATCACCCCAAAGACACATGTGTGGAGGCCTTCGGGTGCAAGCCATCAGTACTTGGGGACCACATCAACACAAAAAAAACCGGGATCATCTACCCCCCCCCCCCCCCCCACCCCGCCCCCCCACGCCCCCCCAAACCCTAAACCCTAAACCCCAAACCCCAAACCCCAAAACCGAAGCCTAAACCCTAAACCCTAAACCCTATAAACCCTTTATTGCAAAAAGTCCCCGAAGTCGGGCCCGAGGATCCTGGGCATCGCAAAGGAACACGTCGCGCCCGGTACGCCGGTAGCGGAAGAACATCTGCGCCTGCTTAAGGTTTAGGGTTTAGGGTTTAGGGTTTAGGGTTTCGGGTTGGGTTTAGGGTTTGGGGTTTGGGGTTTAGGGTTTAGGGTTTAGGGTTGAGGGTTGAGGGTTGAGGGTTGAGGGTTTTGGGTTTTAGGGTTTGGGTTCAGGGTTTCTTGTGGCTTTTGGGGCTTGAGGGTTTAGGGGTGCAGGGTTGTAGGGTCTAATCAGGCTCCATTGTCCATGGCTTTAGGGCTCAGGGCTTGGGATTGAGAGGTTAAGGGTCTTGGGGTTCCGGGCTTGCCCTGCCTAAGTCAGGGACATGCCTGAAGTTGCTAGGGTTTCAGCTACCTTGGAGACAAAAGGGTCGCTTTTGGGGGGTCTAGATGGGCTGTATAAGCTCAACGTGGGCTCAATGATTGTGGTTTGAGGTTGAATGGTTTTCCTTTATGTGTGGGGTGTGGTTGGGCTCGAAGGCCCTGCTGTCTAGCTTGCTGTTGGGGGGGCAGGGCCAGGGAGGAGGGGGGGGCCTGAAACCCTCAACCCCGGGCTGGTATTGAGCCTGAGGAGGATTTCTCCGGGACTTGCGCTTGACCCTATGAGATAGACCTGGGTGGCTCAAGAGAGAGATGACATCAGTTAGCAGTTTAGGGCCCTGTAAACACCACCCTAAACCCTAATATAGACCCTAAACTCCACACAACCCTAAGCACGATTAGGAACACCTACAACCCACAACCCCAGACCCTAAACCCCAAACCCTAAACCCTAAACCCCAAACCTCAAACCCCAAACCCTGGCCCCGCGGCTGCCTCCCGGGCCACCGCCGTCTGGCCTTTCACTGGCACTGTCACACCTCGGGCCCACTCTAAGAACCCTAAACCCGAAACCCTAAACACTAGCCCTAAACCCTGAACCCTAGTCCTAGACCATAAACCTCTCAAGGTTTGGGGGATTTAGGTGGTTCCTGTTGGGGAGGCAAGCAATAAACTACCTACCTCATGCAAGGGCATACTGCCAGGAGAAGCAAGGCAACAGACGCGTGGTATCCAAGCTATACACCGCCCGAAAGGCGAATTAAAGCACTTCCTTAGATACATTCGTGGACGGCGAGTATGACCTAGAAGTGCTGGGCAGTTGTAACAGGTAAGCGGGAGCCACGATAGAGGGGGACCACCACCATGTCAACCCTAAACCCTACACCCTACACCCTCAACCCTACACCCTAAACCCTGAGCCCGCGTCCAAGAGGCAGTTGTTGTTGCACACCAGGAGATCCCACTCCTGGACATGTGGAGCCACCCGACTACCCATGGTTCGTGAAAGGCAGTGCCTACCCTAAACTCTAAACCCTAAATCCTATAGAGGGCTTTAGAGTTCAACGTTGGGGGGGGGGGGGGGGGGCGTGTGCCAGGTTCATTCACGAGCCGAAGGACCGAAGCCTTCAAGTAACAAAAAAGCAAAGCACCAACATGAAGTGAGGGGGGGGGGGGGTTCAGGGTTTTCAGCTCTCCATGTAGATCATAAACCCGACGAGGCAGCGCCTGCCCTAAGATCTCCTAACACTGCATATCTAAAAAACACATGCCCCAATCCCTCAAGCAGGCCCGAAACGCGACAGATACGACGTCTTCATTCCTGGTCTCCCTGGTCTCCCCCAATGGACGCCCAATATGCGCAAGCACCAAGAATCACAAGGAACCCTATCTACACTCACCCCACCAAGGCTCCCCCAGGTAGTCCACCATGAAGTCGCAAAGCCGCATCGCGTACTTGCCGAAGTTGCTCTCGCCCAGAAAGCGGCCTCCAAACCCCGTCTTAGTTTCCTTATTCTGTTCAGGGTTCAGGGTTCAGGGTTCAGGGTTCAGGGTTCAGGTTTTATGGTTTAGGGTTTAGCATTTTGGCTTGAGTGCTTCGGGGGGCTTGGGTTTGGGGGATTTCAATGGGGTTCAGGGGCCCCCCCTCTAGTAATAAGTAGAGTCATAAGGACCCCCTAAATTGGGTAATAAGGATCCTAAATTAGGTTTTAAGTCCCTCAACTACAGTTAGCATAGTAAGGGGGCCCCTCCTGTTAACGTTGCTAGGGAATTGGGGCCCACTGCTAGGGGCGCCTCTCCCTGAAGGCGGAACCCCCGCAACTCAAGAGGGGTTGAGGGTTTAGGGTTTAGGGCTAGGGTTTAGGGTTTAGGGTTTTTGGTAATTGGAGTTTTGGAGTTTAGGGGTGTTTGGGGCTTGTGGAGCTTAGCGCTTACCTGGGACTCTCTTTACCTGCGACTTAATTGGTGATACCTGCTAATTAAGGTCTAGTTGCGAATAAACTCTGGGTAAATAACGTCCCCGGAAGGGATCTTTAAATCGAAAGCCGCGGCCTTCTTTGCGGACCAAGTCTGCCTCCTTCATCTGGAACGCGTCGCAGACGAAACCTCGGCTTCCCAAAACCCCTGAACCCTAAACCCTAGCCCTAAACCCTAACCCCGCGACTTTTGCTGGCGTGCGGGGGTGGGGGAGGGGGGGTGGAGGGCGCTTGGCCAAACAGGGTCTTGGGTTCCTGATGTGGCAGGTTTTGGCCTCTCTCGATTTTTGGGGCTCAGGGAGGCAAACCCTAAACCCTAAACCCTAAAAACATGATGAAGCAGCAGGGTTTAGGGTTGAGGTGTTTATCAGGCGACTTGCCATCCTCCTCAGTCTTCAGAACCTGGAGCCTACCTTAGCCTACCTTCTTGCAGGTTGCCTAAGCATCCCAAAAGGTGATGGTGCAAGAAGAACCAAGAACAAGAAGTAGGTTTTGGCTCTGAACTTCTCAAGGCCCACATAGGGCCGTATCCTCAAAGGATTTTCAAAAAACGAGTAGCCTCACAAGGAGCCAATCCTGAACCAAAGTCCTCAGCCCTGAACATGAACCCTGAACCCTAAACCCTAACACGGACATTGCCGAGCCGGCTGGGTGAAGCAACTGGCCTTCGCACTTTTCAGGGTGTACTTGCCGGGGGGATCCGGGGGGGGCGGGGGGGGGAGGCAGAGGGGGGAGGGGGGGAGGGGGGCGGGGGGGGGGGCCCTTGAGCCAACCGTCACCAACTACGGCACTGCTGGCGCTCGCCGACACGCATGCCCCATGTAGGGGGGAGGGCGGGATTTCAATAAAATGTCGTCGCTTCACTGCCGATGAATGGTTGACCTGGGAAAGCGAACAACCTGAACAAGCGAATACAGGTCAAGATATTCAAACCTGCGCAGCACCTGCTTAGCTGCGAGGCCGTTTCCTTTTGATATCGCATATTCCCAATGTGATGCTCGCCACACAATTTGCAGCTTGCGAGAGCTGCGCCCGACATCACACGATTTTTCGCTGAACAGTGGATCTTTGGCGTGCTACGTCAATCACGGGAACAAAGCGGGTCCTGCAGAGCCTGGTCCAAGAAGCCCTCCAAAAGTCTGAGCCATGAGGAGGCAGCCGCCCGAGTGACCACACATCCAGAAGCCGTGAAATCAGGATGGCGAGTCCAGCGCGTACACTGATCGCCCAGTGATAGGCTCGGGCGGCACGCGAACACCCAGACTTTGCGCACTTTGCACCATACACATTTGCCGAAATCACAAGTGGCCATCGCAAGCTGCCATATCATCCAAGGGGACCGTATCCTCAACCTCACCCGTTTCGGACTCGATGTCAAACACGGTGTCGGCTTCCGAGAAATGACCCACCTCACCCAGCTCAGGTTTATCCTGGATGTCGCCTTCCTCAGACTTATTTTCAGTGTCCGACAGCACAGCCGCAGAGGCAGACCCTGCAGATAACGCTGGGACAGGCTCAGCAAGCAGCGCCTCATCCACGCTCCACAGGAACATAGGGACGCCAGCCCTGGACCATCCGAAGCTGCGGGTTGATGTCGTGCGAGAGTAGCCTCTCACACAGGACGAAACAGACGCTGAACGATGATGGCCCTGGGCCTCCCTGAGTACATTGGCAATCCCGACCTGAAACCCCCAAGCAATAAGGTGGTTTTGAGGCCCGCGCACGTAACAAGGCATCTTCCGAAAATGCGGGAGCAGCTGAAAGCACACCAGCGTATCCGAAGGGAGTGCCAATGTGGTCCCAACACAAAGTCGCGCTTCGCGGGGCTACTCAAAGCTGCGGCGAACTGCTCCAACTGAAATTTGGACGCTGCAAAGCGGAGAGATGAAAGGATGCCCAGGGCAGACTTCTTCCGGCATGCCACCTGGCGACCATGAAGCATTCGCGCAGAAAGAGAGCCACCGACGCCACCCAGATAAGTGGCGGTGCAACGTGGACGGGCCGCGGTCCATGAACGAAGGGAGGAGATGATCAGCAGCCAAGTCCCCCAGCTGACAGAGACAGAAGCTTGCTCTCCGCGCGCACCGCGTCTGAGAACCCCAGTCAAGCGGTCGCCCGATGCTTGCGATCCTGCGCCTCCAAAACAGGCGAAGGTCGAAGCAGGTCACTTCTGACCTGGCTGACCATCGCCCCGCCACACGCACGCGAGGCGACGGGCGGCGCTGATCGGAACCGATGTCCTTGATGGTATACGGAGCCCGCAGCATCGCGACGGCATCGTGCAACAAGAGGCCAGCAAAACACAACTTCAATAAGTATCGTCGCTTCACTGCCGATGAATGGCTGACCTGGGGCAAAGCGAACAACCTGAACAAGTGAATGCAGGTCAAGATATTCAAACATGTGCACGCAGTAGGGGGAGAGTTACGTGGATGCAACGGCCATTAGCCCAACCTACCCCGTCGCAGACACACCTTAGGGATTAGGGTTTAGGATTTAGGGTTTAGGGGTTGCTACCCCCGAAATACCCCTAGAAAGCCCTGAAACGACGCCCCGCGTGAACTTACAGGGTTTATATCGCTGGGTCTATGGGTAGGGCAGCCTCAACCCTTCTAATCCTGAGACCCCCCCGAATCACGCGCCGCCAGCTACACTTGAACTACACTCGCAGGATGAGTGTAGAGAATAGGGTTTAAGGTTTAGGGGTTTAGGGTCTAGGATAGTTGACACCTCTTGCAAAGGTAGGGGTCGGGGAGTGCAGGTAAAACAGCAGACCGGTAGACATCGCCCTGATGGTTGCGACCGAGCCGCACAAATCGCACGACGGCGTCCCTCTTGCAACCAGTCGACTCTGCATGTGGCCCCTGGCTTGGCAGGAATGCGCAGGCACACCTACACATTGCATCGAAACGAATCATCCCGCCTCGCCTCAAACAGTGTTTCAGTAGCGGTCCACACGCACACACATTGTACACGTACATGTATATGCGTATGATAGACAGATCAACGAATAGATACCTACGGTCCACCTGATCCGAACACACTCGCTAGCATCACGAATGTCGATCGTAGCATGGAGAAAACGTGCATACTATATATATATATATATACACACACGTCGTAACATTGTTCCCCACCCTCGGTGCACATTTGAAACTAAACTCTTCTCCTCGCCCGCTCTACTCCTCGCCCAACCCGTATCCCACCCCAGAGTATTTTTCAGAGAATCCCTGGATCCAGAGTATCCACAGAACCTCTGGCCTCTGGTGTCCAACCCCAGAGTATCACCAGAGACTCCGTCCATTGGTCAAGAGTATCCCCAAGAGTATCCCCCGAATTTCTGGAGTGCCCAACCCCAAGAGCATCCTCAGAGAATTCCTTACCTGCATGGGTGGGGATGTTCTCATGTGCAGTATGCAGACTTGACACTATTCTAGCACAGTCAACCGGTTTAAGCTACCGAACTCTTGATGAACCTAAACCCTAAACCCTAAACCCTGAAAGTACGGTCCCACGCTGCAGCAGGGCGTCTGCACGAAGGCGGCCAGCTTGCCGTGAACACCATCGACGTCTGTGCCAGTGATCTCAATGAACGACCTAAACTTACTGTTGTTTAGTAGGGAATGAGGGAAGGAAGTACCCTACATCCCCCTATATATGCCCTTTAGGGCAGTATAGGGTACCGCATTCCCTCATTTCCTACTCACCAACAGTAAGTAAGTATTCAAGGGTGCACGGTTTTGAGGGTTGGGTCTTGTGAGGGTCAGCGCCTCTGACGACAATCAGAGCCCCATGGCAGGGTTCAGGATTTGGGGTTCGAGGTTCAGGGTTATAGGGTTTAGGGTTTAGGGTTTAGGGTTTAGTGTTTAGGGTTTGGGAAAACATTGAATCATTGACCCCTGAACCCAGAAAGCTTCACTACGGCCTGCCGTTCCTGCGCCGAAGGGACCCAGAGCTGGTTTGGTTTGGTTTAGGGTTTAGGGCGCCGATTGCGCTGAAGCTTGATCATGCACATCGTTTGGGTACTCTGCCAACAGCATAATCATGACACGAACGCCAGTACATGGCACCGGAGGTGTATAGGTGTTCCTCTAGGGTCTGGGGCTCAAAGACAACCATCCGTTCAAACACCGTAAACCCCATAAAACTCCTAAACCCTTCAACCCCAAACACCCCAAACCCGAAACCAATAAACCCGAAACCCTAAACCCTAAAAAACCCTAAAAAAACCCTAAACCCAAAACCCTAAACCCTAAACGCCCTCCTTGATGCCGCGACGCTCATGGGAGGCGCGGCCCTTCATGTCTCTCGCAGGAACGGACCGGAACTCGACCATGAGAAGAGGGCAGGTCGCCAAGCCGTCCTGGACGGTTTTTTTGGGGGTTTAGGGTTTAGGGTTTAGCCGGGACTCTATATTTACCCACAGTTTTAATACCCCTTAAATAGCAGGTAGAAACCAAAAAGCTGTAGGTAAGGAGAGTCCCAAGTAGAGATTTTATGAAATTGAGGGCTTAGGCTTCGCCGGCTTCGCTTGCTTGGGGTCTAGGCTCCACCCTGCAAGGAATCGGCGACGGCAGGTTGCTCGAGCGATCATCGGGGGCTTCTCAGGCCCGAGCGATGAACAGCTTAGATAACAACCCCCCTCTAAAGGAAGGAATGCAGCTGAGATTCCAAAAAGGGGTTCTCTTCGTTATGTGTGGGGCAAGGCTAATATGTGTCCTGAAGTAAGCGGGGGGTTGGGCTCTCAGGGCATTTTCAGCCCGGACAATTCTCTAAGCATCAGCGATTTTTGTGGGCACGCCGCAGTAGGAACCCCCAGAAGCCACCAGGATCGGACCACAACTTAGATATCAAAACAAACATAGGGCCACATCTTACACTCAAGCAGCATGGAGCCCCACCAAAAGGCCTGATTTAAAGATCACTGCATACCACTGCCATCCCTCTTCTCTCTTCCCTAAACCCTAAACCCTAAACCCTAAACCCTAAACCCTTAATCCTAAACTTGATCGGCGCCCTTTTGTGGCTCCATGGTGGAGGATTGAGGGTTTAGGCTTCAGGGCTTACCGTAGGGGAGTGCAATTTTAGGGGTCGAAATAACTGCTAGTCGTTTTCCCTTCTGGTCCCTTTATGCTTACACTAGAATAACCCCCAAAACCGTTTTCTAATTCTTTCGGCACCAAATAGATATACCACAATAACCCCAAAACCGTATTCTGATTTTTAAGGCCCCTATATAGTATACCATAATAACCCCCAAAACCGTATTCTAATTCTTAAGGCCTATATAGTTATACCATAATGACCCCAAAACCGTATTCTAATTCTTAAGGCGCCTATATCGTTTTACCATAATGACCCCAAAGCCGTATTCTAACTCTTAAGGCGCCTATATCGTTTTACCATAATAACCCCCAAAACCGCATTCTAATTCTTAAGAACCCTATTATCCCCAAGTTGCACAGCCAAGCATCTCGTTTGGCACCGACGAACTTGATCTGATGCTCTCGTACCAGGCCGTTGTGCCTCCGTGGGGGTTTAGGGTTTAGGGTTTAGGGTTTAGGGTTTAGGGTTTAGGGAAGCGGAGGGATTTCTGAGACTGCACGGCACATGTTTTTACCTGGGGCTTTCTTTACCTACAGTTTAGGAGGAACTACCCCTGAATTAGTAGGAACAACCGCATGAAGCTGTAGGTAGAGAGAGTCCCAGGTGGACTTTGGGGTCTAGGGTTGAGGGATCTAAGATATTTTGCTTTTGCTGTGGGAAGCAGACGATCCGTTTACTGGGCCGTTCTTATAAGAATCTTGCACGAAGTTTCCATGATAAGGGTACTCTATTGTGTTAAGTATCTGTGCTTTCTCACCCGGCTATGGAGGATCCTTAGCAAGAACCCGCTTTACCCTAAACCCTGAACCCTAAACCCCAAAAAACTAAGCCCTAAACAACAAAAAACAAGCCCTAAACCACAAACAAAAAAAAGAAACCGCAACAAAACCCTGAACCCTAAACAAAACAAGACTCATTAAACCCTAAACATCCCTAAACCCTAAACCCTAAGCCCTAAGCCCTAAGCCCTAAACCCTAAACCCTAAACCCTAAACCCTAAACCCTCCCCTTCCAGCCCGAGATGCTGCTTCTGCTTCGGGAGGGTGAGGCTGCCGCCGTTGCAGGCTGCCAGCTCCCATCCCCGGCTGCTCATGAAGGTTGCCTTTAGGGTTTAGGGTTTAGGGTTTAGGGTTTAGGGTTTAGGGTTTAGGGTTAGGGTGCGGGCGGGTGGGGGGTGCGCGGGCGCGGAGGGGGGTGCGGGAGGGGGGGGAGGGGTTTGGGGCAGCTTGGGGTTTAGGGTTTAGGGTTTCGGGTTTCGGGCTTCAGGCTTCGGGTTTAGGATTGACAGGGCTGGGTTCTTGCTCTTGCGTGTTTGTGTGGTGTGTGCGTGGTCTTTTTTGTTTAGGGCCTTCGACTGGTACGTGATTTTTGATTGGGGAGGAGAACTAGGTTAGTGTTTAAAGGTTGCTTGCTTTGTTGAACTTCAGGGCCCTAAGGGGCCTGACGTTGTTTTTGCTTTTGTTACAAGGGATGGGCCAGATTGTCCCCTGCATTAGGGCCCAGGGTTGTCGGGGGTAACAACCTCGGTTCTTCAGAAAACTCACAGAAAGGTGCCATAAGAAGGGATTCGGGCGTAGGGTTTAGGGTTGATCATTGGAAACCCTCGTTTGGCAAGGTTCCCTATCGCGTACCCATCAACAACAACTTGCCAGGGTTGAGAGTTTACAGGGTTTAGTCATCTAGGGCCATGGGAACATGAGTAAGGGAACCTTCGGAATATGGGAGCTCTTTTACAGGCAGAACCAAAACCCGAACCCTAAACACCCCTAAACGCTAAACCGTTGGTGTTCCCATGGCGCCCTCCAAACCTTGGCTGCACGTAGTAGGGTAGCAAAAAATTAAAGTTTTAGCTGCCTGATTAAGAAACCCAATAAACCCAAAAAGGCTAAGGACCTAAGGTTACAGTAAAGCACCACAGAGAAACTCTCTTAGACCTAACAACCTCCCCAAAGGAGTCACTGATTCTTTCTACCCAAGCCGTGTAAAGAACGGGTTGAGGACTTTTAGGCACTTGATATAGAATGACTAGGGTTAAGGGTTTAGTGTCTTCAAGGAATTAGAGTTGGTGCTCTTAGATAGCGAACCCCCCCCCCCCCCCCCAACCTTCCCATGAGCCGGTATGAACCCCAATCGGCCGAACACCCCAAGAACCCGGCGCACCAGCTCTAGCGTTCGCCGGCCGAGGTTGTTCCAGAGGCCCTCTCGAAAGTAAAAGTTCGGCGGGGTCCTGCTTGCGGTTTAGGGTTTAGGGTTTAGGGTTTAGGGTTTAGGGTTTAGGGTTTAGGGTTTAGGGTTTAGGGTTTAGGGTTTAGGGTTTAGGGTTTAGGGTTTAGGGTTTGGGGTGTAGGGTGTAGGGTTTAGGGTTTAGGGTTAGGGTTTAAAATTATGATTTAGGGTTAAGGGTGCTTCTGCAACCCTGAGCCCTCAACCGCACCCCTGAATCCTAAACCCATTAGCGGGTTCAGGAGAGCTTTGGTTGGAAACCCGAAAGCCTTAGATGGCTTTCGGGACCTTGAGGTTTGTCGGCTTCGAGCCATGCTACGTACCCCAACTGGCTCTGTACTCTGAGACGAACCTCCAAAAAGGGACCACAATTCAGAGAGAAGCTCCCCGAAAATCCCTCAAAATGCTCCAAAAAAAGACCACAATTCAGAGAGAAACTCTCCGAGAATCCCTCGACATCCTCCTGCCCCTAAACCCTAAAAACCCTAAACCCTACACCCTACATCCTCCTGCGGTCCTATACTTGCGGTCGCAGTACTTGGCATTGAAGACCTCGAAGACGCTGTTGCGGTACTCGGTGCAGCGCCACTGGTGGCTGAAGAACCTTTTCCCATGAATCCTACTCACCAAAACGGTTCAGGGTTTAGCGGTTTAGGGGTCTAGGGTTAACAGAGAATTTCTAACCCTTAGAAATTCTCTGTTAACCTTAAGTCCCTAAACCCTAAGCCCTAAGCCCTAAGCCCTAAGCCCTAAGCCCTAAACCCTATACCATATACCCTAAACCCTAAACCCTAAACCCTAAACCCTAAGGCAGGCTCGGATCGAATTAACTCGGGCTTCTTCTGGCCAAAGCAAGTGGAGGCTTGATACAATCAGCAAGAAGTTGCAGCTGCGAGTGTCTGGTGTCTGGCTGGTTCTGGAGTTTACTTCCCGCGGCCGGTTCTACCTACCGGGGGTTCCGATGAGTTGGGCTGAGGTTCGGGGATTTGGGTTTTAGGGTTTAGGATGAGGGCTTGAGATTTAGGGTTGAGAGGTTCGGACACTCTGCATGCAAAGACCACAGATAACACAAAGATCTGCCGAGTGACTCGTGCATGGCAGCAGCCGCAGAAGGGGCATTCTGAATACCACTTACCTCCGTATGACTAAGATGCCAAGGACGGGCCCTTAATTAAAATGGGCTCTTTGCTATATAACCCTTATACACACCATACATAATAGGGGCACATACTTCGGATCCCCAGGGGTTTTGGGGGAGGTTCGACGCCTGGAGGTGAGCGCTTACTCGACTTACGATGATTGCTTAAAAGGTTATAAGCCCGAGAGATGGAACAAAATGATGACGCACATGGAAGGCCCTTATCATTGAAGGGACCCTCGTCACGGCAGAACATGGACTGCATGGTCTCTGGTAGGGTTTGTTCAAGTAGGGCTCCAGCAGGGCATAGGGTTTAGGGTTTAGGGTTTCAGGGACACCCCCTCCCCCCACCCCCTAAGGTGAAGCCCCCCCATGCACTCTAATAGAACTATACTGGCGGTGGCGGGGGAGTTAGTATTCGGGGGTAGGGGGTAGGGGGGGGGGGGGGTAAAAACATTAAGGGGAGGGGATTGGTGGTCAGGGAGACCTTACGGGGCAGTTCACAGGTGTTTAGGGCAAGAGCTTGAATCATGACAACGTCGTATGGCCATCTCTCCGAAGCCCTGAACCCACAACCCTAAAACCTAAACCCTGAACCCTTGCCACCCTAAAACCTAAACCCTAAACCCTTCTTCCTCATCTTAGAAGCCCTAAACCCTAAACCCTAAGAATACACGTACGGGGGGATTACGAAGATGGGGGGAACCCTGACATAGATCCCCAAATAGTAGGATTCCCTTATTATATCCCTTATTATAAAGACCCCAATAAGGTACCCCTACTGTCGGAACCCAACCATATGGGGGGGTGCCCTAAGCCCTAAGCCCTAAACCCTAATAAACCCTAAACCCTCCCTGGGTGAAACCACCATATAACCTATAATAATCTGCAATCAATAGGGTTCAGGGATCGTGCCTCGACATACCCGACATCGCGCAGCTCAACAAGAAGGTGATCGCAGTCCTTTGGGAAGGGTTGAGGGTTTAGAGATTAGGGTTTAGGGTTAGGGTTTGGGGTTTAGGGTTTTGGGTGGGAAGGGTTTAGGTTTGAGGGGTGAATTCGTGTGTGCATACTGCAAACCCTACAAACCTTACCAAGGTTTAGGGTTTAGGGTTTGGGGTTTGGGGTTTAGGGTTTAGGG
Source organism: Symbiodinium natans (assembly GCA_905221605.1). Classification (NCBI taxonomy): domain Eukaryota; class Dinophyceae; order Suessiales; family Symbiodiniaceae; genus Symbiodinium; species Symbiodinium natans. The sequence continues at coordinate 277,702 of CAJNDS010000680.1, forward strand.
TTTAGGGTTTGGGTTTGGGGTTTAGGGTTTAGGGTTTAGGGTTTGGGGTGTAGGGTTTAGGGTCTGGTCTCGATGGCCTGGTGGGCGAAGTCGTCGTAGCGGAGCACGATCTGCTGCTCGCGCTGGTCTCCCAAGCGCCCGAAGTTGCTGGCGTTGCCTGGGCTGCTGTTCGGGGGGGGAACTTGGGAGGACTCGAGCCAAGGGCTTAGGAATTTAGGGTTTAGGGTTTAAGATTTAAGGTTTGGGGTTTAAGGTTTAGGGTTTAGGATTTAAGGTTTAGGGTTTAGAGGTGTAGGGTTTAGGTGCTTAAGGTTGAGGAACTTGCAACTTGACAATCAGGATCCAGGGCAAAGGGGGCCTAGGGGTTTTTTTGGTTGCAGGACTTACAACGAGAAGGCAACCACCCTTCCTATGTAACCTCGGCTCTAAATTCTAAACCCCAAAACCCTAACCACTAGCCCTCACCCTATTTGGGGGTTTACGAAAATAAGGGACCCGTAATAGGCTCCCAAAAATAATATTCCCCTTTAAAGCAGGACCCGAAGAAGGTAGCCCGAATATCGTAAACCCCACCTGTAGACCCCAAACCCTAAATCCTAAACCCCTACACCCCTAAATCCTAACCCCTAAACCCTACAAACCCTAAACCCCAAACCCCTAGAGCCCCTAAACCCTGACCCCTAAACCCCCAAACCCCTAAGCCCTAAACCCCTAAACCCCTAAACCCCCTAAACTCCCTAAACCCCTAACCCCTAAACCCCAGAAAACCCCCCCCCCCCCCCCCCCAACCCCTAACCCCTAAACCCCTCAAAACCCCTACACCCTAAACCTCCTAAACCTCCCAAACCTTTAAACCCCAACCCCATTTAGGGCAAGTTCATTTTCCCTTCCCTGACGGCAACCCAGCTGCACGCGATCATCTTCCAGTGGCAGCCCTAAAGGATGCGGGAGAGCGTATTTACAGCCTTTTGGGGATTTGGGGGGTTTGGGGTTTGGGGTTTAGGGTTTGGGGTTTGGGGTTTAGGGTCTAGGGTTTGAGGTTTAGGGTTTGGGGTTTAGGGTTTGGGCTTCGGGGTTTAGGGTTTGGGGTTTTGGGGTTTAGGGAATGGATACAAGGAACGTACTTAACCTCGGAACTCAAGACTTAAGCGGTTTTTGCTGCGGGGAAGTGCCCAAAGGCAGAACCAAGCCCTAAGCCCTACAAAATGTAGGGCACTTGAAGCAGAGAAGTCGGGAGATGTCAGCAAATCTCCCAAGCCGCGACAACCTAAACCCTAAACCCCAAACCCCTAAACACAAAGCCCTGAACCTGAAAACCCTTAACCCGAAGCCCCAAAACACAAAGCCCTGAATCCTAAACCCTCTTCCAAACCCCGCAACCCCGAAACGTCCAACGGCCAAGCACCCCGAGGGCCTTGCTGAGGAAGTCTACCAGGTGCCTCGGGGGCATGCGAAGCGCTGGGGTTGAGGGTTCAGGGTTTCTAGGGTTTCTAGGGTTTCGAGGGTTTCCAGGGTTTCCAGGGTTTCTAGGGTTTCTAGGGTTTCTAGGGAACCTAGGGTTTCTAGGGTTTATCGGGTTTAGGGTTTATAGGGTTTATAGCGTTCAGAGTTTATAGGGTTTAGGGTTTATAGGGTTAGGGTTTAGGGTTGGGCGTGGCTTTTTAAGTCTTTCCGGCGACTTACTTTGCTGGTCATGACTCAGACTGTAGTGGGGTCGGGCAGAGGGGATGTCACGGAAACTTGAACCGGCTCTTGGTCAGGACTTTTGGATTCAAACAACCCTTTTTCAATCCCTTAAAGGGCTTTGTAAGCCCCCTTTTGAATCCCTCAAAGGGCTCTGTAAGCCCTCAGTAGCCTAACAGCAGCAGCCCTTCATTTTTTTCTGTTGCCTCCTGTCCCCTTTGTTGAACCCCAGGGCCCATGTAATAGGCCTGACACACTGAACCTTAAACCCTAAACCCTATAAGCCGTCTTCACCACAACTTCAGTCAGAACAGAGAATCTGTCATGGGATTTCCTGTAGGATTTTGGGGTTAGGGTTTACCCCTAAGGCTCAGGACACCTAAAAAACCCCTACAAGCCATGCAAGAGGTGAAGGGGTAGGAGCACGGCGCTGAGGAGGTGTGAGGGCCTTAGGAGGTTTAGGAGGTTTCGGGTTTTAGGCCCAAGTCCTGGCTCACTTCCCCGAGCAATAAACCCAAGCTAAAGCTTAGAGGGTTTGGTGCGACTTGGTAGCCAAGTGGCCATATTAGCATGAGGGTACACCCCCTTCTGGGTTGGTTACTGGATAAGGGAACCCCAAGCTGCTAGCCCTAAACCCTAAACCCTAAACCCTAAACCCTAAACCCTAAACCCTAAACCCTAAACCCTAAACCCTAAACCCTAAACCCTCTTTTGGGTTGGGTACTTGATATGGGAACCTTGAACCTAAAACAGGGGAAAAAGAGTACCAGGGTTGAGGGGTTAGGGCTTAGAACCCTAAATTAAACCCTAAACCCTAACCCCTAAACCCTGGTGCTTAGGGCTTCGGGCTCAGTGCTGAAGGGTCTGGGGTCGTGCGGCCGCAGGCGCATGGCGCACAAGCCCATGTTGTTCTCTCCCTCGGAGCCCCGCTTGTGAAAGGCTTTGCAGCGGTACTTGCCTTGCCATCCAAGGGAGGGTTTAGGGTTTAGGGTTTCGGGTTTAGGGCTATAGACCCTAATTAAGCCCTAGAAATGAACCACTGTCGATTTAGAACTTAAGGTCTCAGGGTTTCGGGTTTTGGATTCATTAGAAACTCCAACCCCTGAACCCACAAACCCCAAAATCCTAAACTCAAGGGTAATTACATGGCGGCCCGTAAAAGTGTACCCCTTGTACAGTATACTCCTTATATACCCTGCACAGATTGAGGGACCCCAAGAGCAACCCAGGAATCCAAAGGGTGCCGTTTTTGGTTCAAAGGGGCTTACAAGGAAACAAGGGCCTACTCTGGGTCCTTCAGCCCGAAACCCAAAGCCCTGACACACGTTGAGCTTCGGCGCGGTCGCAGAACTGAGCATCCGCTGGCATTATGCTGGCTTTCCAGTTCTTCTCCTCGGCTTGTGAGTTCCAGTAACCATGCTCTAAAAAGGGTTTAGGGTTATACCCGAAACTCTTCTTGGGGGCTGGATAATTACTGTTATAAGGGAATCTAATACTCACACAAGGCAAAAGGACACCACTCAGCTACCAAAGGTTAGGGGGTGCAGCGTTGTAGGATTTAGGCGGGAAGGTTCTGGAGCTTTGCACTTTAGGGCTCAGCGCTTTTTTGGGGGTTTGGCAGTTTACTTGGCGTTTAGGGACTTAGGGTTTGGGGGGGTTTAGGGGGCTTGGGGGTTTAGGGTGTAAGAGCTCAGAGGATTCAAAGATTAGGGGGGTGTCCTTGTGTGTGCGCCTCTGGGCCTGCATGCCTCTTTGCCTGTGTGCCTGCTTGCCGTTTCGGGTCAGGGCTTCAAGAAAGAACAAGGAGCTCATACGAATGACGGATATTCTGCAGCTGGGACTCGAGCCACTGATGAAGGAAGCCATAGACACCGTGAGTGTCGGGCCCATAGATTTCCTCGGCTAAAGGATGCATGTGGCCCCAACCTGAACCCCAGAATCTTAAGGAACCCTCTAGCAGTTGAGACATATGGGGTTTACGAAAATAGGGGGTACCTTATTGGGGTCACTATTATAAGGGAACCCTACTATTTGGGGTGAAATCTTGGGGTCCCCTATTTTCGTAAACCCATAACCCATGTATGGCCACCTGAAAACTACAAGAAATATGTCCCACAACCCTAAACCCGAAACCCTAAACCCCAAAACCCTAAACCCTAAACCCAAAACCCAAACCCTAAACCCTAAACCCTAAACTCTGCCCAAGGGGCGATGTAGCCAGCCTGCCGGAGGTCGATCATCAGGTGCGGGGCAACCAGATTCAGCGGGTGCGGGGCCGTAAACTTCATCTGCATCTCACGGATCTGACCATTTCCTTACTTCTCCAATAGCAAGGGGGGAAAACGGGTAAAACGTTGATATTCCTACAAAAAGGAAAGCCAAAAAGTTTATAAGGTTCAGCTAAAGGCGAAGTCAGATTCCTCATCTCAAGACACCCTCGAGCCCTACACCCTTTGGCGCCAGGGACTCGTAGTCTACGGCCTTTTTTGGGTTTAGGGGTAAGGTGTATGGACCCTACTCTTCAAGAATCTTTTTTTGCAGCAAGCCGGGGGGGTAATGACATCCTCTTAGGTAGACAGGCACCTCCAAAATCCCCTTCCGAAGAACAAGACGAATAACTTCATGTCTCCAAGCACGATAACACAGGGGCATTCGGTTCGAGCCGGGGTTCTTTGGGGTAGGCCATATCGTAATCGAACTATGGGAAGCTTGGGTAGTGTACTTAGATTCTGGCTAGCTGAGGGACTGTAAGGGGATAATACTGACAATGGTAAGATGGAGGGGGGAGGGGGCATTTCATTCGACCATGAGCTAGGCAACCCCTACCCTTAAACCCAATGCTTTTTTGTTTGGGCTGGGAGGAGGTTACAGACTCCCTTGGACATAGAAACCTAACGAAAGAAGGACTCTTCAACGAAAAGACAGTTGGGGTTAAAAGGTCTTTTGACTTTGACTTTGAGACGCAGCCAGCTCCATGTCAGCTAACTAAGCGTGCGCTACATCCTACGAAGCAGGACGGCTCCTCAAGGGAGCAGATATCGAAATACAGAGACGACCCGCAGGTCCAGACACTGTACGCACCAGTGAGATCGCCAAAAGGAGAGAAAGCTGTACAAGCCACTTACTTCGAAAAGCCTAGAGGCTACTATCTCGCACTCAACAAGGAGGGAAACCTCGGAGTGCTCACAAGAAGTTAACGATTGTTTCGTGCATGACTTCCTCTGCTCCTTGCGCACATGCATTGGAAAGCGCAAGAGGCCAGAAAGCAGCGCGTTGCACCAGGTAACTGTTATGCCAGAAGCATGGTGCAGCAACTCTTTTTCGCGCTTGGCGACCGCGGAGGACAACCGCACGTCAGCCGTGCCAGCAAAAAAAGGAGATTGCCTTCTCGCCTGACCCCTGACTATTCCCTAGTCAAAGACCCCGAAGGCGTTGCATGACATGCCAAGCGCAAGAGCAGCAAGTAACCATTAAGCCCTGCTAGGGAATTGCCTGGTCCTGGGTATAGGTGATTGGGCTTTTAGCATCATTTAGGGGTTAAAAGGTTCTTGGTAGACTTCTAGACTCCTAGGTTCCTACCGGTAGGTCCCAGAATGACCTCCTGGAATGCGGTTTACAAGAAAGAACGAACGCCAAAAACAGTGAACAAGGGCAAACTGCCACGTTTGGGGTTTAGGGATTAGAGTTCAGGGTCAGAGGCTAAACCCGGCCTTAAACCCCCCTGAAAAATATTCCTAAATATGATCCTCTGAAAGCCAATAAGGGTAAACAAAACATGTCCAAAGGGCCTACCTAGCGTAACAAATCGGTCCCAGAAGCGTCCCAAGTTGCAGCCGTCGATGAATTTCAGACCCCAGCCGCAGGTGTTGGTCATGAAGCTCACAAGGGCCATAGTGAGCTTGCCTGAGTTAGGGCTCAGGGCTTCGAGTGTTTCGAGCTCAGGGTTTCCTAGGCTTCAGAATCTGAAACTTTACACCTTACATTCTTTTGGGTTTAAGGTGTATATAGGGCTCAGGAGTGTGCAGGCTCTTTGGGGGTCCTCTACAGCCGGGGTTTAAAGGGTTTAGGTTGAGGGTTTGTTTTGGCGGCTTGAGGTTTGAGGGTCCCTACAGCAGGGGTTTGGGGAATTGCCGTCAGCTCACACCTCCAAAGTTTTTAGGGTTTAGGGTTTTGGGGTGTTTTTACAACCATACCATAGTTGAACGGTTAACCTTCTTTGGCCCAGGGTGCCCAGCAACTAGGAGAACCCAAAGCCTTCTCTTTTTTCGTACCATAAAGAAACTATTCGGGTTCTTGGGGCAACCTTCTAGAGGGCCCATGGAAAGGCTTGCCCAACGTACGAAAAATATGGTTCCCAGATTTCGTGGCCAGGGCTGAAAGGGGTTGGAAGGGGTTTGGGGCTTGCACTGGTTGGAGCTTCGAGGCTGCCCAGTAACCTAGGCTTACCTAGGCTTACAAAGGGTGCCCCTTTTTTGCTTAAAGGGGGTTTATAAGGGAACCCAAACCCCCCCAAAAAGGGAATAAGGGTACTACTGGGCAGCCTAGGCTTCGGGTTTAGGGTTTAGGGTTTGGGGAGGCCCCACACACCCTAACGCCCCCAAAGCCCGAAAGCTCGAAATCGCTGAGCCCCCCAAGCGCCCTGAAACCCTGAAGCACCAAAAATCCCAAAACCCTACACCCTGAAGCCCTAAATCCCCAAAAATGCTCAGTATTCTCAGGGTTTAAGGTTTAGGGGTCAGGGTTTAGGGTTTAGGGTTTAGGGGTCAAGGTTTAGGGTTTAGGGTTTAGGGGTCAAGGTTTAGGGTTTAGGGTTTAGGGTTTAGGGTTTAGGGTTTAGGGTTTAGGGTTTAGGGTTTAGGGTTTAGGGTTTAGGGTTTAGGGTTTAGGGTTTGGGGGACGCCAAGGTGCCCATGTTGCTCTCGCCATCGCTGCCCCGCATCTTCAGAAATCGGCCCGCGCCTAGTACTTGACCATTGGCCTGGCTCTTTAGGGCTTCTTAGGGATTTTTTGGATTCTTTAGGGTTTATGGGGTTTTTGGGTTTTTTTTGGGCGGTCTTAGGGTTTTTTTGGGATTCTTTAGGGTTCACCGCGATAGTCATAACTTCCAAACAGATAAACATAGCAGCTAGTAGGACTAGTAGTCGTATTTAGGCGAATATTTCACGCAAATAAGAGTCAACGACACATGCGATGGAACAGCAAATCGCTGTGCTACAACACAACGGTGTAGAAGAACGGGCAGCTAGTAGTGGAAACTCAGTGAAAAGTAAAAGATGCCAATGGCAAAACACCAAGAAAACAAACATAAACAAAAACAAGCAAAAACGCAGTACAACAAATAACACAACACAGTACATCACAAAAAACAAAATGAATGGTAATAATATGTACAACGCAAGAAAGCAAGCATACGAAAAGGTGACAAGTGCGTAGGTCCTGAATTGGCTCGTGGCGGCATGTGCTTGCGCAGAATCTTGCGTATAAACACAAGCACTTGGGCCTGCTGGGGGCCCGCGGCGAAGCTCCTGCCACAAGCTCTCTGAGGGAATCGAGTTTGGGGGTTATACACCCTGACCCCTAGACCGTTGCTGGGCTTTATAGGGTTCAGGGTTCCAGTTCGGGACTAAAAGGTTTAGGGCTTAAGTAAGTTCTACAGGGATTCGTGCTTGATTAGGTTCTAGCACTTCTGGTGCAATCAGATTCAACGGTTTAGGGTTGAAGTAGATTCTGCAGAGCTTGGTTCGGTTAACGGGTTCTCTAAGGTTCAGGGCTGATTTCGATCCGGGGTCTGGGGCGTTCTAGAGGACTCAGGACTTAGCTAGACCCAAGAGTCACCTAGGATTAGCACCTACCTGGGGATCTACTTACCTCCAGGTCCAGTGTAGTAGCAACTACCCCTTACTTAGTAGGCACAACCCATAAAACATAAAGCTGAAGGTTATGGGGGCAGTCCCAGGTAAACCCTCAACCCTAAGCCCTGCTTAGTTAGCTCCTCATTTTGTAGGACTCTGCGGTGACAGATAGGTTGGCCCTGTGAATACACAAGACAGCTCCCGCATGGAAAAGCATATAAGGGTTTTCCGGGAAGGGTTTAGGGTTTAGGGTTTAGGATTTGGGGTTTAGGGTTTAGGGTTTAGGGTTTAGGGTTCAGGGTTCAGGGTTCAGGGTTTACGGTTTAGGGTTTAAGGCCAGAGACGCGGAAGCAGCTTCGGGCACGTTGGGTTCCGGCTTAGAGGGCTTGAGAACATGCCAACATCCGGGACCCTAAAGCTCCGAAAACAGAGTAGCCAAAAATAGAAATCCGAAGGATGATGCTATTTATGCCTTAGGGTTTAGGGCTTAGGGTTTAGGGTTTAGGGTTTAGGGTTTAAGGTTGAGGGTTTACGGAAAAACTCCAAACAGTAAGAGATCATGTTCGCCCAGAAGTCCAAAAGCCATGACAGTTTCGAGGACGGCGCACGGCCAGGCCCTCGCCTAGGCGAGAGCGCGATGTTCATCCAACATGCGAGCAAGCCTCGAGGAAAACCATGGTCCGCAGGCGCGCGAACTCTCTCTGTTAGGGTTTAGGGTTTAGGGTTTAGGGTTTAGGGTGTTAGGGTGTTAGGGTGTTAGGGTGTTAGGGTTTAGGGGGCAGCTAACATCTTCCTACCCCTCCTACAGTGCACGTTGGCAACCCTTTGTGTTGACAGATGGTTGCGGGAAAAATGCTAACAACAGCCATATTAAGGAATCAGAACTGTGGTCAGATATCACTAGACCCAGGAGTAACCTAGGAATAGAAAGGGTGCTCTTTTTGGTTAAAGGGGCTTATAAGGGAACCCAACCCGCAAAAAAAGGGAATAAGGGCCTACTCTGGGTCTCAGATCGTCGTGCTCTTTACAGCTCCCCCCCATCGGTCTCCTGTCACAAAGGCGGCCCCACTCGTCGATCGGCCGCACGGATAGGCGAAGTTGGGGCGACTGCAGGGGATTGCACCTCAGTGGCTGCTTTTTGGGGGGTCGGGGGGGGGGGGGGGGGGGGGGGGGGTTAGGGGGTTTAGGGTTTCGGGGTTTAGGGTTTCGGGGTTTAGGGTTTCGGGGTTTGGGGTTTGGGGGTTTGGGGGTAGGGGGTTTGGGGGTTTGGGGGTTTGGGGGTTTGGGGGTTTGGGGGTTTGGGCTTGGGGCTGGGAACATGGTCACTGTGGTCCCTTGTGGGGTCCTTGTTCTCAGGCGGCCCCTCATATTTAGGGTACCCCCCCCCCCCCCCCCCACATGTTCCGACTGAAGTCGCTCACGTGGGTCTGAAGCACCCGTGCAGTTATCTACAACGGCGGCCCTGGCTCCATGTTTCAGCAGACGCAACCCACAAGCGACCTAAACCCTAAACCCTAAACCCTGCAGCCATTTCAGTTGCATGCTTCATGGTAGCCTCCCCGAAAAACTTGAACAGTCAGAGGCCCCATACCAAAACCCTGAACCCGAACCCTAAACCTGAACTCCAAAACTGAATGACTCCGCAGAAGCCCTAAACTACTACTGTATTTGCTTAAGAACCCGAAAAAATATCATGAAATAGTCCTTGTACTACCCTTATAAGGATGAATATCTGTTATTGTTGGGGGGGGGGGGGGCGGTTCTTAAGCAAACAGTGGTACACAAACCCTTGCCCAAGGCCCAGGCGGCACGTAGATGTCCGGCCGAATGTCCGTGGCGTGGGCCACGAGGCCTTTGTTGCTTGATTCTTCGAGCCTTAAGGGTTTGTAGCCCCTAAACCCTAAACCCTAAACCCTAAACCCTAAACCCTAAACCCTAAACCCTAAGGCATTGGGAGGTCTACTAGGGTTTTCTTGTGCAGGATGTCAGGGTCTTGGTGGCGGGGGAGGGGGGCCCCTTATAAGGTTAGTAGGGTTTAGGGTTTAGGGTTTAGGGTTTGGGCGTTCTTGTGGTGCAGGAGTAGGAGTTTGGAAGTGGTTGCTAAGTGTTAGAGGGATGTTTAGGGCTGCCTGTTTTTTGCTTGCAGGAGGTAGTGTTCATTTCTCTGCGTTTTTCTTTATCTGGTTTTTGTTGTTCTATTTGTTTTTCTTGGGGGGGGGGGGGGAGAAGGGGGGGCGTCTTGTAGCGGTTTCCCTAAGCCCTGCCCCAAACCAAACAGCACCTTATCATGAAGACCATATATGCTTAACTCCCAATGACCGCCCCTCAGTGCATAGGGCCTTGACCTAGAACCCTCAAGGCCCTATGGAGTCCCGCAACCCCTAAACCTCCACCCTCTGAAATCCTCTGAAGCCCTAGACCCAGAAGGTTTAAGGATCAGGGGTCAGGGGTCAGGGGTTTGGGGTTTGGGGTTTAGGGTTTAGGGTTAGGGTTTAGGGACCTCCTAAAGCTCCTCACAAAGAGAGCGAGGCACCCCACGTGCGCTGGAGCCAGTCCCCAAGCCGCTCGAAGATGCCTGTAGAGAGAGGTCCCCAATGACCCTTAAGCAAGTTTAGGGTTTAGGGTTTCGGGTTTAGGGCTTAGGGCTTAAAGGTTTAGGGTTTAGGGTCTTAGGGGGTCGAGGGTTGTGACCGTCAGTTTTTTTCAGGCCGGCGTATCACACGAATACCCGACTTGAACAAACCGAGGGCTTGAGGGGGCAGGCTTCAGGTACGGCTTTCAGGAGTTGAAAGTATTAAGGAGTGCTGCCTCCAGCGCGTGTTTACTCCCAACTCTCTACACCCCAACCGCAAAAAACTCACAGACGCCAACGCCACTCCCAAACCCGACGCGTTGAGGGTACAAGTGCTATGGGATGAGGGGTTGGGGGTCTCAACCGCCAACTCGATTCTTTGAGGGGTAGATTCTTTGGGGGAGCTATAGGAGTCTAGGATTCTGGAAGACCCTCTGATTCTGGGTCTAGCTCTACGGGTCCATATACCTTATGATCAACTTGGGCAGCCCCACAGTCCCCATATAGGAAGTAACTTAAGGCCCAGGTAGTGCCGTTTTAGGTACATGGACCCTTCGGGTCGAGGGCCTAACCAGCTTGGCTCAGACCCTGCCCAAAACCAACTACCTCAAACCCTAAACCCTAAACCCTAAACCCTAAACACTAAACCCTAAACCCTAAACCCTGCACTTTAACCTCTGAACCCTCAGCCTCCGTGATTCTTGCCGCAGATCTCCACCAGCCCCAAGCTACGGATTTGCACGAGCAGGTGCGGGCACCTCGTCAGGGAGCTGCAAGGTTTTCGTCTGTGGTCTACAGAGCGTAGGGTTTAGGGTTTAGGGTTTGGGCGTTAGGGTTTAGGGAAGATCCCAATCCACTATTTTAGGGCTTAATCCCCTCCCCCCAATATTATAACCCCCCCCCCACCCCATACTATTAAATAGCCACCCCTTATACTGTTCTGTTCTGTTCTGTTCTGTTCGGCATGTCAGGTCCTGCTAAGGGACGTTGCCCAAAAATCATGCAATGAATTCACGCTGAACTCAACCACTGACTAGTATGCACTCACAGCATGGTCTCCAAGCGTGGAGCAGAAATCTAATAACAGTGAGAGTAACTTGTGCAACTACGGGTGTGGAGGAGGCGACGCGTCAAACCGGCCGCCGAAGGCGGAAAAGCCGTAGCGAAGCCAACCACACATGCACCCAGACTTTTGCAAGGAAAGGCAAACTGGGACCTTCCGGCAATGAAGGGAAAGGGCAGGCAAAGCAGGGGACTGCAAGCTCCATGAACTACCACGAAAGCCAACGCCCCTTGAAAAGTCAGCTGCCTGTGCAAGCTCGGGAAGGGCAGCAGGAGATGTAGCCGGCCGTCTGTGCGAAAAAACCGTCTCCAAACTGAACCCCTAACCCGAAAAACCAAAATCATGCCACTGTTGAGTTCACTCATGGCTCTCAAAGGAGGAGCAAGCGACGAAGAGAGAGCTGTTGCGATTGGGTGGGATGCTCGCCAGTCCTGCATCGCAGCCCTCACGTAGTCAGGCGCGGAGGTCTCAACATCTAAGGTGATGGCCTTGAAGTGCCTTCACAAACTCCACCAGGGTCCCATACCTGCATGCGAACTCTCCATTTCGATGCCAAGCACAGCGCAGACTCGTGATGGATGCTGAAGTCCAACAACGTATGGCCAGTCTCCGGATGTTTGCCAACAATGCTTTGGTGCAAATGCCTCAAAGCCCGGCAGTAGTCGAACTGCAGAAGCGGCTTGTGATTCTGGAAGGCCTTGCAGAAGTAGAGGTGCCAAGTCAAACCAGCAGTCGCGAAGTCCGCGGCTTTGCGCCTGAGGCACCGTCCAATCCCCGAGGTCTCCTCGCCAACCACCTGGTGCATCGCGGTGTTCCCGGAGTTGCGCTGCTCAGGATGGTGCTGCAGGAAGGCGGTGAGGTCATACACTTCACCAGTGCCATTATGTCCACCACCGATCAGCTTGTCCGAAAGCATGTTTCCATCGAATTGGAGATCACGCTCGAGGCAATACAGTTCCCAGCAAACACCGCCGGGTTGTAAGCAGCATGTGTTCCCAATAGAGCTATCATGCCACTGACCATCTTCCAGTAGGTCGCTCAGGTCCGAAAAGAAGCATCGGCCACGATCTGCAACAGGCAATCCACTGGGAAGCGGCTCCCAGCTCGGCGCACACAAAACCGGCACAGTCTGAAGTGTTCTGACGAAGATCTGGCGGGGAAGCGGCTCCCAAAACCCAGCACACAGCGTATTCCCATCAAGGCCATCGCTATGTACCAACATTCGCTCGGTAATCTCACGGATCCGGGCCCTCATGCCAAGAAGGCTGATACCACCCAGGCAGTTTTCAAGGGCCTTGCGCAGAGCTTTCAAAGATACGGCTCCCTCCTCAATGAGCTGTGGACCTACGATAGGGACCAGTTCCTCAAGAACAGAATCAACTTCCATGATGCATTGGCTCATCTGGCAGAACATCTGATTGTCCCGCGGCGCTTGGACGTGCCCTCGTTCCCCTCGGGGCGATTCCATGTGGGCACTGGGGCCATCAATATTCCCTCACTACCGGGCGATTTGGGCCCTACCCCTTATACTAGAATATAGCTATACTGGGGGTATTTATTAGTAGGGGGTAGAAGGGAGGGGGGGAGGGGGGATTATATAATATTAGTGGGAGGGGATAAGCCTAAGATCCCAACCCACTTCTTTGGTGGATTCGCCTTACGAAAGGAGGTTTGGGGTTCTGTAGGTTAGAGCACACAAACACCCCCTTAGGCTGTTTAGCATGCCATCCAGAAGCATGCCTCGGTTCCTCCTCTCCTTTTTGCGTAAGAACCCCCAAAGGAAAAAAACATAATGCTTACATTACCCTTAATCAGGAAGAATATTTTCCCTAAACCCTAAACCCTAAACCCTAAACCCTAAACCCCTAAACCAATAGTAGTCCTGGCGTGCGGGGGTAGACGCCCACCCGAACTCCAAAGCAGGCCTCGTCCGAGCGTCGAGATCAGCCAGGAGCCGCCTCCCCGAAGTTGTTGTTGCGGTTTAGGGTTTAGGGTTTAGGGTTTAGGGCTTCGGGCTTAGGGTTTAGGGTTTAGGGTTTAGGGTCCCGAAAACCCTCAACCCTAAACCCGTAACCCCCTCAACCCCTAAACCCTAAGCGCCTATCCCTAAACCCTAAACCCTAAACCCGCCTGCGCCCTACTTTGTTGTTGCGGGCGGCAGGGGGAAGGAGAGGGACTTCGAATTGCTATACCCTGCTAGGCAGTAAACGGTTTTAGGGTTTAGGGTCTTAGGGTTTAGTGTTTTGGGGTTCAGGGTTTAGGGTTCAGGGTTTTAGGATTTCACTGTCGGGCTTAGGGTTAAGTTACGGTTCTGGAGTGGAAGGAGTGCAATCGTCTCGCAGTTTGAAGACAGTTCCTAAGGCTTCAGGGTTTTGGCGGTGGTTTCGGGAGAACTCTAAGATGTACGATTTTAGGCTTAGAGGGCCTTTCTGAATTAAGGACTGGTTCAGACTGTGCCCCCCTGCCCCCAACCCCAAAAGCGCACTACAACACAGCCTGCAACCGCCATAACCCTTACCCTTACTCTACTAACTGTAGTTGAGGGACTATAACCTAATTTAGGATCCTTGTAACCCAATTTAATTTAGGGTCCTTATAGCTCTACTTATAGCTAGGGGGCCCCTCCTTGTAGACCCAAACCCACAGCCATAAAACCCTGAGCCCAGACTTTGCCATTCTGGGCGCTGCTCGCGCCGCCAGCGCTCGCGTTCCGCGGCTTCAGCGCTTTGCAGTTGAAACTGGTCGGGGTTTGGGGTTTAGGGTTCAGGGTTCAGGGTTTGGGGTTTGGGGTTTAGGGTTTAGGGTTTGAGGGTTTAGGGTTTGGGGTTTAGGGCTTGAGGGTTTAGGACCCCTACCTAAGTCAGCCCAAAGCCCTATACCGCAAGGCTTATAGCTTAAGCCCTGCACCCTCTACACCCTGCACATTTATAGATAGAAGTATTTCAAGGTAAGGGAAAGGGACTCTAAGCAGTTGGATGAAGGAACAGGAGTGCTACAAGCTTAAGGCTTGCCTGGGACCCGCTTTGCCTCCAGTTTTTTACGGGCTTCCAACTACGGCGTTTCAAGGGCTCGGGCTTATAAGGTCCTGATTGAAATTCTTCAGGAACTAAGGATCCACAGCAAAACGTTTGCTCCAGCTAGTTCACACCCCAAAACCCTTAACCCTAAACCCTGTGACCTCTACACCCAGGTAGATGGATTCTAACTTTGGGCGTTGGGGTGAGGGGACGTGGCGATCCGGTGACGCGGGATCAATAGCTCAACTGTTCCAAGGGCGAGCCTTTTCTACTAGTTGCTTAAGAACCCCCCCCCAAAGAAAAAACAAACAAATAAATGACAAACATTCCTTCCTTATAAGGGTAAAATAGGGAAGATTATCTTTTTTGAGGGCTCTTAAGCAAATAGTAGTTTTCGTGTTTGCAGCATGAAATGTGGGGACCCCTTTTTTAATTGTGTTTTGGCTTTGTGGGCCTTAGGATGTGCGTTTGTAGGGCTTTGCGGTGTGTGCATGAGGTCTAGCTTGGAACTTGAACCCTTAGGGTTTAGGGGTTTAGGGTTTAAGGTTTAGAGTTTAGGGTTTAAGGTTTAGGGTTTAGGGTGTAGGGTGTAGGGTTTAGGGTTTAGGGTTTAGGGTTTAAGGTTTAGGGTGTAGGCTTTCTTCCTCAACCCTGAGTCCGCACTTAATCACCCGAAACCTGCGCACGCCTTGGGATGTTCCCCTTGTACTAACAGTCCATAATGGGGATTATAGTACCTTCCTGTTAAGGGCTGTTAGAATAAGGGGGGAACATCCCAACCTACACCCCTGAAACCAGAAACATCGAAGCACCTGCAACCCCCCAGGAATGAAATCCCCCAAAACACTCCGCCCTCCCCCGGAATACAGAGCACCCAGACACCCTTAGCAGGCTTGTAAACCCTAAACCCTCAAGGCCCTAAACACTAACCCCCATCCCTAAACCCCAAACCCTAAACCCTACACCCTAAACCCCAAACCCTACACACCCAAATCCTGGCCTGCAGCTCTCGACGTTTCCTGCCACGCGAGAGTGCGGCGCCCATGAAGGTCGCCGGCGGCCCAACAATTCCAGGCTCGGGCTTCTCGAGTCGTGGTTTTGGGGCCCATGTACGGCTTACGATGAGCTTTAAGGGCAAAGGCTTTTGTTGAAGGGCTAGTTTGGGGTTTAGGGCTAGGTTCGAGGTTCTGGTTTTTTGGGGCTTTGAAGGTCATCCCAAGCTGTTTTTTGGTGGGGGGAGGGGGGTTGCTTGCTGGGTAGCTAGGACCGGCTGATGGGGATGTTTGGGGCTTCGAGCGATGTTCTGTGGCCTTTAGGGTTTGGGCTGGGTTTAGGGTTTCGGCCGTAAGGCTCCCATAGGTCTCAACACAGATGAATCCTGAACAGTAGCGGTCTTCGAGCAAAGCAGGAGTCTTGTTCGGGGCTTCCGGCTTTTTAGGGCCGAGGGTGTTATGGCTCTGGAGGTTTTGTTCGGCTTCAGGGGTTAAAGGTGTATGGGGGTTCAGGGCCTCCCCCGGCAAGACGCGAACCTGCTCCGAAGATCGTCTATTCCTCCTACGTAGGGGCTTATATCCTGCCCCTTTTTCGAGGGGTTTCCAACACGTCCTTCCTCTGGTATGGCACCCCTAGACAAAGGTGCCTGAAATGCAAAGAAGCGTCGGAAACCCAGCGCCAGGTAAAACCCGGAACCTACACCCTAAACCCTAAACCCTAAACCCTCAATTTTAAACCCTCAGCAGCCCCAAGCCCGAAAATGCGATACAAAAGCCTGGACCCTCCTGGAGCCTTGCTAGGCTGCCCAGTAACCTAGGCTTAAAAAGGGTGCCCCTTTTCTGCTTGAAGGGGTTTATAAGGGAACCTAAACCCCCCAAAAAGGGAATAAGGGTACTACTGGGCAGCCTAGCTTGAAAGCCTGACGGGAGGCACGTGAGGCACGCACTGTGGATCGAATCGTGCTTCTAGGCTGCCTGGGTTGGTTGAGGAGGGCTGAGGCTTCCGAGAGGGGAGAGGCGGCGTGACTACCCCTATACCTTAATACAGCCCAAAACTTATATTTTTCTAGGCCAGTATCATTGCATCCATTTTCGGACTTTTAGCTGCTTTAAGGTTTTTTGTAAGAAGTGTTGCGCCGCCATCCGCGACGGACAAGCCGCCCCTGTTCGCATGCAGCTGGGCTGGCGACCCCGCGCGGGGACTCGAGCGCGCCGGCCCTGGCATGGGGTGTAGGCCGGCATTTAGGGCTCAGGGTGTCGGTTGAGGTGCGTTTAGGGCTCGTGGTTGAGGAGTGAGGAAGAAACAGGTTTGGGGTTTTGGGGGTTTGAGTGCTTTTAGGAAGCTCCGATGCGTAGGGAGGGGTTGTGGAGGATGTGGCTATCGGTGGGCTTGGCTTCGCTCAAAAGCGAAAACTATAATATTCCTTTGCGTATATATATATATAATACATATATATATATGTATACACACACCCTAACCCTAAACCCTAAATAACACACCAGGCAGTCAGAGCAATATCGCGAGACAGGGCCGACTCGGTGCAGACACGCGCTCCGTCGCTCGGGGCGCACGTCGTACTCCGTAGATTGGAGATCGCCACACACCCCTGAACCCCACCCTGTATCAACCCCATATATGACAGAGCAAAGAGTAACCTACCTGTATGTAGAAAAAGGGTATACCCTGTTTTTGTTTGAAGGGGCTTATAAGGGAACCGACACCCTCAGAAAAGACAATAAGGCCCTACTCTGGGTCCTAGTATGGCAAATAACATAGTGCCCTGGTGCTGAAAACTCAACTCCCCAAACCCTAAGCCCTAAAGCCTAAACCCTGAACCCTGACCCCTAAACCCTAAACCCTAAACCCTAAACCCTAACTTGCCGCTGTCTTAGGAAGAGCTTTAGCGCCTCGCGCCGACAGCGACTTCACTCCAACCGTGCGCCTGCTTGAGGCCCCGACTTGGTGGGTTGGGGTTGAGCGCTTAGGGTTTAGGTTTAGGGGAATTAGGGTTTAGGGAAATTAGGGTTTAGGGCAGTTAGGGTGTTATGGTTTAATTCGGATTTAACTAGGGTTCAGAGTTTAAGTAGGGCGTAGGTTGATTGGAGTAGGGTTTTTAGGGCTTAGTCCTTGCCTTTAGGGTTTATGGGTTCGGGTTTACGGGATTGGGCTTGAGCTTGAGGCTTCAATGAAGGTTTTGGGGTTTACGGGATAGGGTTCAGGGGTTTGGGGGCTTCAGCAGCTGTTGCAGATTCTCCTGGTCCCCATTGTCGTAGGGTTTTGGGGGGCCTTTTCGGGCATGTTAGGGACACCAATTCCGTGCATCCTAAACTCAGTAGGCCCCCTATACTGAACCCTACACCCCAAAACCCAGACTCAAATTCGGCCCCCCAAACCCGAATTAAAACGGTAAACCCCGACTACATCGTTTGAAACTGAATAGGCCTAACCCCTACAACCAACGAAATAGGCCTCATAACCCAAAACCCTATACTCCAAACCGGACCCTATAACGTGCAATGCAGAATACAAGTCTGTCATACAGTATGAAAGATGTAGTATATGAAATACGCAATATGTATACATATATATATATGTATATATATATATATGCCTACTTTTTTTGAGGGTGGGAGACGTGGCTCGGCCTCAGAGCTTGGGCCACGGCTCGAACCTCGGCCGCGGGTGTGTCTCGTAGCTTGAAGCTTGAAGGCTTCGGGGTTTAGGGCTGATAGGGTTGAGGGCTTGTAGGGGTTTCGGGCTTAGGGTTTCGAATTTAGGGTTAGGGTTTAGGGTTTCGGGTTTCAGGTTAGGGTTGAGGGTTTAGGGTTTCGGGTTTAGGGCTTATATATAGGGCTAAGGGTTTTACAGCTCGGGGGGTTAGAGGGGGCTTCGGGGATAGGGCCTCGATTTAAGTTGAGTTGAGTTGAATGGGGGGGTTAGACCAGAGCTTGTGAAAAAAAACTCCTTAAGCCCTAAACCCCAGATCCTATAGCCCCATAAATCATACAAATAAATAAATATATACACACACATATATATATATATACACATATCAATGATTTCTTTAAGGCGGCCCCTATTTGTTAGGGTGCCCCAAAAGGGACCAAAATTTAGAGAACTGACCATGTAAAACCCTAAATCTTAACCCGAAACCCCTAACCGAGCCCGATGTCTCCCCCCAAGAACGAACACCCTAAACCCTGAACCCTAAACCCTAAACCCTAAACCCTAAACCCGAAACCCTAAACCCTAAACCCCAAAGCGACTCTAATTGGAGGAGAAACCTGAATCCAGGCATGGATACAGCAGGGGCTTACTCTGAATGGTATGAAAAGTTTTGGAACCCTGAGTCCATCTCTCGGGGGTTTAGGGTTTAGGGTTTAGGGTTTAGGGTTTAGGGTTTAGGTTCAGGGCGTTCAGGGTTCAGGGCTCTGAGTCCATCTTGAGAGTTGGCTTTCAGGGTTCAGGGTTTAGGTTGCTTGAGGCCTGAGGGGCATGCCAGGACACCACCGGAATCCAAAGGTGTTCATCCCAGTCATCGGATGCGTGAGCACTCAGATTCCGCACATCAGCTTCAAGACGGCGTCCTCGCGAATGGAAGAGGACGCCAGGCCGAGGACCCTGTCCGCATGAACCGGGACAGATGCCACTCTCTGCGCCGAAGCACTGCCTTGGGCTGCGTTGCGCGGCGCATTTTCGGCTTCTCCACCGCGCGGGCGGTGCGACCTCTTGGGAAGCCTGCCATGACTAGGCCTGATTGAGAAGTTCCGTTCCCAGAGAGTCTGAATTTAGTCGTAGCTTGCTTCGAGCCCTGCAATAGAGGGATTAAGAAAAAAGAAATAGAAATTAGGGTGTGAGGGAAATATCTGAAAAAACTGGTGCCTCAATTTTAAAAAACCCAGGGTACCCTCACCTAATTCGACTTGTCGCTTCTCCAGCGCTGTCACTGTACTTAGGGTAAGTGTTTAGGATGCAAGCTAGGGTTTAGGGCTAAGGGCTAAGGACTAAGGGCTCAGGCTTGGGGTTTAGGGCTGACTTAGGGCTTCGGGTTTAGGGTTCATATAGGGCTTAGGCGTACTTGCGCGGCTTCGCAAGGCTGGGCTCCACGCAGCCACCGTGGGCCCATCTATGTACCTCGGCCACCCGCTATGCCGCTATGCCAGGACTTGGGGTTGTCATCGGGGGCTTTATATATAATTATGCTATAAGATCCCCCCAAGACCCTTTTCTAATCATTAAGGCCCCAGTGTTCATCGGAGGCTTTGTTCAGGGCTTTAAGAAGGGGTTTCTTCTTCAGGTGCGGTGTAGCCCGGTGGGTGTACCCTGGAGTTCGCGTCCGCGTCGTGCGTTTAGACTTTGAGAGGGGGTTTAGGGTTTAGGGTTCGGGGGCCAATTGCAAGATGGAGACAAGTCAAAATGCAGAGCCTCACTGTTGGGAGTCCTTTCATCTGTGCCTGGCTCTGGGAGTCTAACGAGGGTCTGCAAAACAATTCTCAAACAGGATGCTACTAATTGCTTAAGAACCCCCCAAAATAAATATAAATAAATATATATATATATATATATCTCTCACATTCTTCCTTGTAAGGTAATATAGGGATGATTCTGTTGAATTCTTTTGGGGTTCTTAAGCAAATAGTAGGATCGGCAGAGATCCACAAGAGGGGTGCAGGTGAGACATTGACAAGCCGGTGTGTCGACCTACTTGCCGGCATACCCCTCCGGGCCCTTCTTTCTGGGATGGTATGACTTCAGCACGTCCACGACGGATGGATCTGCCAGAGTCGAGGTATCCCCAAGATCCTGGCAGAACAGACGCAGGTAGCTTACCTTAAGAGTTAAGCAAAACATCTGCATTTTTGCAGGTTCGAATTCTGAACACCCCCGATAAAGGATTCTTGGGTAGGCTACAAGAAATTCTTGAAGCTTGGGGTTCTCAAGGGTGTTATAAGCCCCAGGAATCTGGAGCCCGAAAAAGTCATAATCGGCTGCACACGTGTAGCAGCTGAAGGTTCTCTGCGGGCGAGGGAGATTGGGGTTTAGGGTTTAGGGTTTAGGGTTTAGGGTTTAGGGTTTAGGGTTTAAGGGCGAGCAGATGAGGCAGGTTCGTCTAGGCACAGTTTAGGGCCTGCTTGGCTTTGTAATGCTTAACACGGCTGTGCATGATGCGATTCCTACTCGTAGTTAAAACCCCCACGCCCGAACCCCCAACACAAGGCGGACACAACCGAACCTCAAACTTGAAAGCACCCAAAACTCAAACACCAACCCGGTTTAGTGTTTAGGGTTTGGGGTTTGGGGTTCCCTCCCCCAGCCTAAACCATGGATTAGACCCTCCACACACCTCGTGCCCTCACCGGCCCCCACGCCCAAACCCTAAACCCCAAACCCCAAACCCTAAACCCCAAACCCTAAACCCTAAACAACACCGTCTCCTGGGTCTCGTAGTCCGGCAGGGCCAGCTTCCGGAGGACTCTGCGCCTCGGTGGGCATGGGGTGGGCGGGGGTGTAGAGGGTTTCGGGTGGGTTGAGGGTTTAGGGTTTAAGGTTTAGGGTTTAGGGTTTGGGGTTTGGGGGGCTGGGAGGGTGGATTAGAAGGTATAGGGTTCTCGAAAGAAAGAGGTGCTTGTTGAAATGAAGAAGTGTTTTCATACCCCAGCTACGCATTCAGGGACACAGCATCTTTTTTTGAGGGGTAAAGCATCTTTCTTAAGGGCACACTGGGGATTATGAAGAGAAATTAAAGGTATGTTGGGGATCATCCGTCCCTCCCTCTTCCTATTCGAATTCCGCTTCTTCTGGCAGGCCGACAGACGGGCCTCCGCCGCCCCCCCTCCCCAAAAAATTGTAGAAATAGGGGCCCTGGGGTCTGGGCTGTTGTGTGTTGTCGTGTCTGCTTCGTTTGTTGTTTTTCGTCACTGTCTCCCACTTGTTCTCTGCCCTCGTCGCCTTATTCGTTTCTTATTTTCCCTCTCAACCCTCTGAATTCATTATTTGGGTCTCTGCTTCGTTTTTCCCCTTAGCGTTGTCTCATTCGTTTTTTCATCTCAAATTTTCAATCTTGTTACCTTATTCGTTTTCACTCACTCCCCAGCTCCGGCAATAAATAAAAAGTATGTTGTCGCTTCTCTCTCGTTTTTATTTTTCTTCCACTTACTATTTCATCACTTTTTGACTTGTCACCTAGCTTCGTTTTTCCACGGCTTGGATCAAAGTTTAATCGAGCTTTATTTGGGCGGTTCGTAGAATTCGCCCATATTAAAGTCACGATCCTAGAACTTTGGTTAGCCAATTGTCTAACTTTTCCCGCTACTGGGGTCAAATCCAAGGGTCAAGATCAAATTTCCAAAATTTTGTTAAAAAATGACTTCGGCACCTTAAGCGTTTTATTTTTCACTCCCTACACATTTTTTAGCAAAATATTTACTTGAAGTAGCATTTTTTCAACATTTTAAATCATCGCTACTCAAGAGCTATAACAACTAAAGCCATGATTGTAGAGCTTCGGGTTAGCCATTGGGTTAAATTTTGTGACTTTCTAGGGCTTAGTGGGTGGTTCAACGATAATATTATATTTGTTAATAATATTATGGTTGTTTGTTGTGTATTGCTTCCGTTTCTTACTGTTAGTTTCCCTATGATGTTTCCTTGGGGTTGGCGTTTCCCGACCCACTTTCCCTCAGGATGTTTCCCATCAGCTCACGCGAAAAACACTCACGGGAAACATCCTTTCCCCCATAGAAATACGGGATTTACGGGTGCGATGTTTCCCCACGGGTTGCGGGATGTTTCCCTACGGGTTGCGGGATGTTTCCCCACGGGTTGCGGGATGTTTCCCCACGGGTTGCGGGATGTTTCCGTTTCTTACTGTTAGTTTCTTATGATGTTTCCTACTGCTCTGCGTTTCCCACCCAAGTTTTCACGCGATGTTTCCCTAACGCCCCTTCTAAAGACAACCTCGGGGAACATCGTTTCCCCCATAGAAATAAGGGATTTAAGGGTTCAATGTTCCCAGTAGGGGCGCGTGATGTTCCCCACTAGGGCGCGTGATGTTCCCCAATAAGGCGCGTGATGTTCCCCACTATGGCGCGTGATGTTCCCCGTCGGGTTGTGAGAAGTTATCCCCCGTTACGAAACTATTTTCTACTTTGTTTTGCTTCCCTTCTTTTGTGGTCTCTTGATTGGTTGTGTTGTTTCACCCAGCACCGCCTAACTAAACATTTACAAACAGGACATTCAAGTCTTTCT
The DNA here is from genome assembly GCA_905221605.1 of Symbiodinium natans. NCBI lineage: Eukaryota > Dinophyceae > Suessiales > Symbiodiniaceae > Symbiodinium > Symbiodinium natans. Next base: position 300,130 of record CAJNDS010000680.1, read on the forward strand.
TGTATATAGTCTTTGTTTTGTTGATAATATTCCTTTGCTTTGTGACTCCTATCCTCTTTATGTCGCTCATAGTCTTCTCTCTTGAGTTTCAAAATATGGTCTCGGTGATCTTGCCTATACTCTTTATCATTCCTACCCGCAATGATCTTATTCACACAATCAAACTCTTTGATGTAATAGCCTTCTCTACACCGAAGTTCTTCAATGCTTTGACAAGGGAAGTTTTCAATCAGTTCAATCTTACAGTTGTCTAAACCGTATTCCTCAAACAGTTGTAACGATGTTAGAAACTTGGATTTATTTCGCTGATATGAACTATAGTTATGCCTATGCCTTGCCATTCTTTGACTCAAGTCTTCACAGGTAGAACCTATATAACATTTGTTATACCCAGCATCTACGATTTTGTAAATTTTAGCGTTTTCATACTTACTCATCTCCCTAATTATCATAAGTTGTCATATCTTTAAATATTTCAAAAACTACTTAAAGAAAACACGACTTATATATTGGGCGAGAATGGCGAATAGTGATACAGGGTCTGACAATGAATATAAGGAAGAAATTGAAAACTGTTATATATGCCGTTTTAAGGCGAAAAACTTTGGTCGGTTAATGAAGTTTTTACCAGAGCCTATTTGTTTGAACATTTGTAAAATGAATGCATGTAAAAGATGTGAGTTATATTTTGAAATGTATGACATAGGTGATAAAATAGACAAACTAAAGGAGGAAAGACGTATAACTAAAGGTTCAGGAGACAAACGCAGAATAAGAACACAAATAATGAATTTAGAAGAGAAAGGCAGTAAAATAAACGATGAAATAGAGGAAATAACAGAAAAGACTATTCATATTTACAACAAATATTTTTAAACATTTAGTTATTAACATTCACTTTATTAATTTTTTAATAAAATGAATGTTTTATGTTACAACCCCAAACCCCCAAACCCAAGGCGCCAACGAGAAACCCTAAATAAAACCTACTTAAAGAAAAAACGACTTATATTTATATGGAGCAAGGGGAATTACGAAATGTGTTAGAATATGTATTAAGCAGTGGCACGGGCAACATTAAAACGCAAGGGAATAAAACATACAAGAAGGTTATAATAAATGACAGAGAATATTATTATAATAGGGAGAAGCCCATAGCCACCAAACTAAAAACCAAACTAGAGCAAATAGCCAAAACACAGGATTTTAAAAGATACAACATATTAAAACGTGCTACCAAAGGCATAGCAGTTAGGAAGGCTTTAAAGAAATACGCCATCACTCAGAAAGCCAACATTGCAGAAGAACGAAGCGCATTTAAACGATATGCCAACTCATACTCAATTACCAATATTAACCTACAAGGATATAAGGGATTATCCTATTTAAAATACCAAGAACCGAGATTGAAAGAGTTTTTAACGCGAAACAACAATATGAAAATCAGAGTAGATGTAGATATTTCTTTTAGACACCCAGAACACGAAGAACCGCAAATACACAGAATACCTAGTAGAATTTATACGATCAACAACCACGAAGAACTAAAAACAACAATAGACAATATGGCATCCGACATAGAAATAAAGATTGAGAACTCACAACTCAAAAAGTCGGGTTACCAAATAAAAAAGATTGAGAAGATCACCATACATTACGACAGATACAACCCGACCAGAGCAGGTAAATATATTGAGCTACCCAAGTGGATAGCAAATAAAAAGGCTTGTATTAATATTAAGAATGACGACGAGCTATGTTTCAAATATTGTGTTCAAGCAAGGTTTTATGAAATAATGAAGAAGGACCACCCCGATAGAATGTATCATTATAGAAGCTTAAAGGACGGGATAATCAATTGGGAAGGTGTAGAATTTCCAGCGGAGCTTTCAGACATAGACCACTTTGAAGAAATCAATAAAAACACCATATCAGTGAATGTTTATGCCATTGATCCAAACGGAACAAACACCATTGTAGTTGATAGGATAACGAATATTCAGAAACCATCGTGTCACATTAACTTGTTACTTTTAGAAAGAGACAATTATAATCATTATGTTTTAATAAAAGACTACAACAAGCTAATGGGAGCACAAACCAACAAATACAAAGGAAAGGTGTTTCATTGTATGTATTGTCAGCACGGTTTCACTAATGAGAAGTTATTGAACAATCACCTAATAAAAGGATGCATGGCGAACGAAGTTCAACAAACGAAGATGCCCAAGGAAGACGAAAAGATGTTCTTCAAAAATCACTACAAAAAATTAAAATGTCCTTATGTCATATATGGCGACTTTGAGTGTCTGACAACACCAACAACTGAAGGCATCAAAGGATCGTATCAACATCATCAACCGTGCGGTTTTATGTTAAATGTTGTTAATAGCATAACCAACGAAGCAACACCTTATTTATACAGGGGCGAAGATTGCATGGAAAGGTTCTGTATAACAATAAACAAGATCAAGAACGAAATTATGGAAAAGATGAAAGAAAATAAACCAATACAATGGTCGGCTAAACAGAAAGAAGAGCACAAGAAGGCCAAGCATTGTTTCTTATGCAATGGCAAGTTTGACAACAACGACCCGGCTAAAACGAAGGTGGCCGACCACTGTCACTTCACAGGTGCATATAGAGGAGCGGCACACAACAAATGTAACTTGGATTATTGTTTTAAATATTTCAAGATCCCGGTATTCTTTCACAACCTTAAGAACTACGACGCCCACTTAATAATAGCACACATGGAGAAGCTAAACGCAGACAAAGATAAAATAAATGTAATAGCACAGAACAGCGAAAAATTCATTACTTTCTCAATTAATCAACTTGAGTTTAAGGACAGCTTCAGCTTCTTGTCGTCTTCTTTAGACAAGCTTGTTAAGCTAACTAAGTATGAGGATAATGAGAAGAGGGAGAACTGGCAGAAAAATTTCTACAACAGTAAGAAAAGCGTATATATAACCAACGATGAAGACTTGGATCTATTAACAGACAAGGGCGTTTATCCTTACGACTACTTTACCGACTTCAAAAAATTTAACGATACACAGCTACCAAGTAAAGAAGCCTTTTACAGTAAGCTAACAGAGGAAGGTATCAAAGACACCGAATACGAAAGGGCACTTAAGATATGGGACCACTTTAAATAAAAAACCTGGGACAGTATCACGACTTATATCTTCAGACAGATGTTTTATTATTGACCGATGTCTTTGAGAACTTCAGAAAGAAATGTTTAGAAGATTATCAGCTTGACCCGGCCCATTATATCACCTTGCCTAATTTTAGTTGGGACGCTATGCTATTAAGAATCGGAATACAACTAGATCTGATACACGACGAGGAGATTTATAAAATGATTGAGAGAGGCTTACGAGGTGGGATGACGCAGGTGTCTGTCAGAAAAGTAGAAGCTAACAACAAGTATATGACAGATTTATATGACAAAGAAAAACAATCATCTTATATTTTATACTTAGACGCTAACAATTTATATGGTTTGGCTATGTCAATGAAGTTGCCTTATAAAGACATAAAATTTATAAACAGTTCTGATATAACTTCTGACGAGATACTGAATTATGATAACAATGACCAAGGTTATATTCTTGATGTTGATCTGGAGTATCCTAAAGAACTGCACGACAAGCACATTGACTACCCACTGGCACCAGAGATCATGAATGTCACAGCCGATATGTTGAGCGAGAAGCAGAAAGAAACATATAAAGCCTACCACCAAGACAAGGAACCCAAAGATGAACAAACAAATAAGCTAATCTTAAATGTAAGGGATAAATCTAATTATGTTCTTCACATCAACATCTTAAAATATTATTTACAACAGGGTATGAAACTCAAGAAAGTTAATAAGGTGATATCCTTCAAACAGAAAGAATGGTTAAAGCCTTGGATTGACTTCAACACAGAGAAGAGAAAAAAGGCTACTTCAGACTTTGAGAAGGATATGTATAAATTAATGAACAACGCGGTGTATGGCAAAACGATGGAGAATGTCAGGGAACACATTGACTTTGAACTGGTAGATACACCCGAAAGATATCAAAAATGTGTAAATAAGCCGACCTTCAAGCACAGGCACATCATTAATGAAAACCTTGTTGGGGTAGAGAAATTAAAGGCAACTGTCAAGCTAAATAAGCCTATATATGTCGGTATGAGCATCCTAGATCTTAGTAAGTTGCATATGTATTCTTTTTATTACGATGTTCTCAAAGAGAAGTATAATGAAAAGGTCAGGTTGGCATACACCGACACAGACAGCTTCGTAGTTCATATTAAAACGGAAGATGTATATGACGATTTAAAGGAGATCGGCGATCAGATGGACTTCAGCGGATATGACAAGAGCCATAAATGTTATGATCCTACTAACAAGAAAGTATTAGGAAAATTTAAAGATGAATGCGACGGCAAGATAATAACCCACTTCATAGGGTTAAAGCCTAAATCGTATGCTTTTAAGGTGTATAACCAAGAGAAGGAAGAGAAAAAATCAAAAGGAATAGTGAAGCACAAAGTCAAGAAAGAACTGAATTATAAACAATATGAAGAGACACTGAAGGAAAACAGATCCGATAAAGTTGAGTTTAACAGTATAAGGAGTAAGAACCATAACATTTATACAATAAATCAAGTGAAACAAGCACTGTCAAGCTTTGACAATAAGAGATATTGTATAGATAGTGTTAATAGTTTGCCTTATGGGCACTACGCTATTTCATTGAAATAGCCTAATGCGCTCCGCGTCATTACCTAAGCATTCAGAACAGGTCACAGTGTATTTAACAGAACAATTATTGTAATGTTTCTTACTAACTACATACACTCGTTTGAAACAATCTATGTCTTTGACTTGCTTACAACGATAACACTTCCTGGTAACAACATCAACTGTTTCAGTATATGGATCAAAATCAACTAATATCTTATTTACTCTTACTGGCATTCTTAATATTATATGTTAGAATATTGTTATAAATACAACTATTTATAACAAGATTTTTTCCTTAAGATTTAATGAAACTAATTACGAATTCATATCATTTCCACACTCTTATGGTGTGCTTATGAAACTGTTCATCACACGGGAGCAATGGGACCTGATTTTCTTCTAGATGTCTGGGCAGGGGGAACTATACACTGTCAAGTTACCATAGAAAATATTTTTTAAATCTTAATCCATCATATTTAAATTATTCTTTAAAATAGTTACATCTTTGTCTATCCTTTCAACATCCTCCTCCACTTTTTCTAACCTCTCTTCTGGGGTAGGCTTTCTGGATCCCCATCCGGTGGTAACCGTATCAACACCTTCATTATCTTGTGAGTTTGTTTTAAAGATGTCGTTTTCATCGGGGGTTATTCCTCTTCCCATTTTCCAACTGCTTCTATCTTCAATTATTGTTTTACCTTCGTTGTTTATCTTAGTTTCTTTGTGAAAAGTTTTTCTTCTGCATTTGCAGGGCAAACAATTCAAACCATCTGTGTTTAAGTGGAAGCCACCTTCGTTAGGTTCTTTATGATTTTCGCTCATTAATTCTTCTTAGATTTTTTTAAATACTCAAGAACTGCCTTAAGCAATTCTAAAGAAGCGGTGCAACACCTTTTAAGCTTGGTGTCTTGTATTACAATCTTTTCAATTTCCTCAATCTCCTCTATCGTTTCTAAATACCTGTCGCATAACACGCGAGGCTCGTTCCGAGCGTCCATTATATTAAAAGATATTTTTCTCTTATTAGTTAATGAGTGAAGAAATACCTAAAGTAGAACCGATAGACATACCCGAATATAAATATAAAAACAGCAAGTTTGACATGATGCCGAAGCTACCCGCGCGGATGTTGTGTGTGGCTTCTTCAACAGGCGGTAAAACAGTATTGATCCAGAACTTAATATTAAAAATCTATAGAGGATCCTTTGAGAGAATATACATCTTCTCGCCCAGTGTTCATGTGGATGACACATGGTCGGCAGTGAAGAAATACATAAAGGACGTAATGAAGGTGGATACCGAAAAAGAACAGCTTTACTACGAGGAATACGATCCGGTGGCGCTAAAGAAGATCATAGACACCCAACATAGAGTAACTGATTTTCAGAAGAAGAATAAACAAAAGGACCTGTTTAGCATTCTGTTAGTGGTGGACGATTTCGCCGACGATCCCAAATTTGTAAGATACTCAAGCTTGTTACACGGATTATTTACGAGAGGTCGTCATAATGCCATCTCATGCATTTTATCCACTCAGAAGTATAATGTATTGGCCCCGATCATCAGATTAAATGCCAGTGCTTTATTCATCTTCAGACTGAAGAATATGAACGAAGTCAATGCGTTTTTGGAAGAAAATTCCGCGTTGGTGGATAGAAGCACGTTATATGAAATGTATCAGAAAGCCGTGAATTTTGCTCCTTACTCGTTCTTCTACATAAACACCAACGCTAAAGATGTTAGTAATATGTTCTTCATTAACTTTGAACAACGCTTTGAAATAGGTGATTAATAATATTATTTCTTGATAATATTATTAATTAAATCAACGAGTAACTGCACAAGTTTATAGCAGGTAGTTTATAATATATTTTGTCGCTTTTAGTTTCTTCCAACCTTTCAACTCTTTCAATGACATCTTTCAAAGTATTAAATAACAACATATCTGTTCTTGTTTTTTCATTAATGTCTAACTCTTTTATTTGTTTCATATTTTCAGTAGCAGAAGATTTGGAAGATGTAGAACCCATTATATATTAATATGCATATTTATTTATCATCGCCTTTACCTTTACCTTTCAGCTTTGTTATTTCTCCTTTCATCGTTGCCATTTCCTTTTTCATTGTTTTAACCAACTCTTTTAACTCTTCATATTCTCCCATTAAATGCTGTAGTGCTCCGTGTGTGATTACTGCCGTTTTACAATAATCTAATCGCTTATGTCCTTTCTTATCTGTTGTTACAATCCCCTCCCAGTCTTTGGGAATTACACTCTCAACATCCTGCGCTACATATCCCAAATGATTAACTTTGTTCTTTTCATCATTTAAATGAGTAAAATTAAATGTTTTCGGTTTTACATATTTAACTATTTCATAGCATTTCTTGCTATTGATTTCTTTGATGTTTTCTTTTAATGAAAAATCAGATGAATAGCCAAAAGTTCCATCAATATAAACTCCGCTGGGCGTTATTTCCAAAACTTCATTACCTGCTCCGACACTACCAAAATACAAATAATATTCCCCTCCTGCGTCGGTATTCAAAAACTGTATTTGGTCTACGGTGCTTATTGTTTCTTGTGTTATTTCTAAATTATTCATTTTTACTTTACCGTCGGTTAATTGTATTTCCGGTGTGCTACTTTCCAAGCCTATTGTTAAATTCATTTCTCCCGCCGTGTCTCCATTTCTGATATATAACTTATACTGAGTGTCTAAAACTTCTTTTAATTCGCTACTATTTTGAAACATAAAGCGCCCCCAACTAATAACATCGCTTTCACCAACGATATTACCAATACTATTAAATGTTTGATTATTTGTAACTGCTCTATTAATCGTAATTCCGTTAGTGTCGTTTAGTTGTAGTGCTATAGTCCCTGTTGTTGGGTCAGTTGTTCTATCGGATTGTAACGAGAAATTAATTTCTTCTGTTGATATTACATTTAATGAATCATTAGCGTCCGCTCTTTGAAATTCTTCCATCAGTGCTTAATAACTGTTGCCCTAAAAATGTTGCATCATTCTCAACGCGTGTTTCATTAAAATTACTTATACCGCCTACTGTTAAATGATATGAAAAGTTATACTGTCTTCCTATTCCTACTGTTGCTGTTGTTGAACTTCCAATACGTAATCTATAATCCCCTCCTGTATCGTGTAATATCATTTCTGTTCCATTTGCTGGGTTGCTCGGGTTCATACATCTAAAGTTTCTATTTCTAAATTCAAAAACTCCTTGTGTGTCTCTAATTCTAAGATTATAATTAGCATCACCACTATTTCTAAACATATCAAACCCTGATGTTGGCAATTGAATACCTCCTGTTGAACTTGTTAAATCTAAATTACCGTCTAATTTTAAATTTTGTCTAATAATCGCACTATCAACCACATCTAACGTATAACCTCCTGTTAATGTATTTGATGCTGTATCTACTAATAATGAATGTGCTTTAATATATTCATTAGCGTTAGAATTTAAATTTAAAATCCTACCTGTATCACCAACTGAATTATAACAATCAACACTATCGTTATTAAAAGTAATATAATTATCAGTATTTCTAACTGTAAGTGATAAATTGCCATCTACTGTATTTTCTACTACTAACCCACCACTTGGCACTGCTATTTTACCACTCATTTTATAACCTGCATTATTATTTGTTAAATCAAGTTGTTTAATGGCGTCGTCTGACGTATTATTACAAAATATTTTATCACCTTGTAAAGTTATATAACTCGTAGCATTTTTAAACTCGGCTAATACTTTGTCGCCTCCTCCTGTCTGATTGCTAAATAATAATCCTGCTACTGGTGATATATTTACAGTTGAATTATTTAGTGTTAAACCGCTATGGATAACTGTAGGGGCGGAACAATCAATAATAGGATTGGCGCTAAATCGGTTTGTGAAGTCTGATTTGGGAACTCTTAGGTCTAATAGATTATCAATATCGGTATCACTATAACCCCCTCCACCAATATTAGCATCAATATAGGTTTTATCATAATAATTTGCTTGTGTTTGTGTTATTGTATAATAATTTGAAAATGTTGTATCAACCTCACTTTTATTATAGTAATTAACAGATAATTGGGCATTAGTTTGATAATTGGTAGATAAATTTGTGTCTATCTGTGTTGATGTGTAGTAATTAGTAAATGTGGTGTCTATTTCTGTTTTATTGTAAAAATTGCTACTTAACATTGTGTTCGTTTGGTAATTGTTAGTTAAGTCATCATTAATAGCATTAATATTATTGAAATTCTGTAGCTGTTTTGTATTTAAAACTGCTATGGCATCGGTGTTTGCTGTTACTTCTGTCGTGTTGTTTATGTCGCTGAGTTCTGTTTTTGTTGCGTATAGGTCTGTCAAATCTGTTCCACTCACAACAATATTATCTGCTGTTAATGTGTTTGTATTATTCAATGTCAAAGGCATTAGTTAATATTAATAAAAAAGATAATTATTTTTATTAATATTATTTCATTCTTTAATCGTACACCGCGTAGCGCTGTAGGATTAAATCTTTGATTTAATCGTACACCGCGTAGCGCTGTAGGATTAAATCTTTGATTTAATCGTACACCGCGTAGCGCTGTAGGATTAAATCTTTGATTTAATCGTACACTTTCAGACCAAGGTCTTTTATTTCTAATATTTGTTCCGACAGTAATGTTATATAAATATTATCAGGCATAGCAGTAGTTGTTATTGAAGCATTTGCAGGTTTAACTTTTACTAACATCTGTTGTCCAGCGCGTGTATTAATTCCAGTATATGAACTATCAGGCACTTTTTCAAATGAAAACCCAAATACAAATTGACGGTCACGATATTGTCTAAAATCAATTGACATTGAATGTTGATGAAACATTGGAAGATTTAACGCCTTTCTTAAGTGGTAATAGCATTCTTGAAGTGATGTAATCGGATACTCGGCATATAGTTTAGAACCCAATTGTATTTGCATTTGTAAATCAAAATTATTGTCATAAATTCCTTCAGTTTGTTCGTCTGATTGTTGTTGTGGGTGATAGAAACGACAAAATTCTTTGTCGCAGTATTCGTAACCGGTGCTTGGGTCTCCTTCTTTGTAAAATGTAATGAATGATGCAACTAATTTTGACACTGAACGGATGACTTGGACGTTAATATCATTTGTGCCTTTTACTGATTGAGATTGTGTAATATAAGTTGTATAAGTAATGGGCAATCCCTTTCCTTCTAAAAGATGTTTTACATATTCATTATTTAAGTTATTATCAAGGGTGCAAACATCACAAACAACACGAGCATTATTAATTTCCCAATCAACGCTTGTATTTCTAAATTCAGCGTCTGCTTCCGTGGCAGGATTAACATCAGTTACAAACCTATTTCCTACGGCGTCCGCTGTTGTTACATCTTCAGGGTTAATTACACAATCAGTAGCATTAGTAACCAATTCTAATTCAATTGTTAAATTTCCCATATACTTTAATGGTAAATACTTAAACTGACTGAATAAACCACATAAGGGCTTAAATCCAACAATCATTTTATCCTTAAAGCCTTGACAAGTTAAACCATTAACTTCATATTTTAATCTTGTATCATTGTCATTAACGAGAGTTTTAATTTCATCATCGTATCTATAACCAAAACCTTCATTTGCTTCATCTTTTCGTGCTCCTTGGGACATCATTTTAGAGAACATATGATGAACTCGGTTGTAATTATCAAAGTCTTCAACAACCTGATTACCAGCAAGAATTCTCATTCGTCTGAAGAAGCTATAAGGAGGAGATAATGGACGGAGTTTGTTATTAAATGTTCCAGGGTCAAGATTTTGTAATGTAAAAAATATTCTTACGCTTTGAGGGTCTAACCAAGCATTATCTTCTGCGTTTAATGAAAATTTCAACACACGATTACCACTTGTAGGTTTATAGATATTTGAACCAGACGGCCAAAATGTAACACTTCTTCTATCAGTAATATAACTTGAACCTTTGTTTAATTTAAATGAGAGGTTGTCGATGAGAATATCCTCTGGTGCGAACGTTTCCATAATATATATAAACAAAAGTAGAAATTTAATTTATACAATTAATCAAATAAATTAAACTTAAACTTAATATTTTCTTGTTTCTTGGCTTTATTCTCAACTTTAATTTCATTCACGGCGTCGTTGCCTTCATTTTGCTCTATTAGTTTCCTTACCTCTTCGTAAGCGTTTTGTTTAAACTTTTTATCTTTCGGTTTCTTTTCCATCTGTTCGTATGTTGTGGCTTTGTAAGAGAACATTATTATTACTATTGAGATGTTAATTAAATTGATCTAAAAACTCATCAGTTGTTATAGGTAAATTTCCTGGTTTGTTATGAACATTAGCAATATCAGCATAACTATGGTTATCAAGTGGGTTTAATGTTCCTCTGTTTAATGTTAAACTGCCTTTATCAAACATACTAACAGCATCGCCCGTCTTTCTTATTCTTAGATTTGTTCCGGTATCTTCTGGTGACTGACCTGACACAAAAGGAGAACCATAACTTCTACTTCTAAATATATTGTTATAATCATTATTTATTTGTTGTCCCACAGCCGAACCCAATGAGTGACTAATGACGTCGGTAATTCCTGTAAGTTTCTTACCGTCAACCTCTATAGTTCCATCTTTAATAAACTTATCTACATCTTTGTATCTTTTGGTGTGTCTAGTTTGATAAAGTGGAAATTTTAGATCATCATAAACATCTCTCCCGCTTTTAGTTCCTGCTATGTATAAGATACTGCCATTTTGATAAATTCCATCGGGGTTTTCGTATGCTAGTTTCAATCCTTGAGTATCAGTTAAGAAGGTCTCCGTCCCTGCTAATTCTTCACTTACTTCATTGTGAATGTTGCTTCTCGTTTTGGGCGCTTCGTATGGTTCAAAATCATCTCTCCGTTTGTGTTTAAACATTATTAAAATAGATTATAAAATTATTTTTGTTAAATTATCAAAGATAATTTAATAAATTCTTTTAAAATTTAAAAATTTGTCATTTAATAATAATGCTCAAGTTCAAGAAGGTTTATATTGACAGCTATTATAAAGTAAGTGGCACTTCATCAAATTTTACAATAGATCTACCTGAAACGGTGCAATTGGAAGAGAATATGCTATGTCAAATACATGAGGTGAGCATTCCCCACTCATGGTATTCTATCAACAGCACCAATAATAATTTATATTTCAGACACCAAGTTATACCGCCCGGAGTTATAGCAGGGATCACTTATCGTAAAATAACCATACCAGAAGGCAATTACACTGCGGTTGATTTAGCACAAACAATTGAAATAGCACTTAATCTACTGGTTGATACGGTTGATAGACCCAACACTTATTCAATAAGCTATAACAGTTCCATTAACAAGTATACATTCAGTTCCAACTATTCTACGGTCATCTTTGTTGTTTTAACTGATGGGGAAGTAGCACCATTAGCAGGTAGTTTTAGTGATCCTGTTGATGTTAATAATTTGAGTTCAATTAACCGAGTAATTGGAAACACAACACCCGCCACTGATGCTTATACAAACGTAGCTCCTTATGTGACTAATTTTATTGATTTGGTCCCTTTCAAGAATTTATATTTGCATTGCAACGAAATAAGCAACTACAACCAATTAACGGTGGCGGGAAATTCAAGTATCATCAAAAAGATAAATGTATCAGTTCCCTATCTGGGAATAATAAACGATAACGAATTAAGCACTGTTGATTATATTAATGTAAGTGGAAAAATGTTAAGAAGACTTAACTTTCGTCTCACAAATAATTTAAACCAAGTTGTTAATTTAAATGGTGTTGATATTAGTTTTACATTAACATTTTTTAAGGAATGATAACATACTTAAACATATAAAATCGTATATTAACATACAATGCCTGACTATCAAAAGGGTAAAATTTATAGGATTTGGGACAACTCCTACACCAAATGCTACATCGGTTCAACTTGTGAAGACTTGAACCGTAGATTTTCAGCACATAAGAGAGATTACAGACGAAGGGACATAGATAGAACAAAATTTTCAACTTCTTGGGAACTTTTCAATGAATATGGTTTAGACAATTGTAAAATTGAACTCATAGAAAATTTCCCGTGCAATAGCAAAGAAGAACTACACGCAAGAGAGGGGAAATACCAAAGAGAAATTGATTGTGTTAATAAGAATATAGCAGGTAGGAGTTTAAGACAGTATAATGAAGGTGAAAAAGACAAAATCAAATGTTATAGAAAACAACATTATGAAAGCAATAAAGAAGAAATTTTACAACAGATGAGAGATTACCAACAAAGAAACAAATATAAAATAAAGGAACAAAGACAACAGTATTATCAGGAAAACAAAGAAAAAATGAAACATTCCTCTGTGAAAAACTACTATAAGAACTTGGAGGAAAGAAAAGACAAGAGCAACGAGTATTATAATAATAACAAGCTAAACTTCTGTTCGCAATGGAAAGAGCCTTTTACTTGTGATTGTGGAGCAACCTTAACAAAGCATCATAAGACAAGACACCTAAAAACATTAAAGCATCAACACTATCTAAATCAGATGAACCAACAAGAACCATTAAACAATTCTTAAATTTATCTATATTATTTCTATTTACACTAAACATAGAAAAAATATAGAATATAATATATGTCAGAAGTGCCTGAAACAGTTATTGAAGAAGACAACAAAAACAATAATGAAGAAGTGCCTGAAAAAGTTGAAGAACCAAAAGCAGAAGAGATTAAGATAGAGACACCAGAAGAGACAACAAAAGCAGAAGCGCCTAAAGAAGAAGACGAGCAGTTTAAAAACAAAACAGACCGGATGAAAAACAAAAGGGTCAAATGTGAAGGATGTCAAGCAGAAATGACACTAAAGACGTTAAGATATTCACATAAATGTAATGGTAAAACCGAAGATAAACCAATTAAAACAAAACCAAAAACAAAAGCTGTAGCGGTTAAACCTATTGAAAATCAAGTGATAAAAACAATACCACCTACAAAAGTTAAAGAGCAAGTTACACAATACAGCGAACCGATTGAAGTTAAGACGAAACAGCAACCCATAAGAATGAAACCACCTCCAGAACCAGTAAGACAACCAACAGCAACAGAATTACTACATCAGTCATATAATGAAATCAAAAGGTTAAGACAACAAGAAAAACAAGAAAAGATACAACGGTTCAGATCCAGTATGTTTTGAAGATTAATATGTAATAACATTATATATGAACAATCTTGAAAGGGCGGAGATATTTAGAAATGAATTAAAAAAGATGAAAACATTTGACACTGATGAGAAATGTTGTATAATTGAAAATTATTGTTATCATTATTTATCAAATGTGAAGGGTTATGATGTAAATGATGAACTTATAAAACAATTAGTCGTGTTACAAGCGTGTATTAGAACTGAAAGACCTGTTCCAAAACAACTAGTTCCACTAAACGAACTGAAAGAGCATTTAAACAATAATCAGTATGAGTTTCTTGATGAAGACACTGTAAATGTTATGCTTAAAGACATTGACAAATACTGTATTGATTTTCCTGATGATATACTTGAGATTTTTAAGTCAAATATGAAATAATTCTTAATATTAATTATTATCTAAATTAATATTAATAATGAGTATGTTTAAGAGCAAAGCGGAATTCAAACGCAAACCCCAAGTCCAAAGATATTATGATATTGATGATACCTTCGGTGTTGCTTCTCGTAGGAAATATATGAACGATATGAAGATGATGATTGAAGAAGCCGAGAACCGAGGCAAAAATGTTAGACTACGCAACGATTGGCTACAACATCAGAAGAAAGCAATATATCAAGGAGAGTTAGACGCCGTTAATCGTCAGTTAGAGAGGCCGATGATGCCAGTAAGAACAAAAGAAGAACTAGAAAAGAGACAAAAAGAATTAAAAAATATAATGGCGGAAATAATCTAATTTGTATTATATGATTAAAACATTAAAATCTGAACTAAGACTTAGACCGACCTACGATGAACTGATAGGAATGATTGAAGCACAAGGCGATCCTAACAGACCACCCATTGAACAGGTAATTGACAGAAGGGCTACCTTATTTAGAAACAACCAATTCGGTAGTCAATTTGATAATGTTGATTTTCTAGGCTTGAAGAAACAAGAAGAAGACAAAGTGAAGGAAGACTTAAGACAAGCTGAACTCAGAAAAACGGCAATGGCTACGGGTTCATCAATGGGAGTGTTAAGTTATGATGGTAGAACGCCGGTAGGTGCTTATAACGCGGATGGCTTTGAAACACCAGATAGTGATGATTATCGGATGACGATAGATCAAATCGGTAGGATAAGATCGGAAATGGAAAGACACCAAGAACAACAACGACAAGCGCAACAAGCATCATCATCAACAGTGAGAAGTGATTTAGACGAAGCGCATAGTCAATCTTTACCTGTAGGCGTTCCTGTTCATTCAATAGCAACAGATGAAGAAGAAGAAATGCCACCTTTAGAAACACCTACTGAAGTGGCAGAGGAGGGGGAGGAAGAAGAAGAAACCGATGATGAAGAAACACAAGTGCCCCCACAATCTAGAAAGCACAAGGAAACCATTGATTATAATGAAAATATAGATAGATGGAGACAAAAAAGCATATCAGTAGATGACATACTGTATCAATTACATTTAAGGGGAATAAAACTAACGGAAGAGCAAGAAGAGGAAATGGACAAACTTAAAATTAAAGGTAAGGGTAAAACACCAACTAAAAAGGATTATTTAATGAATTTTGTGGAAAGACTTATACAACTGGTAAGTGGGCGGACGAAGTCAATGACCAACTTTTAAGAAGTAGGATGGAAGAATGGACGCAGATGAAGAAAGGAAAAGGCAAAGGTATGATCAGAAAAGCATTTGAAAGCGCGGGGAGTGCTTTATTAGATGCAGGTAAGGAAGTCGCAAAGGATGCGTTAATCGCAGGTGCTCAAAGTGCCGTTATGAGTTTGTTATAATATCTAAAACTAAATATATGCTAAGGTTAAAACCAACTTATGAAGAAATGTTAAGGGAGGCAAGAACAAGAAGATTAAGAATATTACCAGAAAGGGAAAGAAGAACACAACAAGGAATGTTATTAGATGAGGTGGATTTTGATGATTTTGATCTGGGTAAATATGATAGAAAGATCATAGTGACTAATGAGAACCCCCAGAAAGGAACACAAACTGATTTATTTAGTGACCATTCTTCATACTCATCTACATCGGAAAGTTTGAAGACAGCAATTGAACCAGACAAAGAAGAACAACAGGTTGAGAGTGAGCACTCAATGCAATCTAGTAAATCAAGTAGCAAATCAAGCGAAAAATCAGAAGAACAAGAACAACAAAAATCATTGATGAGAAGATTGTTTGATAGTTTGTTTGAAGAGGTGGAAGTAGAAATGCCAATATCGCGACAAACAAGTCATGATAGCGGAGCAAGGGGAAGCAATGAACCAATGCCTACTAAAAAAGATGAAACGCCTTTACCTTCTTCATCAAGTTCTTCTATTTCTGTTCACCAGAGTGATCCATATGATAATCTACCTATAGCTAGTAGTAATGCTAGTTCTCGTTCGTCACGAATGTCTCGCGAGGCTTCTGACGAAGCGTCAACTATACATTACGGTTCTTCACGACCTGCTTCAACAATACATTATGGTAGTGAAAGAAGCAACAGACCCATTAGTGTAAGAAGTTCTCCCATTTCGGTTAGAAGTTCTCATATATCAGTTAAGAGTTCCCCTATTGTTATTAGTTCTGCGTCCAGTAGTAGATCATAGCTTGAAAACGAATGAGTGAGATATTTCTTTAATAGCTAACGCAATTTAAAGAAATATTCATATTATAAAATAAATGGCTACTAACTACTTTGTTGGCAATGATGGAATTAAAACCACAATAAACGACGATTTGTTTGACCTGCTTTGGAACTCGTTTGAGAGTGATGATGTTTCTACAACTGATAGCGACAGTTCGGAGATCATCAAGAAACAGAAAAAGAAAGTCTATAATGATAGGTTGAATGAAAAGAACAAAAATGAAGGTTATTTTAATGATTATTTCAAGAAAAATAATAAATGTTTTGAGTGTGAAAGGTGCGGTAAAACCATAAGTAGCACTAGCAATAAAGCTAAGCATCAGAACAGTGAAAGGTGTAAAAGAGTTTATGAAGATAGGAAACAAAAGGAGATAGAGGATAAAATCATTATGAAGGTCTTACATGGTTAATAATAATTAATTATCTAATTATTATTAATTATGAGTGCTAATGAGATATTGGAGAAAATATATTATGATCTTGAGCGCGGTTACGGGTCTGTTAGAAGTTTGTATGAGGAAGCTAACAAGGATGGCGCGGGTGTCACTTTGCAGTATGTTAAGGATTGGGTGAAGAAGCAAAGCATCAATCAGAGAAGAAACTACAAGAATTATAATAGCTATTCCCCGCCTTATGCTAGGGCTGTTTTTAGCGTTGATATTATGGATATGGTAAGCTTGATGAAAGACACTGACACCTTCAAGGAGGAGTATAAAAGATACGCTTTATTATGCATTGACAATTTTAGCAAGAAGATGCATATAGTGCCTATGGAGAACAGAGACGGTGAGACGGTGTATGATGCTTTTATGGAGTGCTTTAAAGTTATGGGTTATCCTAACAGTATGTATTCAGATGATGACGGGGCATTTAATTATAAAAAGTTTCAGGATTTTTTGAAAGGTGAAGGTATTGAACATATAGTAACTTTGACCCATGCAAATGTAGCAGAGAGGGCCATTAGGACGATTAAGAAGATGATCACCGATAGGGCTTTGGTGACTAAAGGGGCTTGGACGATCTTATTGAAACCTGCGTTGGACAAGTATAATAAAACAATGAAACATTCAACGACTGAGATGACACCAAATGAAGCGCACAAGGACGACAACCATCTTACAGTAAAATCAAACTCTGTTTTAAAAGAAAAATATTTACGCAAGTATCCTAAGGTAGAGGTCGGGGATAAAGTTAAAATATTTGTAAAGGGAAAGGGAAACTATACAAGTCGTAAAGAAAGTAGGAACCAGTGGAGCGAGAGAACTTATGAAGTTAAGGAAGTAGGCAGAGATGGACAACTAAACAAACACTATATATTGGATGGATTGAGTAAAAAATATAACAGGCATGAAATTTTATTAATTGATGATTAAACTACTTAAAGACATAACGCCCTAGTATATTGAGAGAGAGAATATGAGCTTGTTTAACTTTGATAAGAACTGTTATGTGTGTAAATGTCATAGGAATAGAAAGGCAGTAGTCTTAAATTTGGTTTTTGATGCTAGAACTGTTAATAACATTTTATCTTATCTGAGTTGTCATAAATGTTCTGATATGATGGAGTGTGAGTTAGAATATGAAAATGAAGAATATAAAGAATATAGTAGGGAGGCAAAGTTGTTCCATTTTATATACAATCATCTAGACACCAAATACAACAAACTAAAAACATTGAAAGATAAGAAAACCTATATGAAAGAATTGATTAGAAAGTCGGAAAGCTGTAAAAAAGGGATGCTTGTAAAGTTTGTTAATGACACGTACTATCTGAAAGGGTTTGATGAGTATAAACAATGGTTTTCGGAAGCATGTCCTGCTAATGGGTATTCTATTTTTGATGAAACTGACCTAGAAGATGAGTTTTTTTATTATAGAAATGATAGAATGCCTTTCTATGATGTTTTAAAACATCTTTTCTATCAATACATAAAACATCATGCCAGAGGATACAAAAACTACTTTGATTATATTGAAGTTATACAGTGGGTTCAACGAATTTTTTAGATAAAGCAACCATGATATTAATATCATTCATGTTAATATGATGGTTTTAAATATGAAAAACTAAAAATGAAACAGACACCCAATAAAAAATAATACACTTAAAGAGAAAGAGACTAGTAATATTAGTAAAGATGAAATGGATTTTAGAAGGAGAAACTACAGCCCAAGAAATTAAAGAATTTATTAATAAAAAACCAACTTAGTAGCAGAGGTCATGAATTCTGGGTTAAAGCAAGTGACAAGTTCTTAGAAAAGCAAACACCAATACTAGACAATGATGAAGGAAAAAAAAGAACGTATTGACCTTTTATTTGCTGTTATGATGTTAAAAGACGAAGACGGAATTATTGAAATGTATAATAATATTGATAATGTTAATATTGTTGAAAAGGTGGGTAATCAGTTTAATGACCGTAATGGTTTTTGTTCAATGTATATTAATATTTGTATTCTCCGTGAAGCACTCAGAAAGATGACAGACAATGATGATTTAAGAATATCAATACTTAAGACAATCTCGGGAATGTGGAATGATATAGGAGAATGGAAAGAAAGAACCACCCACTAAGCCCCAGTAATACCCAAAATATAACCCAATGGCTAACCCGAAGCTCTAGGATCTTGGCTTTATGTTAGCCGTTTCTATGAACCGCCTAACTAAAGCCCAGCTAAGCTTAGAGACAAACCAAGACAAAACGAAGCTAGGGGACAAGTCAAAAAGTGTTGGGGAAGTAAGAGAGGGGAAAAGTGAAAACGAATGAGTGGCAACAAATACTTAAATGAGAGTATGGGATCCTGGGGAGTGAGAGAAAAACGAGCGAGGGGCCAAGATTAACGAAGAGAAGCGAGAAAACGAATGAGACACGCTTTTAAGAAAACGAAGCAGAGACCCAACGAATGAAACAGACCCCAGAGGAGGAAAATAAGAAACGAATAAGGCGACGAGGGCAGAGAACAAGTGGGAGACAGTGACGAAAAACAACAAATGAAGCAGACACGACAACACACAACAGCCCAGACCCCAGGCCCCCTATTTCTACAATTTTTTCCCCCCCCCTCCCCCGCCCCAACCCGCCGCGAAACTCACCGGGCCTACAGGATGACTCGGCTTTTCAGGTGGAGAATGGGTGAGGCCTTGACGGAGGTCTGAAAGAGCACGATCACAACAACCCCCTGCTGCATCTCTTCTTGAGGGCGCAGGGGGGGCTCCTGTCTGCTCTGCATTGCCCACTGCGTTGGGCCCTCTACAACCATGGCCGCATCGCCGGCTCAGTTTCCCTCGCTGTCGTCGTTTTGACTTCTCGGTGTAAACCCTGAACCGCTCCCTTTCTCTCTCTCGCTCTCTCCCTCTCTGTCCCTCTCTGTCTCTCTCTCTCTCGCTCTTTCTCGCTCTTGCTCGCTCTTGCTCGCTCGCTCTCTCTTTGCCAAAGGGGCATGGGCCGGGGTTAGACACGTGGCGGTGAACAGATGTAAACCGGCATGCCACTTCACATTTTGTGTCGTGCCAACCCTTCCCCAGATCTATAGCTGTCACTACACTGACTGCCCGTAAACCTATAGGACCGTACTCAATTATTAGGATGTCCTTTTTTTGCCAGTCAGCGTACAAGCAAGCCGGGACCCCGAAAGACACCCAAGCTCCTAAAGCCTCAATAAACCCCACATCCCTTGCCCGGAAAAAGTAAGCTCCGGCAGCCCAAAGCTCGATAAACCCCAAGCCCCAAACCCCACACCCGGCTTTAAAGCCCTAAAGCCCTAAACCCCTAAAACCCTACAGCCTAAAAAGCCTCAACCCCTATGAACCCCAAGAAGTCCGGGGCGCACTAAACCCCGAAAACCCTAATTTCCTAAACTCCTACCCGCCTAAACCCCTAAACCTCTAAACTCCTAAACCCTAAACCCCTAAAACCCCTATGAAACCCAAAGAAGTCCGGGGTGCACTTAAACCCCTAAAACCCCTAAACCCTGAACCCTAAACCCCCAAACCCCGCAACCCCCGATTAACCCAAAGAAGTCCGGGGCGCATGATCTTGCCGGATCGGGTCTTTGGCAAGCCAGGAGCCCAGTGGATCTCGTCTGGCATGGCAAAGGCGCCGATGACCTCCCGGACCTGGGGCTTAGGGTTTAGGGTTTAGGGTTTGGGGTTAGGGGCTTCTAGGGTTTAGGGTTCACCTGGGACTCATGTACCTACAGTTTCGTAGCAACTACCCCTTAATTCGTAGGTATAACCCATAAAGCTGTAGGGAAAGAGAATCCCAGATACACCTCCCTAAACGTCCGTAGCCTCCCTTAAGCCCCCTCAACACCTTGAACAAAAACCTACGGTTTAGGGTTTAGGGATGAGGGGACCCCATTTACCTACAGTTCAGTACGTAGCTACCCCTTGATTAGTAGGAGTGTAGGTAAAGAGTGTCCCAGGTAGGGTTGCTAGGGAGGTTTGGGTGTTTAGGGGGATTACGGGAAAGAACTTGCTGCCAGAATATGGCCGGATTAAACAGCAAGGTTTAACGCTTACAAAGGGCCGCCGAAGCTGGGGAGGGGAGCTGAGTGTAGGGTTTCTTTCATCCTTGACACTCCCTACAACTCATTCCAGTAGTAATTTGGGTTGAACTCTTGTGGGAAGACTTTAAGGTGGCTATAGGGCTCACAAGGCTTAAACTCTTTTTAGAGGTTTGGGTTGATTTTGGCTGGCCAGCTGCCATAAAACCCAGAATGCCACAACCTCTGTTTATTCAAGGGGTTTACATAACCCTGCAGGCTTCCCCTAGTATGCTCCTGATATGACCCTTCTATTACCTTAGGGATTCTCCGAAGTGCACACCCCAGGGTACCACATTAATGGGGTCCAAGGGAACGTCCCACCCCCTGCGCTAAACCTCCCTAAACCCTAAACCCGAATCCTAAACCCTCAACCCTAAACCCTAACCCCCCCCCCCCCTCCGACCTGCTTCTTGAGGTCTGCCTTGAGAGAGTCCTCATAGGCCTCACCCTCATTCAGCGTCACGTAGCACCAAATGCCCTCACCCTGCGAGCTTTAGGGCTTGGGGTTTCGGGTCGAGAGGTTCGGCTTCTTGTTTCGCTATGGGGTGGGCTTGCCAGTTCTGAAGGGGTTTAGGATCCACGACTCAATCCGTGCTCCTTCTCAGGGGCGTTGGGATGAATGAAAATTACGCCTAAACCACAACACTTGCTCGGCCCTATAGTGCGCTATGCCCTATAAACCGTAACCTATATACCTGGTGGGACTCTCTTACCTACAGTCTAATGCGTTATACCTACGAATTACGTAGGCGTTTACCGAATTTAGCGACCTAAAACCCTAAACCCTATAAGCTCGAGCCTCTATCCACCACCCCCCCCCCCCCCCCCCCCCCCCCCCCAAAAAAAAAAAAACAAACATGTATATACATATAGATAAAATAACAACCTAAACCCTAAACCCTAAACCCCCCTCAGAACGAAGGAGGTCCTTGATGTCGTGGGGGAAGCCCACCACCGCAGCTTCCGCCACCTCGGAGCTCAGGTCCCTTGCCGTATTTTGGTGGGGTTTAGGGTTTAGGGTTTAGGGTTTAGGGTTTAGGGTTAGGGTTTAGGGTTTTAAGGGTTTTACGGTTTCAAGGGTTTCAACGGTTTAAAGGTTTTTCAGGGTTGTTAAGGGTTTTAAGGGCTTACTAAAGGGTTTAACGAACATTTGTTAAGGGGTTTTAAGGGGTTTAACGGGTTTTTAAGGTGTTGAAGGCGTGTTAAGGGTTTAAAAAGGCTTCAAAGGGCTCAAGGATTCAAAGGTTCTATAAAGGTCTAAATGGGCTAGGGTAGGCTGGGAGTGAGTAGCGTCGGATCCCCCAAGCCCCAAGCCCCAAACGAAGCCGAGAAGGCCCCCCAAAACACCCCAACCCCCACAAAACGGGCCCAAACTCCAAACCCCAAGCCCTAAACCCTAGACCCTAAACCCCAAACCCTAAACCCCAAACCCTAAACCCTAAAACCCTGAACCCCCCAAAGCACCCCCCCCCCCCCCCCAAACCCCCCCCCAAACCCCCCCCCCCAGCCTTGGCGTGCGCGACCAGGGCGGACTCGACTTCGGCGGTGCCGATGCGGTGGCCGGAGACCTCGGAAGGGCTCCAGCTTCGGGTTTAGGGTTTAGGGTGTTGGGGTTTAGGGTTTAGGGCTTAGGGTTTAGGGTGATTGGGGTTAGGGTGTAGGGTTCAGGGTTTAGGGTTCAGGGTGTTCAGGGTGGTTTAGGGGTTTTTAGGGGGTTTTGAGGATGGTTTAGGATGGTTTAGGGTGGCTTAGGGTGGTTTAGGGTGGTTGTGTGTGTGTGTGTGTGTCGTGATGAAGTAAGCGTACGGTGTTGCCGGAGTTTTCATAGGGTCTTGGATGATTCCAACCCCGTGCGCGTGCTCTCCAAGAAAGTGAATTCAGTCAAGTTCCGGATGCAGGATGAGAAGGAGCTTCAAGTTTCATAGTCCCCTGCAAACCCTAAACCCTAAACTCTTTATAAACCCTAAACCCTTAACCCTTAAGTCGCGAGGCATACAATACGTTACGGTGGCTTGAATATCAGGCGGAGGCGGCAAGTTAGAGTCATAAAAAAACTGCACTGTTCATCAGGCCATATGTCCCAACTGAGACCAAGAGGCATTGATCACATCATCCATGCGCCCCGTGAGCCAGTAGAAGCCGTCCTTGGGCTCGAAAGTTGACTTTCGCATGGGTACCGGGTTTATCGTTTGGGGTGGGCCGATGTCCGCCATGCTTGTCGGAACGCAGAAGCAAAACCTGCTCAAGTAGCCTCTTCCGGAGGTTGCGATCATGAAAGTTCCACGTGTCAAGTGTGTGCGCTGAAGCCTACAAACTTGCGAGTGGCCCTGAGACCAAAACCCCTAAAACCATACACCCACCCTAAACCCCAAACCCTAAAGCGCGAAACCCTAAACCCTAAACCCTCAAACCCTAAACCCTAAACCCCTCCCTCCACCCCCCCCCCCCCCCCCCCCCCCCGATGGGGCCTTGTCGCGCTTGCAGCCATCCCCGGTGAAGTAGCAGCCGTTGAACTGCGAGAAGTAAGTCTCCTCAAAGCGCTTGTGGTCCCCATAGACCGTGCCTCGGTAAGGGTTCAGGGTTTAGGGTTTAAGTTTAGGGTTTAGTGTTTATTTAGGGTTTAGGGCTTAGGGTTTAGGGCTTAGGGTTCAGGGAAGAGGGTGGTGGGAAGAAGGGGGCTTAGCTCTGCCTAGGGCTCAAGAAGGGCTTCCCAGATGCTACTCGGCTGGAGAATCGGAACACTTAAGTCAGCAAACCTTTCGGCCAGTTGAGTCAACGAGCTGGAACGAAACATTGTACAAGCAAAGCCCTAAACCCTAAACCCTAAACCCTAAACCCTAAACCCTAAACCCTAAACCCTAAACCCTAAACCCTAAACCCTAAACCCTAAACCCCAAGCCCTAAACCCTAAACCCTGAACCCCTGTCAAAAAAGGAAACCACGGCGGATGAAACTCCAAGGCGCGCATCATGGAGGGTGGCGGCCTCTTGAGCACCAGTCGGCCGCTGCACTCCCCCTCCAACTCCTCGGGGTTAGGGTTCAGGGTTCAGGGTTCAGGGTTTAGGGTTTAGGGTTTGGGGCTTGGGGTTTGGGGTTTAGGGTTTTGGGTTTAGGGTTTAGGGCTGCTTAGGGCGTCAAGGTTGTGCTTATTTATTATTTAAGGTTGTGTGTATTTATTTATTATTATTTATCATTTTTTGTTGTTTTTGCTTTATGTTCTTTTTCTTGGGGGGGGGGGGGGGGGGGGGGGGGGGTGTCTAAAGTTCAGGGAACCCTGGGGTGGCTCCCTAGAAAGCCCTGTAAACCCTGATGAACCCCTGGAAGCCTTACAAAGCCTGATTCAACCCTAAACCCCGAAAACCCTAAAACCCGAATACCCGAAAAAAAAAAACTAA
Organism: Symbiodinium natans; assembly: GCA_905221605.1. NCBI lineage: Eukaryota > Dinophyceae > Suessiales > Symbiodiniaceae > Symbiodinium > Symbiodinium natans. Next base: position 324,722 of record CAJNDS010000680.1, read on the forward strand.
ACCCATAAACCCCTTAAAAGCCCTAAATCCTATAGAAGTATGAGGATCTAGGGCGAACCCTAAACGGATCTAGTCCTCGGCCGGAGACGGTCCTACATGTTTTGAAGTCATGAGCGTCCTCGAAAAGCTTCAGAAAAAGCTCCAAGGTTGAGGATTCAAGGCCCTCAACTGCCCTGGAACCCTATAAGCCCCAAACCCTCAACCGCCCGGTGATAAGCCTAAACCGTAAGCCCGATAATCCCTCTGGTTCCCTAAACCCTAGCCCTAAACCCTGCAATATTCTTGAGGGCCCTATCTATGAAATGTGTGCGATCTACGGGCTGCATACTTAACAAGGTGCAGGCCTTTGGATTGAGGGCCCATGGAGCTTTTGAAAATATTCAAATCAACCTCAAAACACCACAGCTGCTTCTTAGGCTGAGGGGTTTAGGGTTGAGGGTTTAGGTTACCACAGTCGCCTTCTGATCGCAACTTCAGTGCCCTAAACCCTAAACCCGAAACCCTAAACCCTAAGCCCTAAACCCAGTGGTCCACAAGCCCTTGGAGCCCTTGGGAACCCGTCTCCTTGCCGTGCTCATCGAGGATGGCAGGCTCCACCTCCACTGCTCATGGGGTTTAGGGTTTTAGGGTAATTCCTTAGGGTTTAGGGTTATAGGGTCATAGGGTTTAGGGCGATTGTCCTAAGTCCCATGGTTGGCTGTAGATTGGAAGGATTTAGGGATCAAACCCAAAATTTAAAAAAACCCTAAACCCAAAACCCTATACCCTTCTACCCCCCCCCCTCTTCCTCCTCCCCCGGGCCCCCCGAAGAAGGGCAGCACGGCAGACCCCGGCTTGCAGTCCATGGCGCCCACCTGCCAGGATGGGCCAAAATACCCGAAAAGCCCCTGCAACGCCAGGGTTTAGGGCAGGGGTTTGGGCCAATTTTTCTGGGTTGAAAGTTGGAGCTACCCCTGAAAGTCATTAAGCCCAACACCCCACACCCCTAACGACATGAGAGAGGGCTACTGTAGGCGTCTCAGTCAGGGCGGCTCAGGGTGGAACCCTAAACTTTGGAGATCCTTTATTGGGATTATAATAGGGGTACTCTCATCCCTACTAAGGACTGTTAGTAGAAGGGGGGAACATCACGATTTAAACTTACCATTTGTTTAAGAACCCCAAATATGGCAATTTGTTCGATAGGAACCCAAGCAAATTGTAGAAATTCAGAGATTCACCTCCCCCCTCCCCCTCTCCCCTCTCCCCTCTCCCTCCCCCTCTCTCCCCCTCTCTCCCCCTCTCTCCCCCTCTCTCCCCCTCTCTCCCCCTCTCTCCCCCTCCTCCTCTCTCCCCCTCTCTCCCCGCTCTCCCCTCTCTCCCCTCTCTCCCCTCTCTCCCCTCTCTCCCCGCTCTCTCCTCTCTCCTCCATCCCTGGCCCCTCCCCACCCTACCAGCTGACTTTGAATAAGTGCATGCCCGCTCGCTCCGCCCTCCCCCCTCTCCCCTTCATCCCTCACCCATGGCTCCATCCTGGCGCTTCCCACCCTATCAGCTGACTTTGAAGAAGGGCCCCTCCCCACCCATGGCTCCATCCCTGGCCTCTCCCCACCCTATCCGCTGGACTTTGAATAAGAACCTCTCCGCCCTCTCGCCTCTGGGCCCGCTCCTCCCCACCCATGGCTCCATCCCTGGCCCCTCCCCACCCTATCAGCTGACTTTGAATAAGGGCCCATCACCCTATCAGCTGACTGATAGGGCCCTGCATGCCGCTTCCTCAACCCTCTCCGCGCCCCTCCCACCCATGGCTCCATCCCCTGGCCCCTCCCCACCCTATCAGCTGACTTTGAACAAGGGCCCCAGTGCATGCCGCTTGCTCCACCCTCTCCGCCTCCCCACCCACTCCGCCTGTCCACCACACTTCATCCCTGGCTCCCCACCCATGGCTCCATCCCTGGCCCCTCCCCACCCTAGCAGCCGAGGACAGCAGGGCAGGTCTGGAGTGAGCAGGGCAGGTCCGCTTCCTCACTTCAAGCGAACCGGCCAACTCCGTTTATTCGCTCATGGGGAAGAGCAGGGCAGTTCCGTTTACTCTAAACCCGAATCTCAAACAACCACAAGGCCTAGCCACCCTTGACCGTGACCGTGAACAGGTCTTAGGAGAGGTTGTCGGGGGATGTGTGGGAAGGAGGCTTACGGCCACACAACCCAAAGCACAGAAAATGCAGCGTCGATGATGTCTCTCGACGCAGCAGCGCAGAAGACGATCCGGTACCTCACGGAGGATGGTGGGGCACAAGCGTTGTGATGCTTGCCAAGTATTCGGGGTTTCGGGGAAGGCGACCGGTTGCGGGAAAGAGAAAGAACAGATGTTGTTCCCGTCTTAACCGGTTCCACCTGATCTTTATACAACAGCCCGTCTACGCGATTCGAGGTAGGCTGGGCCCCAGCCTATACGCTTGAGAATACACAATCTAGTTTCGTAACCAACCAGCACGTGGCGCCAACACGCACCAATACACCCTGGCGCCTTTGCCAAGGCGTACCAAAGTGCCACCGCGAGACTCTCGGAGAAAGAGAGCCAGGGGGACGCCTGAGTCGAGACTTAGTCTTGCCCATCCGTCACACAGGCACTCGCGCTGGCCTTTGGATTCTGGCCGATGTGCTCGGCCACGGCGACGTCGTCGTCACCTGTTGCAGTGTTTCAGAACGCATGAAGGCCTGCGCGAGTTAATCGACGCGCCTTTAGCCACACGGCACTCTTCGAATGTGGCCGCGCCACAGCAGGCCTCGGTGACACGGCTTCATGGAGGTAAACAGTTTACGGAGTCCTGCCCCAGCAACCTCTCGAACCCTGAGTGTCTGCAATCGTGTAAGAGTAAGTGCCCGACCAATGCGCTCCTCCTTGAGGAACCGCGCGTCAATGGCCGCCGTGCGTATCTGGAGGGGCATGGAGTTCGTGACCATCTGGTAGAACTCCTGGCAGGAACACGAGACGAACGCTTGCACACACAGGGAGGGTTCGGACTGCAGACTCCTTCATGGCCGCGGCTTCCGCTAGGGCCCCCCAGCGACGGCGCACCTTCGTGCCGCCGAGTGAATAACGAAACTTCCATCGTGGACTCTCAAAGGCTGAGCTTCCAACGGCCAAATCGATTTCCTCCACATTCTTGCCCTCGCTGGCGAGGTCGCGCGCCTGCGCCAGAGCCTTACACACAAACGGGTCAGCTTTCAGAACGAATGCTCAGACTGCGATGGTGCACGACAATCACGCAATAGACCTATAGGTGCGCCGCCAATGTGAAGAAGGCCATGACCTGCAATCTCGGCTCTGTACGATCGAAACTAACAGCTGCACTTGAATGGATAGTCTCATAAACGCCTTCATCGCTTCCTTATGCTTATTTGGGCCCACGCTCGATGGTCGAGAGGCAGCATAGGAGTATTACGAGTGGGAGGTAAGGGGGCGGGGAGAGGGGGATGACAGGGTGGTAAGAGGGGGGGGGGAAAGAGGGTGGTAAAAAACGGGGCAAGAGGGGGGGTGAGAGGGGGGAGCAAAAGGCGGTAAGTGGCATGATGCCTCGTTGTCGTTTGGTGTTTTCGTTGGGATCTTGAACTTGTAGCATTTCGAAGCATTCCTGCGTGTTTTGCGGATCTTGACAATCGGGAGGGACGTGTGATTTCTTCGCGCAAGTGAGTGGGGCTGCGTGGAAGTTCGACGCCATTGCGTCTCTGCACTGGCTTTTGTTTGTTGTACGTACCTTGTCCCTTTTTTCTCGTTTGCCGATGTGCGTGGGCTTGGATGAAGGGTGAAGCTTTTCTTGAACATGCTTGTTGGGGCAGCGGCATGCCGCTCGTGGCTTGAGCCAAAATGGCTCCGCTCGCGCCCTCTCTCTCTCTCTTTTTCTCTTTCTCGCTCTCTCTCTCTCTCTCTCTCTCTCTCTCTCTGTCTCTGTCTCTCTATCTCTCTCTGCCTTTCTCTCTCTCTCTCTCTCTCTTTCTCTCCTTCCTTTCTTCCTCTTCTCGAACGTCCGACCTCGCCTCTACAGAAGCCCCTGAAGACCCAGAACCTCCCAGAAAACCCCAACCCTTGCGAAATCGAAGCCCGTGCTCTTGACGCCCCAGAAATGCCGCTGACGCTAAATCCTAAACCCTCTCTCCTTCGCCCCTATAACCCTAAACCCTAAACCTTAAACCCTAAACCCCAGCCCCTTAAAAAACCCCAAACCCCAAACCACCACCCCCCCCCCCGCCAGGGGCGTGATGAGGTGGCTGCCCGTCTCCGTCTGCCAGTACGTGTCGGCGATGGCGCAGTGGCCGCCGCCGACAACGCGGTAGTACCACCTCCAAGCCTGCGTTTTGGGAGTTTAGGGTTTAGGGTTTCGGGTTTGGGGGTTTAGGGTTTAGGGGATTTGGGGGATTCAGGGTTTGGGTAGAGCGTTTAGGGGGCTTAGGGGGTTTGGGGGGATTTAGGGCTTAGGGGCTTAGGGGCTTAGGGTTTAGAGTTTTAGGTTTAGGGTTTCGGGGTCTCTCCAATCCTTCCCCTGTGTTACTCAGATCTTGGGGCTTATATAACAAGGTTTAGATGGGCTTTATTGTTGGCTTTTGGGGTTAGATTGTAGAGCTTCGGGGTTATGGGCAGTTTGGGAGGTTTGCCTTTTGCTTTCGAGTTTCGGCTTGAAGGGGGGTTGGGGGGGATGGGCTTCGCGTTTGTCTGGGGCTTAAGGGGATACATAGAGCTCAGGGTTGTACGGGTAAAGCGAGCTTGGAGGTTTCTTCAGTCAGGTGTCTTCTTACACGTGAGGCCCTACCCTAAACCCTAAAACTGAAAACACTGAACACTAAACCCCCCCAACCCCTAAACCCTCAAACCGAACCCTAAACCTCTAAACCCCTAAGCCCTAAACCCTCAGAAACCCCTAAACCCATATTGTAAGCCCCTAAACCATAGGCCCTAACCCCTCAAACCCTCAAACCAATGAACCCTCAAACCCCTAAACCCCTAAACCCTAAACCCTCAAACCCTTATATAACCCGCAGCCCTAACCCTCAAACCTCTATTCCCAAACTCCCCATAACCCCGAAGCTCTACATTCTAACCCCAAAAGCCAACAACAAAGCCCTTCTAACCTTGTTTTTATAAGCCCCAAGATCTGAGTTACACGGGGGAAGGATTGGAGATAGCCCGAAACCCTAAACCTAAAACTCTAAACCCTAAGCCCCCTATACGCCCTACCCAAACCCTGAATCCCCTAAATCCCCTACCCTAAAACCCCCAAACAAAAACCCCTAAACCCTAAATCCTAAACCTTCAAACCCTCAAACCCCTAAACCCTGAATCCTAAACCCCTAAACCCCAAACCCCAATCCCCTAAACCCTAAAACCCTAAACCCTAAACCCTAAAACCCTTAAACCCTAAAACACTAAACCCTAAAACCCTAGAACCCCCTAAACCCTACACCCTAAACCCTAAACCCTAAACCCTAAACCCTGGAACCCCAAACCCTAAACCCTAAACCCTAAACCCTAAACCCTAAACTCTTCGGGGGCGCCTCTGGGTTGATCGGCTCGCCGACGGTACCCAAGAGTCTGAGGCTGCTGAGGTCCTGCGGTTAGGGTTTGGGAGGCGGGGGTTTAGGGTTTAGGGTTTAGGGTTTAGGGTTTAGGGTTTCGGGTCTAGAGTTGAGGGTTTAGGGTTTAGGGTTTAGGGTTGGTTCAGGCGGTTTAGTGTTTAGGGTTTGGGGTTTGGGCTTGGGGTTTGGGGTTTAGGGGCGGCGTCCAGGGTTTAAGGCATCTGAGGGCTTGTTGCGGGAGAGCTTACAGGGCGTGCCTCTACTGAAGACGCATCTGAAACCTCAGAACCCGTAAGTCGTAGGGCATATGGTTTAGGGTTTGGGGTTTAGGGTTTAGGGCTTGGGGTTTAGGGTTTAGGGTTTAGGGAAACCCCAAACCTAAACCCAAAGCCCCAAACCCCTGAAACCAAGGCGATTGAAGTCTGCAGGACTGGGTGCAGGGGGCCAGGGCGCAGCAGGGGATAGGGTTCACTTTGGGATGTTTCCCCTTATCCTCACCCTAAACCCTACACCCTAAACCCTAAACCCTAAAACCCTAAACCCTAAACCCTAAAACCCTAAACCCTAAACCCTAAACTCTAGTGGGATGTTCCGGATGTTCCCCCTTATCCTCACGCTAAACTCCGAAGCTTAGTGCTGGGTAGGGAATTCGGTGTCCGGACATATGGGGGTTTTCGAAAATAAGGGACCCCGTTTATAAGACCCCCACATGGTAGGATTCCCTTATAAAAATAAGGACCCCAATAAGGCTTCCCTAATTTCGAAAACCCCGAATACAACGTCAACAGCTTACATTTGGCTGGTGTAAGGCACATAATTCCCCGGTGCCCTATAACTCCCTAAACCCTCAAACCTAATTCCCTTGTGCCCCTATGACACGAACGAAGTAACGTGCAAGTGTGCACACTAAACCCTAAACCCTAAACCCTAAACCCTTAACCCTTATAAACCCTAAACCCCCTAAACCCTTATAAACCCTAAACCCTAAACCCTAAACCCTAAACACCCATCCCGGGGTCGTTGCGGGTGACGGGGGCGTCCCCGCTCTTCATCAGCGCCCGGATGGCGGTGGGCGCCGTGTAGAAGATGCTGACCTGGAGGTTTAGGGTTTTGGGTTTAGGGTTTAGGGTTTAGGGTTTAGGGTAAGCCTTTCAGACCCGAAAGCCCCGAGACCCCTGAGGTCAGGCTTCGAGGGTTCAGTGATTTCGGGTCTGGGCAGTTTGGGTTAGGTTCAGGGTGACAGGGCTCCATCAGAGCTTCGGCTACGGGGCTCAGGATTTAGGAGGTCCCGGCTTGAAAGAACCCTGAACCCATTTGGTATGATAGTGTTCACAGCGACCCTAAACCCGAAAACCTAAGTTCGGGCTTTGGTCGGGATAAATCTTATGGGGTGTGTAAGGCTTAGGATACGAGAAGAAACCATCCATCAAGAAGAGCTGGGCTTAGAGAGGCTCGTCGTAAAACCGACAGCTTCCTCCCCCAAGCCTTGCAGATCTATGTTGCCCGATCGATCCTCTTAACCTTGGGAAGTGCCTGACTTTGCTTGGCTTGCCTTGGCCTTATTGGCCTTAAAACTCAAACCCTGAAAGGCCCAGACAGCCTGAAAACCCCTATAAGGCCCTAAACCCTAAACCCCAAACCCCAAACCTGAACCAAGTAATTAAGCCAAAAGCCCCAGCATGCAACCCTAAACCCTAAACTAGGATGGCCCCAAAACCCTGTGAACAATATTCCTGAATATGAAAACCCAATAAAGAGAAAATACCAAATGTCTTAAGGGCCTACCGAGTAACCCCCTAAGCCCTTGCTTTCTTTGGGATTACATACAGGCAAACCCTAAACCCCAAACCCCAAACCCCAAATCCCAAACCCTAAACCCTAAACCCTAAACCCAAAGCCGCCTTGTACTTCTCGCAGACCTTCCAGAACCGGTCGACATCCGGGTGGGTAGGGACGCCTTCGAAGAGGACCTGGACACCAAGAGCAGGGTTTAGGGTTTAGGGTTTAGAAATTTTGGGTTTCGGGCATTGGGCTCTCAAGTTGCAGCTAAACTATTCCCTAACATAACCGCTACCCTCAGGAAAAATGACGTGTGAACCAAGTGGGGGTCACAAGGCGGCCGCCCAGGCGGTCTCTTGAATTGTGGAGGAGCTTCGAGATTTTGGGGGTTCGATTTTTTGCAAGGCCTAAGGTTTCGGGTGTAAGGTTCGGGGGTCCAGAGCGCCGAGGCTCAGAGTCAGGTTGCGTTGTTGGGTTTTTGGGAGGACGTAAGACATGGAGGTTGTGCTACACTAAGGCCATCACGGGAGCTTTTTTCTCTATATATTCATACATGTGCTCGCCCCTCCTCCCCCCCAATGGACCAACCTGAGATGTTTAGCAATACATCGAACATCCATTATCAATCCTCAAACCCAAACTTTCCCGCATCTTCTTCCAGGACAGTTTGCTTCTTTTGCGTTTTGGCCATTCAACTTGCATAGGATTGCCTAGGGGCCTTGGACGCGTCGATTTCCATTGTCAAGAGATGGTGCCGAAACGGCGAGTGCGAAAAGACCCAAAAGGGTCCATATAAACATAAATAAATACATTTAAAAACAGTGTATATATATATATATATGTATACTGACTTGTATGCAGCAACGGGACGCTAATGCAAATCCAGCGCCTGCGTCGCAGTGTTCAGCATGGGGCCGTAGGTCACATAGGAGTGGCCAGTGATCCAGCCGCAGTCGGCTGTGCAAAAGTACCTTTTTTCGGGTTTCGGGCTTAATTCGAGATATATATATATATATATATAATATATATATATATGTATATAGAGGGTTGAGGGTTTAGGGTTTGCATGGGGTTCCTTCAGCCCGATATGCCCCAGGGCTTTGGGGCTCAGGTTGAAAGGTTTCCCAGGGTCTTTGGCGTCAGTTTACTTTACCTTTACCCTCCCCCCCACCCCCAAACCACAAAAGAGGATGCTCCCCCCCCTACATTGGAGCCGCATGTAAGTCCAATAACACCCCCCCCCCCACCCCCGAAAAACCTTTAGGGGAGTTCAAGCCGCATCCTACCACTACTGAGGGTCCTTTGACAGCAAGGCCTGCAACTCTATACCCTGAAGCCCGATAAACACCTCAAAACCCTTTCAAGCTTTCAATGTCCTTCACTTGGTTGCTGGGTTCATCAGCCCCCCCAAAAAAGTGTACACTTTCAGTTTTCTAGGGGGTTATATAGGGGGGTGATAGTATCCCCAAAAAGTGTAAAGTGTACTCACTCAGCTACTAAGTTCAGATAAAGCGCACATCCTCCGGGTGGTAGTCAAAAGTATACCTCAGTGCTCGGCAAGTGATCGAAACACCTCTGGAGCCCAGCAGCCCTTCGGTGAGGAAGATTCCTTCAACTAAATAGGGTTAATGGGATCTGAAACTGAGCTATGCTCCTCAATTCAGGGGCCTTGGGCTCTGAGCAATTCGCATGGTATGAGTTGGGGCTTGTAGATTTCTGGTATTTGCGGCTTAGCAACACATACAATTTACAAGGGCATAGAAGGGGCTTCTAGGGTCCGCGAGCTCTGTCTTAGTTGAAGGTCACCAGGCGCAAGTAGACATGCCATCAAGGTAAGGCGCTTGGTTGTGGCGAAGGCTCCGAGCATGTAGCCCCCGGTCGTGTGAAGGACGCCCTTGGGTTTGCCAGTGCTGCCGGACGTGTAGAGCATGAAGAGTGGAGCCTCGCTGTCCATCCACTCGCATTCGCACTCCTCTGCCTGCGCTGCCACGAAGTCCGAGTACCAAACGTCCCGGCCGCTGACCCAGCCATGCTGCGCCTGCCCTGCTCTTGGGGTGTCCTTGAGGCGCGCTACGCAGACCACGCGCTGCACGTTGAAGCCGTCCTTGGCCGCGATCTCGCAGGCCTTGTCGGTGATGGCTTTCAGCTGCACGGGCTTGGCCCCGCGCATCACGGCGTCGGCGGTGATCACCAGGCTGGACTGCGCGTCCTGCTTATGAATACCCCCTACTACTCCCTAAGGCTCCCTAAGCTTCCCTAAGGTTCCCTAGGTACCCCCCTTGAGCCCCCCCCTCCCTTAAGAACCCTAAACCCTGAACCCTAAACCGGAAACCCTAAACCCTAAACCCTAAACCCTAAGCCCTAAACCCTAAACCCTAAACCCTAAACCCTAAACCCTAAACCCTAAACCCTAGAGCCTGCAGGCGGCCGGCCAAGGACTCGGCGGAGAAGCCGCCGAAGACCACGGAATGAACGGCCCCGATCCGGGCGCAGGCGAGCATGGAGGCAGGAAGCTCCACGATCCTCGAGGTTCCCAATTATTACTATTATTATTATTATTATTATTATTATTATTATTACTATTATTATTACTATTATTATTTGTTTTGTTTTTTTACGATTAGTATTATTAGTATTCGTATTAATACCTTTACTATTATTATTATTATTATCGTTATTCGTATTATTATTGTCACTATGATTATCATCATTATTATTAGTATTAAGTATTATTGTTATGATGATCATTATTGATATTATCATTATTATTTGAAAAAAGTCAAGGATGGACCTTACTTCATGGCTGTGGAGTGGATTGAGCAACACCCAGGCTTCTTAGAAACCAAAAACGGAGAAAACAAAACAACCAAAAAAAACCCTAAACCCTAAACCCTAAACCCTAAACCCTAAACCCTAAACCCTAAACCCTAAACCCAAGGCTAAGCCTGCGAATCCCAGGATCATGGGCAGGTAGACCGAGAGCCTGTCCCCCTTCTGGACGCCCTCGGCCTTGAGGGCATTCGCGAGCTTGCAGACCATCCGCAGGACATCAGAGTAGGAGTAGGCCGCGTGGCCGTCATCCAGGTCGTTGCACTCCTTCGTAGCCCAGTAACCATATTCTAATAAGGGCACTGTTTTTGGGGTTGGTTACTTCATAAGGGAACCTTGAACCCGAAAAAAAAAGGGAAAAGGTTACCACTGGGTTGGGGTCGGTTACGTTCTAAGGGAACCTTGAACCCAAGAAAAGGGAAAAGGGCTACCACTGGGTTGCCCAAGACTCGTAGTAGATGGCGGTCTTCGAGCCGAAGCCCTGCTCAACATTCCGGTCTAGACAGTTGTAGCTGAGGTTGGTCGCACCTCCCTCGAACCACCTGGGGGGTGGGGGGGGGGGGGGGGGGGATTTGCGGTTTATATATATATATATATATATACATATGCAAATATATATATATATGTATATATATATATAGGGGCCGAATACTAAGGGGGTCCCTGAAATTTTCGTAGCCAAAGCCCCCCCTCACCTGATGGACACGTCGCCCTTGGTGCGGTCGAAGTTGTAGGTCGGGCCCACCTTCTCAAAAGGCGTCTTCCAGTAGAACTCCCTGGCCATGTCGCCCCAGAACTTCTCCGGATCCTCCAAGCTGGCCTTAGTTGCTGAGTTCATAAGAAATCAGAAAGTCTACACGTTCAGTTCTAGAAGGCATTTAGGGTTTAGGGTTTAGGGTTCAGGGTTTAGGGTTTCGGGTTTAGGGTTTAGGGTTTAGGGTTTAGGGGTATCCCAAAAACTGTAGAGTGTGCTCACTCAGCTACTAAGTGGCTTTGTACATGGCCTGGTATTCCTCCATCGACTTCACGTGCGCCTTCGCGCGCAGATCCGGTGGAGGCGGATACGTCTCAGACACATCGATGGCCTGGTTGAAGTCCCCCATGGGGCGAGATGTCTCGCTTAAAAACCAATGACTCCCACTGAGCACGAGGCAGGACTCAAGCCAAACATTCCCCAATGGTTCCGACAGGAGCTACACGCGACCTCGCAGCCCGAAACCCCGCAGAACCATAATTTTAAGGTGTCCGAAGACTTGACATAGTATACAATTATGAGTGGGCACCAGCTTAGCTGAAGCGCGACCTTGCGGCGAAAGCCTGCAATACCCTGTAAATGTTTCTACGCCCTAACGTTACCCGCGCGAAGAGCGCGATGCAAGGACGGGGAAATTATACATGGACCAAGACTAGACCCGCCCTAAACCCTAAACCCTAAACCCTAAACACTCCACAAAAGCTAGACCCAAGAGCAACCTAGGAATGCAAAGGGTGCCCTCTGTGTGGTTTAAAGGGCTCGGAAGGGAACCTAAACCCTAACAAAGGGGGACAAGGGCCCAATCCGGGTCCTAGAAGAGCTGAAGCAGCAAACGAGAAGTTTTTAGCGTCCAGGGTTTCAAGGTTTCAAGGGGTCTTTAGGGTTTAGGGTTTAGGGTTCAGGGGCCAGGGTGGTTAAATAGTGCCTACTCAACACACCTCCAGTTGCACCTGGGTTGTCGGGGTTGCAGAAGCCCGGTACACCTTCGCCAATCCCCGAAAATCTCCAAAAAACCCTCAAAACCCTAACAGCCCTACAAGCACACCAACAAACCTGAAGAAAACCTTAGGCCCGAAAGCCCTTAAAGTGCCGAAAAGCCCCAAAAAACCTTCAGTGCCTGCAAGGCCTGAACCCTAACAACCTAAACCCCAAACGTCTGAAACCCTCAACCTAAAACCCTGAGAGCCCAAAACCCTAAAACCCCAAGACCCTGAACCCTCAGGGTCTGCATACCCTAGCCCGAAAAAAAGGTCAGCCTTCTGCTTCGAGTAGGATTCTGTGTAACCAAAAAAGGCTACAGGCTAGCCACCCAGCCCCTGAGCCTGAGAAAAGCTTAACCTGGAGTCCTCCGAGGGCTGAGCACCGTCTTCGGCGCCAGGGGTAATGCCGCGGACTCGCGAAGCGGAAGGCCATCTCGGCATTTCTTTTTGGTTTAGGGTTGAGGGTTTAGGGCTTTAAGGGGTCTCGCCGAAATTCCGAACCCTAAATCCAAAGGCTTAGGCTTTAGGGCTCAAGGCTATGTTCGGGTTTGGGGTTTAAAATTCGAAGGGCACACAGCGCTTAGAGACCTTAGCGGATTCGAGGGGCGTTTCTTTCTTAAAGCGTCAGTTTGTTCACTGGCTCAGGGCGTTTCGGCTTCTAGGTAGGTCTCGAGTGGTGAGAGGGTTTTCAAGGTGCTTAGGGCTTTGGGTTTTCGGGTTTCAGAATTAGGGCTTGTGGACCCAAGAGTAACCCAGAAATATCAAGGGTACCTTTGTTTGTTTAAAAGGGGCTTATTATCAGGGAATGTAAACTCTATCAAAAGGGAATAATGGCCTACTCTGGGTCCTTGGCTTTGTTGGGGGCTTTTCTGGGGTGCCTCTGATTCATCGGATTTTGTGTGCAGCTTAACGCCGTTATCCAAAGTGCCCTTGGAGGAAGGAAGCATTACCGAAACCCTAAGCCCCAAACCCTAAACCCTAAGCCCCAAACCCTAAACCCTAAACCCTAAACCCTAAACCCTAAACGCTAAACCCTAAACCCTAAACCCTAAACCCTCTGAACCCTAAAGCCCCAAACCCTAAACCCTCTGGGCTTGCCTCGCGTTGCCAAGGCCCGGGCCCTTGTCTGCGAGAAATATGATCCTGCCAGGGTTTAGGGTTTAGGGGTTTAGGGTTGAGGGTTGAGGGTTGAGGGTCTAGGGTTGAGGGTTTACCATCGGGAAGCAGCCTGGAACTTCGGGCTCAGGGGTTTGAGGTATAGGTAGCCTAGAGACTCCAATGCCCCTTTAGCAAGAAGTATACCCTCTTACCAGGATGGGCTATTGTACCCTATAATCCCTTAAAAGGCCCTTGAATAGGGTTCATTATGGGGGTTTTAAGGCCTAATAGCCCATCCTGGTATGATCTAAGGACTATTCCTTAATTCAGGAGTTTGGGGTTTAGGTAGGGTTTGGGTTTTTGTAAGGGTTTGCAGGCCTTAGGGTTTCTTGTTGCCCCAAGCTCTCAGCCTGAAACAACTTGCAGACAAAGGGCTTACGTGTTTTAATGCGGCCGCATTCACGCAACCCCCTCCCCCTCCATGGTCTCCTCCCCTGAGATTCATGGTTGGTTCAGAGCTTACGGTTTAGGGTTCAGGGTTCAGGGTTTAGGGTTTAGAGTTTAGGGTGAGGTTTTAGGGCTTAGGGTTGGGCTGTAGGATTCTCATTCTACCGCCCGTTTGGGGTCGTTCCGAGTTTAGGATTCGACCAGGGTTCTGGGGGGGGGGGGGGGGGGGGGCTCGATAACGCGGAGCGCCATTGTAGGATGTAGGATTTAGGGCTTAGGCATACCTTAAACCCAAGAAAAGACGGACATGCCTGGCTGATGCCAGAAAACACTAAACCCTAATCCCACTCCAAAACTACTCTGCCACCACACTCCTCAAGCCCTAACCCCCGTAAACCCTCTAATCTAAGCCCCTGAACCCTTGAAACCCTAAACCCTCAATCCCCTAAACCCTAAACCCTCAACCCTAAACCCTAAACCCTAAACCCTAAATCCTCAACCCTAGACCCCGAGCCCTAAGCTTCCTAACACCCTCAACTACGGGCTTGGGGCTTCTGGGGTTTGCAAGGTTTAAATCCGGACTCTCGGGTTTCTAGGGCTCACAGTTTATGGGATTTGCAGGGTTTTTACTCTAAACCCTAAACCCTAAACCCTAAACCCTAAACCCTAAACCCTAAACCCTAAACCCTAAACCCTGACGCCCACGAGTCCTCTTGGAACAGGCCTCCAACTGCTCGCAAAGCTCCCTGTGGCTTGCGCGGTTTAGGGTTTACGTATACTTCTCCAATAACCAAGGGGAAAAAGGTTATAAACCTTAACATGCCTGTTAAATAAGGAAAATCAAAAAGCTTAAAGTTCAACTAAAGGTGAAGTAAGTTTAGGGTCAGGATTTAGAGGGGTTAGGGAATAAGGGGCTGTAGGGGAGAGCTAGGGCTCTAGGGGTTCAGGGTTTAGGGTCGAGGGATTTAGGGAATCTACAGGGTTCAGGATGTAGGGTTCGGGGGAGCTCGAACTTAGGCTCCGAAGCGCGGCTTGGTAGGGCTTGGGCTTGTTTAGGACTGCCAGTCCCAAGTGGAGGCTTGAGTTAGGAGAATGTGATTGAAGCTTGGTAGGCCAGTCACCATTGGGGTTGGTGACGATCAAGAGGGGACCTAGACTCAACCAGAAGGGGTCCAAAGTGTACCGCCGGACTACCAAGAGAAGGTCTAACCAGGGAGCTCAAGGTTTTCAAAGGGCTTTGTGTGTGGTGGGCTTCGAGGCAGACGCCTGACAGATATGACCCCTCCAAGAGGGAACATCCCAACCCTGAACTCCTAAACCCTAACCCTAAACCCTAAACCCCATCTTCCCAGCTGCCGCCGGGGGACGGCTGCACCTTCACGTGATCAAAAGCGCGGCTTAAGGGGGTGATACAGGTTGCAGGCTTGTTTCAGAGGGCTCAGGCTTGTTTCAGAGGGCTGAGGCTTGTTTCATAGGGCTTGGGGAGCTTGATGGCATTCTCAAGCAGTGCTTGCGCTTCGAGGTTCTTACGTTGGGAGTAGAGGGACCTAGACCAAGATCGTCCACATGCACACGGGGTTCTCGAATGAGGCTCTCCGCTCCCCTAAAGCCTCTGCAGAATACTCCTGAATATGATACTTTTTTTCTGAAGAATACTATTGAATATGATACTTTTTTTCCTGAAGAAAACTCCTGAATATGATACTTTTTTCTGAAGAAAACTCCTGAATATGATACTTTTTTCTGAAGAAAAAACTCCTGAATATGACACTTTTGTTTCTGAAGAAAACTCCTGAATCTGATACTTTCTGTTCTGAAAAATACTCCTGAATATGCTACTTGTTTTCTGAAAAACACTCCTGAATATGATACTGTACTTGTTTTCTAAACCCCAGACGGACTGCAACAGGGGCGCACCCATACACCCTAAACTCCCTGGATGGGCTAGGGTTTAGGGCTTAGGGCTTAGGGCTTAGGGCTTAGGGTTTAGGGTTTAGGGTTTAGGGTTTAGGGTTCATGCGTCCGCTCAAAGGGGATGCGTGTCGCTTTTCTCAGCCCCGCGCAGTGCTCTTTGGGGTGGTCGTTTTACGTTGTAGGGTTTAGGGCTTAGGGCTTAGGGTTTAGGGTTTAGGGCTTAGGGTTTAGGGTTTAGGGCTTAGGGTTTAGGGTTTAGGGTGTAGGGTTTAGAGTTTAGGGTTCAGGGTGTACCTCTGGTTCCAGTTCACCCATATTTTTTTTGCGGGGGGAACAAGTCCCCTGCCAGAATTTTTTCTTCCAGGTGAAGACCATCTCTGAAAAGCGGCAGTATATAGGAGCCTTAATGAACAACTAGATTAGGGTTTGGGGGGGGGGGGGGGGGAATTTATAATTATAGGGACCATTGTGGAATACTACGAGCATTTCTTTTCGACCGTTACATGTCGGAGGGTGGACCCCAAGACCTTCCGGGTTTGCGGCGAAGTCCGCCCTCTGGATGCGGGGGGGGAAGGAAGACCCAAACAACAAAAGAAGAAGAGAGCAAGAACAACACAACACAAAGCATTTCTGCCATCCCTGAGCATATCCTCGCAGCGCGGGTCTTGCTACCGGCTCCCCTAAGCCCTTAGCTGACACTCTACAGTATGTACCTGCAGCTTTGTAGCTACTTCCCCGTAATAAGTAGGTAGACCCCATTTTTGCTGTACGTAGAGAGAGTCCCAGGTAGGGCTTGGGGGTACAACCCACACAAAATGGCTCCGGAATGCAGGACAACTCTGTCCCAGCTACACAGTAACTGGGTTTAGAGTTTAGGGTTTAGGGTTCAGGGTTTAGGGTTTAGGGACCCAGTTCAAAAGATTGCCGTTATGGAAGCTGCCCCGCCCTCATCTCTCTCATCCGCAAACCCTCCAACGCAAACCCTCAACACCCTCAACCAAACCGTGACAAGCAACCCTAAAAGCCCTTAACCGGAAAAAAACCCTAAAGTCCTGAATCCCAAGACGCTCGAAAGATCACAACCCCAAAACCCCTCAAGAGCCTCTCTGAAGCTCTAACAACCGACAAAAACCCTGAAAGCCGAAGAAACAAACCAAAACCCTCAACCCCGCGTCATGTAGGGGCCTTAATAATAAGGTTTTGGGGGGTCTTTATCGTATATTTATAGGGACACTAGGGGATGATTCCGACCCCTATACCTACCTCTGGGCCTCTGGAGTAGAACCCCGGAAAAAATATGTACATATAAATAAATATACAAATAAATAAATAAATATATATATATATAAATAAATAAATATATATATATATATATATATAAATACATAAATACTTTTCGGGTAGAAGTAGCTATGATAGGAACCCAGAACCAAGGAAAGTATTAAGGTAAAGTACTCCCAAACCCAGATTCCGCCCAACCCGAAAACCTAAACCCGAAACCCTAACACAAAACCCAAAACCCTAAACCCTAGCCCTAAACCCAAAACCCAAAACCCTAAAACCCCCAACAGAAAAATCAACCCCGCGTAGCGCCTTCGCGCCCCCGAAGCCAAGGCCGTCGGCAATCTCGGTCCGGAGGTTACCGACCTCAGGGGTTTAGAGTTTTGGGTTCAGGGTTTAGGGGTTAAATTTAGGGTTTAGGGTTTAGGGTTTAAGTTTAGGGTTTAGGGTTTAGGGTTTAGATTTTTGCGGTTTGGGGTTCAGGGGGTTGGGGGGTTCAGACGCCTAGAAGGCTTAGGTGTTTGGGGGTTTAGGGCATTTGCACCTACTGTTCTGGAGCTAGGCATCCAGATACCAAACAGGGGTTTGGGCACCTATGACTCCACAGCAGTAGCGCAAATGATTCCTCTGGGTCAAGGTTTACTGCAACTCACACCCTAAACCCTAAACCCTAAACCACTAACCATGAACCCAGTCCCAAGCACGGGAGCAAACAGCCAAGCAAACAAACGAAAGATCACCCTAAACCCTAAACCCTCAACTCTCTTTAGGCCGTAAACCCTGAACCACCCCATGACGTTCCGTTCTGCGTTCCTTAGCGGCCGAGATCGGCTAGGCCGCAAACTGATCTGCCCCCCCTTTACCCCAAAACAAACCCAAACCCTAAAACCCAAACCCTAAAACCCTAAACCCTAAACCCTAAAACCCTAAAACCCTAAAACCCTAAAACCCTAAAACCCTAAAACCCTAAAACCCTAAAACCCTAAAACCCTAAAACCCTAAAACCCTAAAACCCTAAAACCCTAAAACCCTAAACCCTAAAACCCTAAACCCGAGGATGGGGCTGTTTTGCAGCTGTCGGGTGCCGGGAGCGACTGGAATCTGGCAGAACCTCGCCATAGCCATGAGAGTTACCCATGGGTTTAGGGTTTAGGGTTTAGAGTTTAGGGTTTAGGGTTTAGGGTGTAGGGTTTAGGGTTTAGGGTCTATCGGGTTTGGGGCGAAGGGTCCAGGGTTGAGGGTTGGATCCTAGGGTGTGGGGTTTAGGGCTACGGGTCCAGGGTTGAGGGTTTGAAGTTGCTAGTAGGGTCTAGGGTTTAGGGTCTAGGGCGAAGGGTCCAGGGTTGAGGGTTTCGTGCCTTTTCGGGTGGTTTACGGGTTCTGGGGTGCAGACACTGTTAAAAGAGTTTGTAGGCAAGGAAAGTTTCTGGCTGCACTGAGCCTGATTGGAATGGCCTAGGTCCTGATCCTGTAAGCCCTGTGCGCACAAAACCCTATCAATAGCAAGGGCTTGTGCCCGAAAACCCGAAACCCTAAACGCTAAACCCTAAACCTTAAACCCTAAACCCTAAACCCTAAACCCTAAACCCTAAACCCTAAACCCTAAACCCTAAACCCCATGCCCCAAACACCAGGCTCTGAGCCGAAGCCCCTAACCCTGAACCCTGGACCCCAAAACGCCCAAACCCGCGCCGCAAGGATTTCGGCTTGTTTCAGCAACTGGGAGACATTCGGGGCATTCAGCTCTTAGGTTTGCCCTCGCGCCCTGGATCTTGCCTATGACTGTGATGTTGATAACGAGAGTTTGATGATGGTTTTTTGGGAGCCCCAACCCTAAACCCTAAACCCTAAACCCCCGGCTCTCCCGATACTTGACGACGTGCCCATGCCGGCGTTCGACCGATCCTGGCCTGCAACGATATCGAGGACCGGCATGTTGCATGATGGCCGACTTAGGACATGGGGGCTTCCGAAAAAAGGGGGTACCTTATTGGGACCTTATTGTAACAAGGGAATCCTGCTACTTGGGGGTCTATATTCGGGGTCCCTTATTTTCGTTAAACCCCACATCTGTTTTCTTGCTCCAAGTAGGATAGAAGGTTTAGGGGTGCGGGGAGACCGGGAGCCATAAACTGTTTATGGGTGTTTGGTCTTTGCCGTTCCATGGTACCGTCAGGGCCTGCACTGTCCATGCGAAGCAGCTCGTTCTCTGTAGAAACAGTTTGTCGACACATTGTGTATGGAGAGGGTGTACTTCTAGGTTGCCCTTTTTTGCTTAAAAGGGGTTTATAAGGGAACCTAAACCTAAGGGCACTACTGGGCATCCTATACTTGGGGGGAGGGGAGGGGGGGCAACGTGTAGAAGCTAATTAGCTGCGGTTGCGAGAGCATACACAACCTTAGGCATTGCAGCGTCAACCTCTCCTCCAAGCGGCCTCCTGGACTGATTTAGGGTTTAGGGGTTAAGGTTTAGGGTTGAGGGTTTAGGGTCTAGGGTTTAGGGTTTAGTAGGGTTTAGGGTTTAGGGTTTAGGGTTTAGGGTTTAGGGCAGCAATGTCAGATGCACATGTACAATGTCACACCAAGCGGCACAGGCGTGTTGTTTTCCTGTTGCCGGTATGCCATTTATAGGCATAAGGGAACACGCGCATCTACACCTGAGTCTGCAGGAAGTAAGCTGGAAGATGTTGCTTCTCCAAGCATGCTTTGCATAAGCCGCTATGTCTTGGAGAAAGCCCGATGGACCTCAAACCTACTTAAGCGTCGACCTGCGCCTGTCCTGGCTCCAGCCAAGTCTGCAAATAATACCTACTCTGGTGGTGGGTTTAGGGTTTGGGGTTTGGGGTTTGGGGTTTAGGGTTTAGGGTTTAGGGTCTAGGGTTTACTAGACCCTAGCATCCAAAACCCTACAACCCGCTAACAAAAAAACAAACACCGCAACATCCAGCTAGCCGGGATGGACCATGACACCCTATCATCCCTTCATAAAGGACCCCGTGGTTTTTTGGCCGATAATCGTCCATCACCCTAAACCGTAAACCCTAAGCCCTAGCCCTAAACCCTAAACCCTAAAGCCCTAAAGCCCTAAAGCCCTAAAGCCTAAACCCTAAACCCTAAACCCTAAACCCTAAACCCTAAACCCTAGCCCTAAACCCTAAACCCCGAATCTTGCAAAGGGATCTTCAAAGCTGCGGCACATCTGCCCGCATCCGGGCAGCCTGGTGAGCCTCCTGCTTCAGCTCAGCCAGGCGTTGGCGGAGGCACTCCTGGGTTCTGCAAGGACGTTACTACAATGGGTTTAGGGTTTAGGGTTTAGGGTTTAGGGTTTAGGGTTTAGGGTTTAGGGTTTAGGGTACAAAGCCTTAATGATTAGAATAGGGCGTTGGGGGTTTAGGGTTTAGGGTTTAGGGTTTAGGGTTGAGGGTCTAGTATAGGGGCCTTAAGAAGAAAAGGGTCTTGGGGGGGGTTCTTAGAGTATACTTCTAATTCTATGGGGACCATAAAGGAATACTACTAGTAATTGCTCCGACCCCTATGTTAGGTTTCGGGCTTCCTGGCTTTGCGCTGAGTTTGGACTGAGTTCGGAGTTAGAGGTTTGGGGTTTGGGTTTTACACTTCCATTTTTGAACTGTGCATGTGCGTATGTGAATGTAGATATATATATATATGTATGATCAGTACACCCTCGCTATTCATTCGTACGGTGCGCCCACCAATTTTCAGGGACTTTCGATTCTGACACGCGTGGCAATGTGGCCTGATACTCGGATCTTCGGTGCGGGCCGGAGGGGTTTAGGGTTTAGGGTTTAGGGTTTGGGGTTTAGGGTTTAGGGTTTAGGGTGTAGGGGTCGACTTGCGAATTTTGGCTCCTTTGACCATGGTGACCATGACCGAACTTAGTTGCTGAGTTCATAAGCCCCAGAAAGTGTACACTTTCAGTTCTATAGGGCATTCTAGTATCCCAAAAAGAGTAAAGTGTGCTCACTCAGCTACTAAGGGAAAGAAGCCCACAATCATCCAGAGCTCTCTGAGATTTCTAGGAAAACGTTGTGTTGCAAGTGGCGGCTTGGACAAAAGCAGTTTTGCTGCGTGCAACTCCCTTCCTTTCCAACAACAGATTGCTTTCCACTATAGGGAAGAAGCCCCCCTTCCAACTAACTCCCATTGAGCGGGGGGGGGGGGGGGGGGGGGGGGGAGGGGAGCATACGTTGACATTACAAACATGGCGTTACATTACGTTGCATTATATATTGTCAATATACATGTTTACTCATACAATTCTTGCGTGTATCTGTACGTGTAGATAAACACATAAACACATAAACACACACACAGACACATATATATATATATATATACATATAGATATATGTATCTAAACATACGCGTATTGGAATAATCGTGATCATCCCTGAAAGGCGCTATAAACCCTTGTGCATCCGAAGCTCCTCTTCAGCCTGTGCAGCTTTTAGGTCGTCCGGGCTGCGGAATTGGTATCGGTTGCGCCTCCACCGTTCCAGCTTCTCCTCGATCCTGTGGTTAAAAGAGAGGCTGGTCTTGGGGGGTTGGAGGGGGGGGGGGTTGGGTCGGGGGAGGGGGGATTTACAGATTGATTTTGAAAGTTCTGATGGTTTCTTATATCTAGATTATCAATACAGTGGTCGTTTGCATGTGAAAGTAAGACATATACATATACATACACATATACATATACATATACATATGCATATGCATATGCATATGCATATACATATACATATACATATACATATACATATACATATACATATACATATACATATACATATACATATACAACAACATTTACATATACATATACATATACTTTTCCATATACATATACATATACATATACATATATATATATATATACAACAACATTTACATTTACATATACATATACATATACATATGCATATACATATACATATACATATACAAAGACATATACATATAAAAAAAGGAAACAAAAACATTTACATATACATATACAAAGACATATACATCTACATCTACTCTACATATACATCTATATCTACATCTACAAATGCATATATATATATATGGCGATAAAAAGTATTGATCTACTTGCTAATATACACATACATGTATGCATATGCAGAGGGCCGTTTGGGACTGAAAATTAGGGCGTGCCAACTAAGACTGGCTACATTTAGATGGCCCGCCCCAGGGGCGTAGGGACTCGAGCATTTCGAGCGAAGGGTTTAGGGCTTAGGGTCTAGAGTTTAGGGTTTGGGGTTTAGCAGAAAAGCAGCAACCACTTGCTGCGGCCGCGGCGCGGCTTCAACCTCTCCTCCAGCTTCTTCTCCTGCGCCGCCGTCCTCCCGCGCACCTCGCGCACGGGAAGGCCCTCCAGCTTGCGGCGGAGCTGCCGCAGCTGCTTGGCTCCCTTGCTCTCCTGGCTCTGCGGCTGCGCCTCCATGGCGCCCAACAGGACGAGGCAGGCCGCCAGGGTCTCTTGGGTGAGGCGCTGGGCAGCCGCCTCCACCTGCAGCAAGCTGAGCCCGAGCTTCCATGCTTCCTGCAAGTCCTCCACTACGTCGGAGGCCCGCGACTCCAGCAGCTCGGGCTCCTCGCCTCGGGCCAGGCGCTTGCGGCCGCTGCAACCTGCCACTAAAACAGGCAGCAACTCGCCCAGGAACTCGGCGAGGCCCAGCAAACTCATCTTCTCCAGCTCGTTCCTGGTGCCCCGCGCCTGGACCGCATCGACGAGGAGCTCTGCCTCCACGGCCTTTGCATCCTCCGCATCCACTTCACCCTTGCAGACCTCTTCACACGCTGCGGCAGAGCTCAGCCGCGGGAAGACCCGGACCATGTGCATGCCATGATCCCGGTCGTCAATCGCCTTGAACTTTCCCTGGGCCCCATCCGAGGCATGGCGGTCCTCCTCAAGCCCGGCCTCACGAAGGCCCTCCATGCATGCCTTCCGAAGCTCGATCTTGTACTGCTTCAGGGAATGCTGTCCGCAGCCAAGGAAGGTGTACATCGCTGGCTGGGGCAGCTCATGGGCAAAAGCCTGGCGCATCAGGTCTCGGGCAGAAGGCGCAGGAGTAGCCGTGCAGGTCATGCACGGATGGCGCATCGGCCCGGGCGATGGTCTTGAGCAAGTTCGTTGGGAAGTTCTTCGCCTTGTGAATGTGGCCTTGACAGCTCATGCGCCCAACAAACTGCAGTGCTGAAGCGGCCTAAGACCAAACCGGAGCCTTTTGAGATTCTGAGACCATTGCTGGGGCCAGGCTTAGGATCCCTACCTGATTCAACCTCAGAGCACCGGATAAAGCCCCTGAACCCGAAACCCTAAGCGCCCCACAACCTAAACCCCCAAACGCCCAGAAGTCTAAACTCCAAACTCTACATCCGCCCTGAGCATGGATTTCAGGTGTGTGCCTTAGTTCAGGGATATGGTCCCTGAGCATGGCCCCTAAAAGGGCCTCCTTACTACCATACCCCCTTACATACCCAAAACAACCCAAGGGCCCATACACCAGAACCCTTTCAAGGAGGCTAGGGACAAGATTCTTCCGGGCCCCTACATTGGGCTCTCTGGGCCTCGAATTTGCAGTTGGAGTCGGACTGGGCTCCAATTCAGGGCTCAGGGCTTAAGGTTTAAGGTTTGCAAGCTTTATACTAGGGTTTAGGGTTTAGGGTTTAGGGCTTAGGGTTAAAAAGGTTTAGGGTTTAGGGTTTTAGGGTTTTAGGGTCGTGCCCCAAAAACCTCTTCTGCCAGCCGGGAGGCCCCTCAGGAGCTGAGCATCTGATATCCCAGCCATGGCCGGGTTCCCCCCCCGCTTTCACGTCCTCCAACGCCCTGGAGAACGCTCCTCCCAGTAAGGGTTTAGTGTTTAGGGTTTTTAGGGTTTATAGGTGGTTTAATAGGCAGTATAGTGTTTATGGGGTTTATAGGGTTTATAAGGTTTATAGGACTTATAGGCTTTTTTGGTTTGGTGTTAGAAAGCCTCAAGCCCGAAGCCCTAAACCCTAAAGCCCCTCAGGCCCTCTAAACGCAACCGCTCGCACCTCTTGAGCCCGACAGCGGCTCAAGCTGTGGGGGGAGACACTTGGGGCTCATGGCGCTCACCCGCGGTTTATAAACTTCAGGGTGTCGCGCTTGAGATCTTTTCGGGGTTTAACGGTATATAATGACGCCAAACCCTAAACCCTAAACCTCAAAACCCTAAAACGCTAAAACCCAAAAACCTAAAAACCCTGGAAGCCTAAACCCGAAATCCCAAATCCCCAAAACCCCAAACACCCCCAAACCGTAAATTGTTCCGGCAGCGCGCTGGGGGATTCGGGGAGGCGTGCCTTAGGTATGTCGGCGTTGTCGGATTCAGGGAAGGCACTCTACAAGGCGTACGCAAACTCGCATGTCCCAAGAAAAAAGCTAAACTCCCTAAACCCCCTAAGTCAACCCTCTTTCCTCCGAACTCCCTAAGAGAACCCTACCTAACTCCCTAAGCTCCGTAAGATGTCCGCTCTACTGGATTGCAGATCCACCCGAACACCAACCCAAACTCCCCCACCTCTAGGCTCTGCTTCTGCAACCCCACATGGGATTCCTGGGTGATGGGTAACTTAGTAGCCCAGCAACCATATTAATTATATTAAGGGCACCCCTTTTTGGGGTTAGTTTTGCAAAAAGGGAAACCAGAGCCAAAAAAGGCAAAGGGTACCAAGGTAGTCTAGGTCTTGGGTACGTCAGGTAGGGTTTAGGAGGTGGGGTTTAGGGGTTTACAATCTGGGGCTTTTGGAGTTTGGGGTTCAGAGCCTCGCGTCTGTTCAGCCTCAAACCCTAAACCCTAAACCCTAAAACCTAAACCCTAAACCGTAAACCCTAGCAACCCTTGGCTCAACTCCGATTTTTGCCTTTCCAACTTGGCCCGAGTCTGTCAACACAAAACCTCTGTGAGGGAGTGGCTCATGCAAAGGCCCCCCCCTAAACCCTAAACCCCAAACCCTAAACCCTAAACCCCAAACCCTAAACCCTAAACCCCAAACCCTAAACCCTGGCGGATGTCCAGAGCAAGAGCGCTTGACATGAAAGGTGGAGAGGGAGGAGGCTCGTGGCAAGGAATTGCTATTCAGGGTTCAGGGTTTAGGGTTTAGGGTTTAGGTGGACAAAAGGGTGAGGGCCTTGGGCGCAGGGCTTCGGGATTTATTATGTGTGCTGCTAGAGCAGCAGAAGAAGAGGGACCCGTCAAGTATGACATAGCAATCCATTCGCGCGCATGCTCCGGGAACGCAGCCCCCCTACTGGTAGGGGCCTGAAGTGAAACTCGTACAGCAGCAAGCACCTTCCAAAACTGTGGTGACTGTGAGGCTGTGAAATTCAAAGCATGCTGAAGATGTGCAAATATATCTCCTTTGTAACTAAGGCAACTCACTTCCCAATGTTTCTGTAGGTGCTTGGTCACGCTCTTTGGCTGCTTTCTCCGAGGACCCGGCAAATGCAATTAGCCAGATCACACTGCGAACAGCAGCAGGGGCTGAGATCTCGCACGTCCATGCCATGCCGAAAAATCCTACCCTAAACCCTAAACCCTAAACCCTAAACCCTAAACCCTAAACCCTAAACCCTAAACCCTAAACCCTACTTAAGGGGTCGGAAGTCTAAGAACCCTACCCGGTAAACCCTCAAACCCGAAACCCCAAAAAATGGGGATTCTCTGCTGGGATGGCCCGTAAAGTCCTGAACCCAAGGAAAACTCAAAATATCCCAAGGGCCTACCTATTCTAGTCTGTCTCCATGCGGATGAGCACGAACTGCCCTAAACCCTAAGCCCTAAACCCTAAACCCTAAACACTAAACCCTAAACCCTAAACCGCAGGACTGCGTTCACACCAGGAGGTGCTCCCGGAGAGTCCCTGTCCCCTGCGCTTAGTCTCTTATCCTGTTGAGATTCTTGTGGCAGAAACCCAAAAACGAAGGTCCCCCTTATGATGTGTACAACTATATGTATATATATATATATGAGCTTCTACATCTTTTTATGTTCATCTACGTTTATTTGTTTGCCATAAATAAACATATGCTTACACAAATAAACCAGAAAACAAATGAAGGTACATATATGCAACACAAATATGCGTACAAGGGGACCCGTGGTTTTGGGAAACCCCGTGTCGGCCTAGATGCCAAATCTTTTCAAAAGCGGTGCGCGCGGCTGGCTGCGGAAAGGGCGGCGAAAGACCCAGGCCCACACTTCTCAAACGTAACTAAGGTTTAGGGTTTAGGGTTTAGGGTTTAGGGTTTAGGGTTTAGGGTTAAGGGTTTAGGGGTTTAGGGGTTAGGGTTTAAGGTTTAGGGTCTAGGGTTTAGGCCCCCGGGTACACTGAAACCATCTTAGACCTTTAAACCCCATGAAGCTCCTAAACTCCCCCCTAAAGCTCCTAAAGCCCTGAAACCCCCGACCCAACAAATTGACCAGATCTCAAGCCCAGCCTGACCCTAGCCCAAACCCGAACCCAGCTTAGGGCAAATCAGAAGGCTGGCAGCAATATATATATATATATATATTATATTATATTATATTATATTATATTATATTATATTATATTATATTATATTATATTATATTATATTATATTATATTATATTATATTATATATATGTTATATATAACTTAAACCAAATGAAGGGCGTTTTGAGCCTCTAGGGTGTCGGATTTGGGGTTTAGGGCTCGTACCAGGGTTTCCAGGTTCCCGACCTCGGAATCAAGAGGGGCCCTCTAGTGGAGACCGTAGCAATCCCCAAAGTCACGCTCTTCTTGAGGAAGGTGATCTCTGAAACAGAGGACAAAAACGGACAGAAAACAGAGGCCCCTGAGGCCGGGAGAACGCTTGGGGCGGTTGATGGGCTTTCGGGGATTCCCTGCCTATCTCAGGAAAAAGCATTTGGGTTTAGGGCTTTAGGGTTTTAGGATTTAGGGTTTAGAGGGCTTCATGGGCCTTGTTGATAGGGGAGCCTGGCCGCTGAAATTGAGGCCGCTCTTTCTGCCTGTCAATGCGCTGGCCGGAGACCCCCTCAGCCGACGGGTAAGGAAGGCAGAACGGTCCCCTGCGTCTTTTTCTCCTCGGCCTCAATCACAACAACTGTGGGCGTTGAGATTTTGCTACTAATTGCTTAAGAACCCCACCAAAGAAAGTTCTTCCTGATAAGAGTAATATAGGGATTATATTTGTTTATTCGTTTGGGGTTCTTAAGCAACTAGTAGTTTACGCGTTGATGTCGGGGATGGGCTTGAGGACTCCGCTATTTGATGTCTGGTGAAGGGCCGGATGCAAGCCCTAACCCCCCCTACGAGCCCTGTATACCCTAGAAACTCCACACGTCCCAGACCTTAGATGACGTTTAGTGAGTTTTCTGTGTTGTTTTTTTGTTTCCACACTATCAGTAAACCCAGCAACATCATGCTCCAGGGAAGGGCGAGAGTGGAAGGTACAAGCCCAGTGGGAGCCCTACGACTGCTCCAGCAGTTCCCGCACGACCCGTAAACTCCAAAACGAAGAGTTGTGTTCCCTATACCCCAAAAACCCTCCACATCCCTAAGCCCCCTAAACCCCCGCTAAACCCACCCAAAAACCGCCCATAAACCCTCCTAATCCCCCGTAAACCCCTCTAAGCACCCTCCTAGACCTCCCTAAAAACCCTAAACCGCAAACCCCCTCCTCCAGTACCCCTAAACCCTAAACCCTAAACCCCAAACCCTAAACCCCAAACCCTAAACCCTAAACCCCAAAACCCAAAAGCAAGAGCACGGCGCCTCGGTCCTCCGGTGGTCGATGAACATGCTCATGACCAGGGCAAAGGTGTCGCGCTCCTTGCCCAGAGAAGCAGTGAGGTTTAGGGTTTAGGGTTTAGGGTTTAGGGTTTAGGGTTTAGGGTTTAGGGTTTGGGGTTTGGGGTTTGGGGTTTGGGGTTTGGGGTTTGGGTTTTAGGGTTTAGGGTTTGGGGCTCGGGGTTTAGGGTTTTTGGGTTTTAGGGCTTCCTAAACCATACAGTGTTTAGCGAAGTGTGTGGCAAGGAGGTTGAGATTCAGGTGGTCATGTTAAAAAACATTTGGTGCTCGAAGGGAAGCTTAGGGTTTAGGGTCTAGGGTTTAGGGTTTAGGGCCGTAGGGTTCAGGGCCCCAGAGCCTTAGGGTTTCGGGAAAGTCCTGCAAGTTGCCAAGGTTGAAAGCAATGGCCTCGCGCAGAGACGAGGGTGGAACGGGACTTCGGGTTTCCAGGTAGTTTCCAGGTAAGATGCCTTAGATTTCTAAGGCTTCTAGAAGTCTTACCCCCAAGAATTAGGATTTAGGGCTTGGGGTTTAGGGTGTCGAGTTTAGGGCTAAACCCCTAACCCAGAAAAAAGAAGCCACACCCTGGACCCCTCCCCCCCAGAGGTGGCAACTTTAGGGTTTAGGGTTTAGGGTTTAGGGTTTAGGGTCTAGGGTGACACCTCCCCGCAAGATACGGTCAGCTCTCTAAATTAGGGTCCCCTTTTGGGTAGCCGAATTTTCGAGGGCCCGCCTTACCTTAAGGCCCCTCCAGGGGACCATATATTTTAGAGACGTGGCACAACCACCGAGATACTAGGAAGAACTGCTGTAGTACATTTTGTTGGGGGTCTTAAGGCATGGCATGAGCTCCAAACCCTCAATCCATCCTCCAGTTGGGCTCAGTGTTTCTCAAAATTTTGGGAAGGTAGAATCAAACAAGTGGTGCACTAGTTTGAAGCATGTCAGAATTTAGTCTTTCATTAGCATACAGTAAGATCGAATTATATGTATTCAGTAATATAGACTGTACTCATATAAGGATAGAACAATGATATAGCAGTATAATAAGATACAGAAATACCATGAGCCTTTAGAGCCATTAGGGGTTTGGGGTGGGGGACATCAAGTCTAAGTGAGAGAAGAAGGTACAAATCGAAACAGCAACTGTTCGGAGATCCTCTTCAAAAGCTCTGAATTGAACTTATCTAGCCCTGCGATTGGAAGGCGAGCCCCAAATCCAAAAATGCTGCAACAGCACCCCTCCCATTCTGTCGGGCAGCAGGTGGCAGACTGTTTGGTTCAATTTCTTCCTAGTTGCTGAGTATCCTGGGCCAAAAACAAAGTTCGCCTTTTCACTTCTGGTAGGGCTATATATACCGTTCTATACCCCCCAACAATTTCAAAGCTACCTACTCCTACTATTACTAAGCCCTCCGAGGTTGCGTTTCTCCGGCATCGTCGCGCTAAGCCACGGCTACGTCACCCGAAGCCCGGACCCCTGTAGCCCTAAACCCTAAACCCCTAAACCCTAAACCCATAGAACCCTAGAACCCTAGAACCCTAAAACCCCTAAACCCGAAAATTCTAGAAAAGCTCAGAGGGTTCTTGAGGGGCAGGGGCTCAGCCCAAATTTCCCGAATACCCTCCAATACTTCTAGGAAGGAAGCTTCCCTAAGGCGGTTCCCCCCCATGAACCCCCTCCCTGAAGGACCCTACAAAGAGCCTTCAACGCCTTGTCCCCGTTTGGGATGATCTGAGATACGGGCCCCATCATATAGAGAATACGACCAGAGGAGATGGACGCCCATAATCCCAGCCCATGTAAATAACATCAGGAGCCCTACACCCCAGCCCTAAACCCGAAACCCCTAAACCCCTAAACCCCTAAACCCTAAACCTCTAAACCCTGAACCGTAAACCCTAAACCCTAAACCCTTGAGGGCCAAGCCTGCCCTTCCTGAAGAAGGAAGCAGACGCAAAGGTCGTTGAGAGGAAGCCCCGACTCCTCCTGCGCTTCCTGAGGCGTCTTTAGGGTTTCAGGGCTTTAGGGTTTGGGGGTCTCAGGGTTTAGGGTTCTGGGTTTTAGGGTTTGCAGGGTTTCAGGGCTTTAGGGTTTGGGGGTTTCAGGGTTTAGGGTTCTGGGTTTTAGGGTTTAGGGCTTTTAGGGTTTGCAGGGTTTTAGGGTTTTCAGGGCTTAGGGTTGCGGATACGGGGGGGGGGGATAAAACGCTTTCTTGGTAAGGTTTAGGATTTTGTTTTGATTTTGGTAGGGTTGTTGGGGGTGTGTGGAAACGCGCTTTTCTATGGAGCTATCAGCTAGCATGGTGCAGAATGGAAGGCTTCTTGTCGAGGTGAGCGCCTTCTTTGCTTCGCAGCTTTTTGAGCTGGTCGGAAGCTGACTTAGCCCAACCTACAAGTACTCGGCACGTTGAAACCGCTTAGTGTTGACACGTTCTTCGTAGAAGCCCTACACCCTAAAGCCTAAAGAATAAACCCTAAACCCTAAACGATAACCCTAAACCCTAAACCCTAAACCCTAAACCCCAAACCCGAAACCCTAAACCCTAAACCCTAAACCCTAAACCCCACACCTTAAGCCTAAACCCCATGCCGCACCTACGAGCCCTGGAGACCAAAACCCGGTAGCACCTGAAAAGCAGCCTTGAGCCGCTTGAGCCTCCACACTCCTTACATGCCCAAAGCCCCGAACTCTAGTTTAGGGTTTAGGGTTTAGGGTTTAGGGTTTAGGGTTTAGGGTTTAGGGTTTAGGGTTTAGGGTTTAGGGTTTAGGGTTAGGGGCCTCCTGTTGGCCCTCTGTTTTCAGGGGGCCTCCCTGGAAGAAGGAAGGCTCCTACAACCTGCTAAGTTGTGGAGCTCGGGGTTCGGGCTCTCAGGCCCGCACGTCGCCAATGCAGACCTGCTGCCAGTCGGGGGGGGGGGGGGGTTTAGGGTTTGGGGGTTGGGGTTTGAGGTTTGGGGTTTGGGATTTAGAGAGGGGCGTTCAGGGGGGGGGGGGGGGAATGGTACCTAGGGAACCTTGAAGAAGCTGAGGGAGCCTATAGGGAGTGGTGGGGAGCATTAGGGAACCTTGGGCTACACACCCCTACTGAACCCCTTCCCGTAAGAACCCTAAAAGTTTAGGGTTTCGAAGTCCAGCACGTCGAGAACAGATCGCTTCCGCAGGAGGGCTTCGCGTACAATTCTCCCCCAAACCCTGGACCCCGCAACAATTCGGCCCCAAGGTCTTCGGATGAGGAACCCTAAGCCCTAAACCTTGAACCATGAACCCTAAACCCTAGCCCTAAACCCTAAACCCTGAACCCTAAACTTGCATTTGGTTTTTTCAACCGAACGGGGTTGGGCGAGCCCCGAGTCATGGTGGCTTACCTGGCCTAAACTTTGAATCCCCACCCCCCTCAGCCCACCGAATACCTCATACTTAGGGTTTCGGGTTTAGGGTTTAGCGGCGGGGGGCAGGGGGGGGCGGGGGGCATGTAAACCAGCGGTTATCACCTGCTAGCTGCACAGGTATACGGCATAAGACCCGCAGAAGCCCAACGCAAACAATGTTGGGGCTGCACCTAAACCCTAAACCCTAAACCCTAAACCCTAAACCCTAAACCCTAAACCCTAAACCCTAAACCCTAAGAACAAACCCGGCACCTGGTCCACCGACTCCAGAGACACGGCCCTTCTCTTGGCCTCCTGTTTCTCGTGTGTTAGGGTTTAGGGTTTGGGGTTTGGGGTTTAGGGTTTAGGGTTAACCCTAAACCCTGAACCCTAAAATTCTGAACCCTAGCGAGTGCGTCGCAAGAGTTTAGACGGGCTCCAGGGGCGACACGGTTGGGTTTCTTCAAGTCTACGGTTCAGAGAATAGGGCCAAATTCTCACCCAAATGGTTCAGCGAGATTCGCTCGGAGGCTACCCTAAACCCTAAACCCTACACCCGAAACCCTAAACCCGAAACCCTAAATACTAAATACTAAACCCTACTGTAAACCCTGCCTTCTTTTCGTGTGTACAAAGCTTGGTTTACTGTCTTGGGGTGCCGAACGTTGGCCGAGGAGCCTGAGCCTTCAGATTAGGGGGTCAGTGTCCTCCGTAAGCTCCAGCAAGGTTCGCTTTGCAAACAATATAGGGGGTTTAGGGTTTAGGGTTTAGGGTGTAGGGTTTAGGGTGTAGGGTTTAGGCTGTATAGGGCCTCCGGAACCCAACACTGAAAACATCTTCTCAACTGAAACCGCTGGTGGTGCCAGAACTATAGGTTCTAATTTGGTTCTAATAAGCCCGCTAGCCCTACGTTCCACAAGCCCTGAAGACTTACCGGACTTGAACCCTAAACCCTAAACCCTAAACCCTAAACCCTAAACCCTAAACCCTCCCGTTGCCCCCAAACCCTTGCGCCGAAGCCCAGGGGCCTTCTTGCCCAGGCGCTGTATGACGAGGTAGCGGAGCTGCAGGTGGCGAAGGGTTGAGGGTTTTTGGGGACAAGTGCTTCTGGAAGTCCCTAGGTCCCTAAACCCTAAACCCTAAACCCTAAACCCTAGAATAATTATAGGTTTGGGGCTATTGACATCTGGGCCGCTTTTGGGTCTTGGAGTCGAGGGTAGTTTCAGGGCTGTGAAGTGCGGCCGACTTCCCTAAGCCCAAATCCTGCCCAAATCAGAAACCCTGAACCCTAAACCCTAAACCCTAAACCCTAAACCCTAAACCCACCCTAAACCCTAAACCCTCAACCCCAAGCCCGAATGGTCCGAACTCACCGCGTGCCTGCTTGTCCAGGGCAATCCAACAGTCCACAGCGCTGCCGTTGAGGGCCACCACGCCCACCTTCCTGCAGGGCTTAGGGTTTAGGGTTTAGGGTTTAGGGTTTAGGGTTTAGGGTTTAGGGTTTAGGGTTTAGGGTTTAGGGTTTAGGGTTTAGGGTTTAGGGTTTAGGGTTTAGGGTTTAGGGTTTAGGGTTTCGGGCTTAGGGTTTAGGGCTCGGGAAGTTCAGTGTGACCATGTTGAGGAACCATGCTCCCAGTTTAAGCTGCTTCTTCAAAAGCAAACCCCGCCTTCCCGGCAGGAAGCGGGGTTGCTAAGACTTTGGCCTAAGCCTCGAAACGCCTACAAGCCCTGCAAACCTTAAACTACCAACTGCTTAAGAACCAGCAAAAAACAAAAAAAGAATCTTCCTTATAAGGGTAGTATAGGGATTATTGTTTTTGTGTTTGTTGGGGGTTCTTAAGCAAATAGTAGCAAAGCTCCGGAGGCTCAAAACGACTGAAGCATGCCAAGCCCAAGCGTCAGAGGATTCGGGAACGATCTGCCTTTTCCCCTCACCCTAAACCCTAAACCCTAAACCCTAAACCCTAAACCCTAAACCCTAAACCCTAAACCCTAAACCCTAAACCCTAAACCCTAAACCCTAAACCCTAAACCCTAAACACATCACAGGAGGCTACGCTGAAGGGAGCCCACGCCCATTTCCCAGCTTCCCCATACTAAGCAGCAATCTCCCTTCATAATGATCATGAGAATGGAAGGTACGTTCCCCCCTTTAATCAAAAAAAGAAAACAAGGCCTAAACCCTAAAACCCTAAAACCCTAAAACCCTAAAACCCTAAAACCCTAAAACCCTAAAACCCCAAAACCCTAAAACCCTAAAACCCTAAAACCCTAAAACCCTAAAACCCTAAAACCCTAAAACCCAAACCCCCTAAAACCCTAAAACCCTAAAACCCTAAACCCTAAAACCCTAAAACCCTAAACCCTAAACCCTAAACCCTAAACCTCAAACCCTAAACCTCACCCCCCCCCTCCCCCCCTCCTGGAACCCAGGCCGGTCCTGCCGCGCACGAGGTCCTTGGTGAAGGCAGAAATGGCCTCGCCGGCGTCCATGTGTGCAGGGTGTTAGAGTTTGGAGGGTTGGGTTTAGGGTTTAGGGTTTAGGGTTTGGGGTTTAGGGTTTAGGGTTTTGGGCTTTGGGCTTAGGGCTTAGGGCTTAGGGCTTAGGGTTTAGGGCTTAGGGTTTAGGGTTTTGGGTTTTGGGGCTTAGACTGGGTGAGGGATTGAGGGCATGGACTTCGGGGTTTACGGTTTATGCATGGGACAATCATGGATTAGGGCTTGAGGGCTTTTGGGACCTCAAATGTACTTCAGATCACTACAGCGAAATACAGAAAGGGCACTGCATATTGTTTATTGGGTCTAAAGAGGGACCAAAGCGAGCCTGTACTACACTACTTAGACTAGCCCAAGCAACAAACCATGAAAACCTAGCTCCTCATACCTTGTCCAGGAGGGATGCCGGCCCGTACTCCACCCATTGACAACCCAAAAATTCCACCTGTAGTAGTGTCATGGATACGGTAGCCGAGAGGCCATTAACTAAAGGGAGACGGGGCTTTTGGCATCTAATTGGCCCCTTGAGGCAAGCCCTAAGCCCTAAACCCTAAACCCTCAACCCTAAACTCTAAGGCATGTTTGAGGGTTCCGCCACATGCCTTCGGCATTACTTGTAAGTGGGCGCTAAACCGCAGGCAATAGCTTTGGTGGTGGTCTGTGCTCCGCGCAAAAGCGAATGGAACCTCAAAAAGGGTACCCTAAACCCCAAATCTTAAACCCTAAACCCCAAACCGTAAACCCTAAACCCTAAACCCTAAACCCTAAACCCCTATTTTGGGCAACCCCAAACAAACCCAACTCAAGCATCCAGCCCGCAGGCCGGGCCTCTGAGGAGTTCGGGGCTGTGAAGCCGGGAAGGGCCTCGTCCTGTGGGTTTAGGGCTTGAGGGTTTGAGGGTTTTAGGGTTTTAGGGTTTAGGGTTTTTAGGGCTTACGCAGCCTATTACGATAACTTGTAGAGCCATGCGTCTGCAGCAAGGGCCTAGGTGCTGGTTGCGGGACCCGGGTTGAAGTGGCCAGTTGCCTGAGAATGACGCAAGGCTCGGGACTTATCCGATGCCGACACCCAAGAAAACTTAACAACCCCAAAAAAATCAGACTCTAAACCCTAAACCCTATAACCCCCGCCCCCCCCCCCCCCCCCCCCCAAAAAAAAAAAAAAAAATCAAAACAACGCCCAGGCCAAAAGCTGCTTGGAGTCGGCGTTTAGCATTTCTGAAGGGCACAAAGGGGAAGAAGGGGGAGTTCTGGGTTTTTTTTTGGCGGCGTTTAGGGTTTAGGGCTTTTAAGTTTTTAGGGGAGGGGAGGGGGGGGGAGAACCTGCAGGGCTGTAGGGTTCAAGGTTTAGGCTTGGGGTCTCAGAACCAACTCACTCAACTCACCCAACCTATAGCTCGAGGCGACAGGTCGATAAAAAAGGAAGCCCACCCTCTACAGAGCCTCAGCACCGAAGCACGAGTCTATGTCCCGCAGCAGTCTTAGGGTTTAGGGTTTAGGGTTCTTCGGGTAGGTACAGAGTCCCTTAGGACCAGATGAAGGGGCCATGTAGCTACCCGAAGAAGCAGGGGTCCAGACAAAAATTGGGCTTAGGGCTCATGGGGTTCCTGGACACCCTCAAGTACCTTTCAACATACCCTAAGCATGAAGGGCTCCAGGGTTGTCCCAGACCCCTTGGAGGGTCCAAAAAGTGGAACCCCCAAGAGAGCAGCCCATCCTTTAAGGGGATCTACTTTTTGGATCCTCCCAGGGGTCTGGGGCTAGACCCAGGAGCAAGCTGGGAATAAAAAGGGTGCCCTTTTTGGTTTAAAGTGGGTTGTAAGAGTGTTGTAAGGAAAACCAAAACCCTGAATAAGGGCCTACTCTGGGTCCTAGCCCATCCTTTAGGGGATCTGCTTTTTGGATCCTCCCAGGGGTCTGGGGTGGCTATGGTGTTGAGCGACGGTGCCACCCTCTGCAGATGAGTTCCTTCGCATCAAAGACGGCTTGCGGTGGCTGGGGCAGCTTCCCTGAAAGGCTTAGAGACTTTTTGGGTTTTGGGTTAAAGGGCTTTCAACACACATTCGCAAAACCTCTCAAACCCCTGAGCCCCGAACCCCAAAAAATCTAAAACAAACACTCTCAACTCCAATCCCCTGCAAACGCTCCAAAAGCCCAGCCTAAACCCTAGACCCTGAACCCCCCTAAGCCCCTCAACAACACCCGAAACCCTAAACCCTAAACCCTGCAGCACAATCATCCTCCAGTGCGCCACTGTGAAGGAGGATTCCAGGGTGCACCGGCGGCAGCGGCGGCATCTCGAGTTGAGGGTTGAGGGGGTTTGGGGTTTGGGGTTTAGGGTTTAGGGTTGAGGGTTGAGGGTTGGTTGAAGGTTGAGGGTTTGGGGTTGAGGGGCGATATTAATATATATATATATATGTATATATATATATATAAACCCTAAACCGGAAACCTTGAGGGTTTGAGGTTTGGGGTTCAGGGCCTACCTGGAACTCTGTTTACCTTAGAGTTTAGCAGTAACTAGCCCTTGATGTGTAGGTGTAACACATTAAACTGCAGGTGAAGACAGTCCCAGGTAGGAAGTACCCGGCCACTTAGGAGTACCCTAGTAGCCCAAACCCTAAACCCTAAGCCCCAAACCTTAGGAAGTACCCGGCCCACTTAGGGTTAAGGGGTTGAGGGGTTTCTAGGGTGTCGGGTCCAGGCCCAGACTGGTGTCTGATGTGTCCTGCCTACCTACCTGAAATGGGTCTAGGGTCAAGGGTCAAGGGTCTAGGGTTGAGGGTTTAGGGCTATATCTAGTTCGTTCTGTTAAAGGGACGCCGCTTTCGCGACTGACCATGTAAAACCCCAAACTCCAAAGTCATAGATCCTGCACCCCTTTCCAATGCCATTTATCTTCTAAACCCTAAAGTTCCTGAAACCCTAAACCCTAAACTCTGAACCCTAAACCCTCCTAAACCCTAAACTCCAAAAATGAAGGGCAGGAAACGGCTCCCGGCACGCCTGTGATCCCCAGGTGGAGGACGTGGACGTCAGCGTCACGTCCGTGGGCGTCGAGGTCGCCTCGTGCCCGAAACCCCAACCCCCAAACACGATACCCTAACCTCTACTTGGTAGCCCAGTAGCCATATTCCAGTAAGGGCACCCTTTTTGGGCTGGCTACTTGAAAAGGAAACCTTGAACCAAATAAAAAGTGACAATGGTACCACTGGGCTACCAAGTCTATAGACCCTGAAGCCCCTAAACCTTAAACCCTAAACCCTAAAACCTAGGCCTTCACGGAAGCCAAGCCGGGCAAACTGTGGATTCGACGGGTTTATAGGGGACCACGCCTACGACCTAAATTCCTAACCCTAAACCCTAAACCCTAAACCCTAAACCCTAAACCCTAAGCCCTAAGCCCTAAACCCTAAACCCTAAATCCCTAGGCGTTCTGGCTTGCAGGTTCGAGTAGTTTCTCTTCGGAGTCCTCACCTGTTCGCCCGATACCCTAGTGTGGTTTTTGTTCGACACTGGTCCGCAAGTGCGCAGTGCCGAACCCCTAACCCACGACCTCGCCCTCCTCATCGGAGTCGGAATTTGCTGCGTGCAGTTACTGATCTGGTTTGCCCTGGTACACTGCTGCTGCCAGCTGCTCATCCTAAGGATTGCAGCTTACACTGCACTTAAGTCAGAGTAGTGCCTGACACCCTTGCACTGGTTGTTTGGGTTCTTCTC
The DNA here is from genome assembly GCA_905221605.1 of Symbiodinium natans. Lineage (NCBI taxonomy): Eukaryota > Dinophyceae > Suessiales > Symbiodiniaceae > Symbiodinium > Symbiodinium natans. Next base: position 361,764 of record CAJNDS010000680.1, read on the forward strand.
CACTGCTGGCTGATACTGACCTGGTTTCGCCCTGGTATCAGTCCTTGCAAGGGCCTTTTTTCTGGGAACTGGCCCCTCCCCTTGGCCCCACCTGCTGCTTCTCAACAAGCCAGCTGGGAGCCCTTCCTCTGCTATTGCGCCTTTTGATCGGGAGCGGCGCCCCGCTGGTTTTTTCTCTCCTTCGGCCAGGCAATTCATGCAAGTGGCCTTCTTTGCATCGCTGCTAGTGGGTATCCTGCTTGGTTGCAAAGATTGCTGGTCACACACAGCGGAGGATCGAAACAGCGCGCCACCGAAAGGCGCGACGCTTGCGCACATCTGCCCGTACTCGGCTGCGCAACTTCCTGGCGGGAGCAGAGTCAAACACAGTGCAAGTACAGCAGGCGGCGGCATTGTTGCAATCGCATCATTCGCGCAGCACCCTGCCAAGACGTGCCCTGACGAGACTGAGACTAACCGGAGCAACTATGGAGACTTCGGCCAAAGGCTGGAAGTGCCAGAGCTGCCAACGCCAGAATTCGAACAAAGCGGACTTCTTCTGCCCAGGTTGTGGCAAACCATGGCGTCCAGCACGCCAGACGGCCAGCTGGTACACGTACCAAGCGGAAGACAGCAAGCCCCCCTGGAAAGCGGAAACATGGAGAGGTCCCTCCCCAAGGAGGAAATCGCCACGAAGACGCGGCTCGAAAGGCGGCCAACCACCCAGTGGCGCAAAGCCACAGGGCAAAGGGAAGCAGGCGGATGCGCAACAGGAGGGCCCGAGTGTGCCTTCGTTAGCGCTGCTGCCAGCAAAGCCAGCGGCAGTGGTTCCGGTGGCTCCCAAGGCGAGCCCGGCTCTGCAAACCAGCGGCCCCTCACCAGAGAAAGCACAACTGGACGCACTGCTGAGTTCACTGGCAGGATCGATGGAAAACCTGCCGATGGAGACGAAGCAGCTCTTGGCGACTCTAAAGAAGGACAAGGCACAGTCAGAGGCCAAGACCCTGCACAAGGCGGTCGCTGCACAAGCGCAAGCCAAAAAGGAGCTGGCCACGATACAGCATGCGAGAACGGCGTATCTGGAGGCGTGGCACAGCTATGTGGTGTCAGTCACGGAGATGCTGCAGGCAAACGGCCACGCTGGAGGACTTCGACGACAAGGAGCACCAGTGGTCCACGGCACTCAGACAGGCCGGCGCGGAACTACGACTGCTGTCCATCGAAGAAGAAGAAGTGGACGAGGAGATGACCGTGGATCAACTGGCAGACACGGGCCCCACCCCGGAAGAGGAAGAGGAAGCCCGGAAAAAAGCCAGAGAAACGCAGCTGATGGGTGCACAACAGGTGCAAGCAGCACTGCAGGGCATCAGGAAGCGGACGGCGGAGCAGCTGGAGGCCTCAAAGAGGGAAAGCTCGCGCACGCCCCGTCGAAAAGCCGGCGGTACAGAAGCAGAAAACAAGGATGGTGGCGGTGGTGCAAAGGCATCAGTGCCTCCCTCGCCTGCAGCGTTGCCCCTGGTCAGGCTCCAGTATGAGCCCGAGCGGTCTACTGGAGCCTTATCCATGCCGCCTTTTGGCGATGGACCCCCTGCAGCACACAGTCGCGCAGGAAGCAGACTTTGTCTCGGAGTGGGACGCCCCCTTCTTGGCTGCTAACCTCCAGTTTGAACTGGCCTTGGTGGAGCACAACCTTGACGGCGCCCATACCTTCTTCGAGGACCCGCGAATCGAGTGTACCGAGGATGCCCTCCAGCCTGACCTTGGTGGCCAAGTTGAACTCCCTGACCTATTTAGCTCCCCACATGGCTTCGACGGGGCAGCTAAATTCCAGGATGATGGACCTTGGCCAGCAAGCCCGACTGGACGGCATCTTATCGTTGACTCCTCTGAGTGCAATCGTACTTATGAGCCCAGCGACAGCAGACTTGCTGCACACTATGTGTGCAACATGTCTTGTACATACAATGGCAGCGCAAAGCCCTGCCTTGTAAAGGATATAATCGGCTGTACTCCCTCCAGCCCTGCCGTTGCCAGTTTCCTCAGCGTTCCCCTTGGTCCTTCTGTGTGTTTCGGAAAGGGGATCCCGCCCCCGCGTGCCCGGCTGTTCCTGCCCATGCGTCGGCTGTTGCATAGGATCGTGCCTGCACTTTGCAATGTGCAGAAGGGCCTTTCTGGGCCGTTGCCGCACGGCTGCCCAACGCCCGCCGACCCTAATACCCCTACTGACCCTAATTGGCAAAGCTCGGTTCAGTCAGAGCCAGGACAGAGCAGTCTGGAGACACTATCAAACCCTGCCTCACATGCTGCAACCCCCATGGGATACCCTGCACTCCCTGACACAGCACAGGCGACCCAGGTCGCGAGCATGCCGGGCGATGATGAGCGCATTCCCCCTTTGAGAGAAGCCCTGAGAGCCGATGTGGGCCCATGCGTGATTCTCATTGCCCAACAGGAACCATCAGCTGCACTTAGTGGTTTCTGGCTCCCGCCCTCCCTCAGTCATGAAGATGTGGAAGGACTGGCAAGCGCAGGTGCTGCATACGGCAGATATGCCTTTTACGACCTTGTTGATCACGTCCGTGTACGTGATTTCCACCCGGGATGGACCCTTGTCGATGCCATGCAGGATGCCATCCAGCATACCCAGGCTGGGTCGATAGGTAGGATTAGGGTTCTGCACCGCCCCTTCGCTGCCCTCCCTATGCTTCAGATTGTGCTGGAGCCTACAGGCATAGCCCCGGATTGGGTTGTCACACCGATGGATGCGAGAGCAGCTGTTGGAGTTGTTTGCACCTTCCTCACCCCGCGCCTGGCTACGGGCTTCGCACATGCCTTTGCTGCGGGACAAGCCTGCCCTGCCCTACCAGAGTCCTTCCATAGGCTCGTGGCTAGAGGACAATGGATTCTGCGACGCACGGATGGCGCATGTGCCAGACCATTTGTGGCCCCTGTTCTAGACGACGATGCCACTCTGGTCGTCGACACCCGGTGCTTTGGTGGACACTCATCCTCCCTTAGCTCCCCCCCGGGCACCATCGGCCACAGTTCCTATAGCAGCACCTCAACCTCCTCTGTTAAGGATTATACCCTTCCACACCCTGTACAGGGAAGATGATCACGCAACCGAGATGCATGTTGTCTTCCATGCAGAAGGCATGAGGCCATGGAGACATTCCTTTGCACGCACGGCTACATCTCCCGACCTTGCGCGCCATGCTGCAATAAGGATGCAGGGTGCCACAGGCCTAGCCGCGTGGCGCATTGCTTTCCTACCGCGCCAGCCGGCCGTCAGGGATGTACACTTGCACGTCATGGTACTGCCGGTTGGGGATCTTGGAGATACTCTGCCTTTCCTCCTCGACTCCAGAAGGGTCTTCGGGGGCAAGCTTTGTAATATACAGCTTTTGCGCACCCGGCCAGGCCGGCACAACGACCCACACGGCTTTGCAAATGCCGCCGAACAGGCTCTCCTGCATGCTGGTTTGGCTGAAGTTTCCTTCGCATTCCATGTGTCGGCACACCGACCTGCAGCTGTTGTCGTCCCGGCATGGGAAGGCCTGCCAGCATGTGTACTAGAAGATTCGGTGCACATCATTCTGCAATTCCCGGGACTGAGGCAAGCCATCCTGAGGGATGCCCAAAGTGCATCGCGACCGCACGCAGGCACAGGTCCTTCCACAACTGCTACAACCACTACCACAACTACCACGACGACTTTCATGCTGCCGGATGAACCTTTTCGTTTCATCCCCCCGTCTCCGAGGAGAACAATCGCGAGACTTGGCATCCCTACGGGCACTGCGACCGGCACCTTTGTCGAGGTCACGCTGGCAGAGAGCGTCGAGTTGCCGGCCCTGCTCCATAGGCTGACACAGAGGGCTGCCCAGCAACAGTGCCTGCCTCCGGGACACTCGATCGCTGTCTCCCCTTGTCAGCCGGAAGCTAGGGCGTCGTATAGGGAAATCCTTTTCCACCTGGTGCCACCGCAAGTTGATAAGGAGCACTGCTATGTATGGGTTGACTTGCGCCCATCGGCGGAGCTTTCGTATCTCCGCAGCGCCACCCTTGCAGAGCCCAACAGCGTTTCAATCAGAAGGCTCAATGTGCGCTCCCTCTATCTCAACGCTCACCGGTGGGATGAGCCACGAGCTCTGAGACATGGCGACCTGGTTTCGATTGCGATTGCGCCCCAAGCACCTGATATCCGGCCTCCGGACCAGATCGCGCAGAGCAGGCCGGGGATGCAAGCACTCGCCGTCCCGATGCCTGTCCCAAGCAACCTCAACTTGGACCCCGCAGATGCCGAAGAGCTTGACATCAACTCGGCCTTCATGTGGGACGAGGCGATCAGCGCAAGACTGCGGGCCTTTGGTTTCTCCAATGCTTGCTGCCTGTTTACGGTCGTCGGGCCTGGCTTTGCCTTTACCGCATCGGTTGGGCGCCTTCGCCCCACTTTAATGCAGGTGACCGACTGGCTTGAGACGTGGCTAGGTGGCAACTTCCCTTCCTTAAGGGTTTATGATGCAGGCGTGCAGCACAACGGCAGGTGGGTCTTTGTTGCCACCCCGGGCTTTATGGACCCCCAATACGTGCTAGTCACAGCGGACACCCCTGCACTTGCCGCTTACTTACTCCCTCACGGGACAACCTCGGCGACGGTGGCCTGCCTCGTCCCTTCTCCGCAACTGCAACGCAGCACACCTGTGCCCGGATCCGCATATCATGCGGACTTCTGGCCCCCATGCGCCTTTGCAGAATCCGAGTTCCTACTCCTGCGAGAGAACAGGGCCACTGCAATTGAGGATACGGCCACTAGCGCGACGGGCAGATGGCGACGGCATCGCTACGCTGTCTCTAGCGCCTCGGCAAGCAGCACACACCAGCCTGAGAACCCTACCGCTGCTGTGCCCACAACTACCACTACTACCGAGGCCTGCACAACACGCACTACCACTGTTGCCGTTGCCCCCCATGGGCGCATTGCCATTACTGTCATGGCAGAGGGCATCATGGTGAGCCGTTACCCAGCCGGCCCCGACATTGCACACATGGCAGAGGCCATCATGGAATGCATGATTGAACACATCCACCGTGAAAGAGCACCCCACAACGGTGTGCTCCGATTGGCTCAAACCATGCCACACCACCCCTCTGCCCCATGGAATGAAGCCTTGATAGTTTGGAGCCCGCTTGACTTCAACGTGCATGTTGTGCTGGACCTCCGGGCGATCGGGGGGGGTGTAAGGCAAATCATGACGGAACCCGACCAGGATCCGGAACGCCTAATTGCTGTCTACACTAGACAAGCAGGTGCCTTTCTCTGGGTGAACGGCATTCCAAGACGCCTGTACACGGGGTGCCTACATGACGCTGATGTGATCACGGCTGCGTGGAATGATGGCCTCACTTTCTCCCTGCCACGCTCCGTGCTCTTCCGCGCTTGGCCCCTGCTCGCCCTGTTGGCCGTTGACATCCATATCCCGGCAGCATACGACCCGCCAAGGGAATATGTCTTTATGATGCCAAACCTCCGGCGACAGATCTCCGACGCCCTCGAATCGCGTGCCGTCCGACTTGGCTTTTGGCTTAATCCAAGACGAATGGCCATCATTTACAACCGCGAGAGAGGCGAGATTGCACTGTTTGTTCAAAGCCGGTTGCCAGCAGCCTTAGACCAAGTGCGAGAGGCCCTCACTCTCATCGACACCTGGACTGATGCCGATGAGGTGACGGATACGCGCGAGATGGCTTTCAACACCTCGCTGTTCATCGCCAGAGATAACTTCGAGAGGAGGAGTCGCTTTCAACTGATCCCCATTCCGAATTTCCCACAAGCACACCTGCTTTGGCAGGTTGACAACCGCAACTTTGCGGAGGCTGCCAGCCTCCCTGCGCCACCGCACCTGCTCGTACAAGCTGACTCCGCCCCTACACATGGCCGGGCCCTACTCTTCCGGCGAAGATCCAGCAGCGGTGCAAGCGCGAGCGCGAGCGCCGGCACTAGCATGGCGCAGCTGTCATGGAAGCGCAAGTCCGCCGCCCTGACTCAGACGCCTTGTGAAGCTTTGAGCCACAATGCACCACCGGCAAGGGTCGCACTATGTCACAGGGAGTTCGCGCAAATGGGGATTGGGCAACACGACACGGACGACCGACGGCATGATGCGCTTGCGGTCGGCCCCTTTGCAGGCTGTCGTGCCCCCAGCGCTGTCACAAACCAGCCGGCCATGCGCATGCCACGGCTGTTACCCCCTGACTTTGCGCTCATCATTGACAGCACTTACACTGCTGTCGCGCGGACGATGGCTGCACCGGAGATGGCGGAAGACACCGCCCGGTACACCATCTTTGATCCAATACACCAGATCCGCATACGCCTCCACAGAGCCGACATGCGCCTTGAATGGCTGGTGGCGGACATTCTGCGCTCCACACCAGAGCAGATACGCAGCATACAACTTTTGGCGGACACAGTCTACGGGTTCCCGGAACCGCAACTTGTGCTTACTTTCGCGGATTCCCCCGCGGAAGCACTTGCTGTCGGGTGTGCACGGCTTATGCCACCCCAAGGGTGAGCTGGTTTGGCTTAGGCGATGCCCTGGCTGAAGTTGACAATGCGCACCCTGGCTGCCGCGGAACCGGAGCTGCTTTCCACAATGCCCTCCGCACGCAACGGCTCACACTGCGCAGTGCTAGGGGGGACTTGATGGATCCGATCTCGGACCCCCTGCCCTCCCTGCAGTTTGTTTTTGCAGTTTGGCGGCCGCCAACCCCCCCCATCCCGGATGATGACTCACTGCTTGCGGATACGGACGCGGGAGAGTCGCGGCCTATGGAAATGGGCGATAGCACTGGCTCCACCCATGCACCAGAGGCCCCTTTACAGGCGCCCGTACCCCCACCGGGTAGCGATGCGAGCGCCGCCCCTAGCGGCAACCCACCTGCAAGCAAGGCAACCCTTTGTGTTCCGACGCCGCTGGGCCGGAGATTACTCCGCAACGGCAAGCAGCCTGAACCACATAATGCTGCACCGCAGGCACCTGCTGCGGCAGGTGAGCGCCCGCCTGCAAAACAGGCCGAAGTTGGGTCCCTGCAAACCCTGCTGGACGACTATGAGCTCCTCACCAGCCCTGGGGCCATTTCCCTGCGCAATGACATTGCCAAAGTCCCTGGCATGCCTCGCGGCCTCAGGACACTCGGAGCCCTCGCCCCCGGCCACCCTGGCCTCTGCAGAGCTTTCCATATCTTCACCGACGGGCCCTTTGACCCCGGTCCCAAGCTACACAGGGGCGGTTGGGCCTTCAACGTCTTTGTGCAGCAGGATGACCCAAGACAGCCCCTCGCCTTTCTGGGCTACGCATGTGGCTCTATGCGCCCCTGGGTTTCCTCCACACTGGCAATTGACTACAGCTCCTATGATGCAGAAGCTGTTTCAATCCTTGTGGCTGCCGTGTGGGCCCTCTCCCTGCCAGGCGACCGACAGGTGCACTTTCACGTTGACTCACAATCTGTGCTGGGCGCCGCAAACCAGGCAGCCAACCCTGACTCGAGCAACACTGCTGCGTGCCTGGCCAGGCAGGCCGTGCAAATTCTCGAGGCCAAGGAGAGAAACATGCACTGGCATTGGGTACCAGGGCATAAAGGGATAGCAGGGAATGAAATATCGGACTCCCTATCCAAGGCGGCTGCCCTAGGGGTCTGGCCAGACACCCCGCTGCCACACGCCCTCTGGCAGGCTGTCACGCACCCTCTTTTCGGATGGCTATGGCGGGCATCCACTGCCAAGACCGACTGCCCACCCCTTGCTTCCCTTGAAAGAGGACGGTATGAGGCGCCTGACCAGGTCCCCCCTGCCCTGCTTTCCGAAGGCCAAGGTCCGGAGGCCCCGAAGGTCACGACCATTGCACTGCAAGCATGCACGCTCAATGTCCAAAGCCTCCTTGACCAGAAAGACGCACTTTGGCACCTGCTCGGCAAGGAGCGTTTCGGCATTGTGGGATTGCAAGAAACCAGAATACAGCACGACTATCAATGCAAAGGCCGGGCCTTCTTCGAAGTGCACGCCGCAGGGAAGAATGGCAACCATGGCACATCCCTGCTTTTCGCGAAAGACGTCCCTTATTATGGATGGCAAGGGGACAGACCCCTCCACATCTTGCCAGAACACGTCTCCTGCCTGCATGCTGAGCCTAGCATTCTCGTCTGTGCCGTGCATGCACCAGGCCTGCACCTCTGCTGCGTCTCGGCACATGCACCCCACTCTGGCAATTCACCCTCAGGCATCCAAGCCTGGTGGCGGAAACTGCAAGGGGTCATCCCCATAGATGCTAAAGGCCGACTCCTTTTGCTTGTTGACGCCAACGCCAGGCTGGGATCAGTCACTTCGGCCGGGATTGATGCCCATGCCGGCGAGGAAGAATGCGTAGCGGGGGAGTGTTTGAGGGAGCTTGCTGACGTGTTCCAACTTTGGATTCCAGCGACCTGCTTCGACCGCAAGGGGCGCCGAGACCCGAGCGCGTCTGAACCCACCTGGGTATCTCCACACGGCACCCTGCACCGTATTGACTACATCGGCGTTCCACAGGCCTGGAACACCGGCAATGTCACCCCGTGGGTCCATAGAGACCTTCTCCCTGCCAGGCAGCATGAGGACCATTGGGCGGCTTGCGTCAGTGCACAGTTTGTGACCCACTGCACCGCAACAAAAAAGGGGCCCGGAGTCCTCCCAAGAGACCCTAGCAGAGCGACCGAACAATGCAGGCAGGCCGTCCTTGCCGCGTGGGATACCGCTCCTCTGGTCCCCTGGGAAGCCAATGTTCATGAGCACATGGACCTGCTCCAAAACACGATTGCGCAAGCTGCACAGTCCACTCCCCCCCCACCAATGTGCAAGAAACGGCCCTTCGTTTCAGAGGAGGCAGCGGCGCTCCTCCATGATTGCAAGCGGCTGCGGCGTTCCCTACGTGGGTTCGATAGACTTGAGCGTCAGCTGCGCTTACGCACCATCCTCCATGCCTGGTCAAGAGGTCGAGCGAGACCCCCTGTATCCAGGGAGGGTTGGACCTTGCGCGACTTGCAAGCTATCAAAGGCGTCTTTGTGCGCTGGCTGCACGCTGACAGAACGGCCGTCAGAACCACCATCCAGGCTGACAAGGCTGCCTTTGCCGCCTCAAGGCTACGCTCTCTTCAAGAGGCTGGGCAAGCCGGCAATGCTAAGGCGTTCTATAAGGCCCTTGCACCGCTCCGCCCACCCGGCAAGAAGATCCTCAAGCCCTTTGCGCCGCTTGTTATCACTCGGGGAGAAGGCAACCAAATGCCTGACCCGATTGCCCTCGTCAAGGACAAAAGAGAGCACTTTGCAGCCCTCGAGGCTGGGGAGGAAACTACTCTGGCCGAGTTGTTCAGCGAAGCACCTGCGCAGTCCACGCTGGATGGCACCTTTGAGCTGCGAGAGCTACCGACCCTCACTCAAATTGAACATCTCGTCCGCTCCATCCAGCTCGGCAAAGCACCCGGACCAAGCACGGTGCCAGGGTGGGTGTGGAAGTCCAATACAACCAAAGCGGCCAGGGCCTTGCTGCCGCTCTTCCTCAAAGCGCATGTTCGCTTGACCGAACCCATTCAGTCCAAGGCGACCGACCTCATAAGCCTTTTCAAAGGCAAAGGTAGTGCCAGGGACTGGTGCAACCACCGCGCCATCTGCCTACTGGAGGAGCCAGGCAAGCTCCTGAGGAAAGCCTCGCGTGCGGCCCTTCTCGGCGCGCTGCAGGCCAAAGAGCTCCATCAAGGCGGAATGCCTGGGTCGCTACTGCCGTCTGGACACCACCTTTTGAGAACCTTCTTCGCCACAGCCAGAGCCCAAAGATCAGCGCACGCCGCACTCTTCTTTGATGTTACTTCCGCGTACTATCGCGTCGTACGCGAGTGCTTCTTCAAGGCCCCTGACTGCGACGAAGCTTTTCTCACCGTCCTCCGCCGTCTTGAAGTACCGGCGGAATATCTTCACGAAGTCGTGTGTTGGGCCCGGGGTGCGGCTCTTCTTGAACACATGTCCCCTCACGGGCAGCGTGTCATCAAGACCTTTATGTCGAACACGCACTTCAAGATGAGAGGAGATGGGGTGTACGTTGGCACACATGCGGGGGTGAGGCCCGGCGACACAATCGCCGACGTCCTTTTTGCTTTTGTCCAAGCCGACCTGGTCAAGGCAATTGAACAAGCTGCTGCACGTGAAGGCCTGCTCGAGTGCCCCGTCCGAGAGGCCGCCTCGCTTCCATTATCCCTCCTCTGCCCCACTTGGGCCGACGACTCGGCAATCCTTCTCGCTGATCGGTCGTCTGAACGGCTCCTGCAACGGGCCAGGTGCCTTTTCCAAATCGCGCACAGGGAAATGATGCGACGCGCTATGGCCCCGAACTACAAGGCCGGCAAAACGGAGGCGGTTGTTCACCTCAGCGGCAAGGGCAAGAGGGAGCTCGCCAGGGAGCTTTTCGTCCGACAACAAAGCAGACTCCACTTCACGGTGGGACAACGCACCTTTGCTGTCGGGTGCGTGCCCGGCTACTCGCATCTCGGAGGGAGGGTTACGGTCAAAGGCAACGCCATTGCTGATCTGCGGCAAAAGCTTGCATCGGCCTTCGCAGCCGCCAAGCCCCTGGCCAGGACCGTGCTGCGGAACAAGCACCTGCCCATTGCGCAACGGCGCCAGCTGTTGAGTGGACTCTCCCTGTCCCGAATAACTCACACCGCTGCAACCTGGCCTAGGCTAGGGGGTAGAGGAGAGTGCCCTCTGGTCTGCGGGCTACTCACGGCTCGTCCGACTTCTGACAAGCGATGATAGGTGGACGGGAGCCCCATGGCTGCCTGGCCCGCAGGAGCTATGCCGCTACACTGGCATGCCCCTTCCAGACTCGTTCCTCCGTTGCGAACGGCTGCACCACTTCGCCCGCTGCCTAACGCATCAGCAGGAGACCCTGCTTGCAATGCTGCAAGCCGAGAGACAGGTGAGTGCAGGCACCTCGTGGCTCGAACAGCTGAGCAAGGACCTTCAGTGGCTCTCTGCCGGAGCCGTGCTCCCAGCCTCCGCCTCGCATAACTTCCCAGAGGGCCTGCAGGCTTTCATTTTGGAATGCCCTACCAGGTTTCACAGACTGGTGCGCAAAGCTGCCAGTGCGGAACTACGACAGCCGCCAACGAAGGCATCGGCATCAGGCCCCGACGCCGTGCCCCACACCTGCCCCCTGTGCGGCGATGCCTTTGCGTCCTTCCAAGCCCTCAGGGCGCACCGGTTCGCTGTGCACCATCTGCGGTCTGACGCGGCAGCCGTCGTTGACGGCACCAGCTGCTGTCCCTGCTGCTTGACCGAATTCTGGTCAAGGGACAGAGTTCTGAGGCATGTCCAACACGACCGCCCCGCTTGTCTGGAGGCCCTATGGACACACGGGATGTTCGTGAACCCTCTGACACAGGTGCATGGAGAGCCGGGCCAAACCGCGCACTACCCTGCTACACGCCTCGCGGGGCTCCTTTTGCCCCTCACCACGCAGTCGCCAGCAGATGCCGTTGATGCGGCCGTGCAACTGCTTGCAGAGGAACCTGGCCTGTCTCACGAGGATCTCAAGCAAGCCCTGGATGCCTTTTACTTTTCCCCTGCGGTCACTGACTGCGTCGCTCTGCTGGCCAATGAGCCTGCCATCGACCTGACGGGGACGTAGCACAGGGCTTTCGCAGAACGACAAACAATTAGCTGCATGTTTTTGCCCTTTTCACGGCCGTCGCACAGCGCGATTGCCTTCGTTGTTCATAGTACCAGACGTCATCATTGACTTGTCCGCAGTCCCAGCAGCAGCAGCAGCCCTAAACCCTACCGACTGCGCACGGCCTCTTATGTCATAGACTAAGGGCCCGTGTTGAAGATGGGCTTAGGGCGAAGCACCAGCCGCAAATGCACCGACATGCCAGGTGAGGTGGCCTTTTCGTGTTTGGTGTCGCTGTGTGATTCATTGGACCCAAAGGGTCCTACACTAGTTCATAGTTGGGAGAGTATTAACCATTTAAGTTTCTACTCCTTATTGAGTCTTAAGTACCCTTGAAAGTGTAAAATGTTACCCCGCTATGACAAAGTACACCCTAGTTGTCCAGTAACCTGGGGGAATTAAAGGTTAACCTTTAGGATTATAAGAGGACTATACTACCCCAGAAAGGTTAAAGGTTACCTACTCTGCTACGAGTACACCCTACACCAACGCCTGTGTGTCTCAGAAGGCGATTCCACTGACCGCCCAGAGCCCCGACATTGATTCGTGACAAGCGAGATCTCAGCTGCGATTGCAACCCTAAACCCTAAACCCTAAACCCTAAACCCTAAACCCTAAACCCTAAACCCTAAACCCTAAACCCTAGACCCTGGACCCTATAAACCCTAAACCCTAAACCCGTAAGCCTCGAATACCAAACCCACACGCCCATGAGCTGGTCCCTATGCCCCTAGGCCCCTCTGGCCCCTAAATCTTTCTAAAAACACCCCAACCTAAACCCTAAACCAAATCCTCACCCAGCTCTTCCGCAAGCCGGCACCTCCGCGTGCTCATACCTCATGCCGTGCGGGTGGAAGTGGTTGTAACTTCGTCTTTTTTGTTTCGGGGGGGGAGGGGGGGTTTGGGGTTTTGGGGTGGTTCGTGATTCTGTGTTTTGGGCTTTCTGACGGCTTGGACTTTCAGCTTTTCGGGTTGAGGGTTTAGGGAGTGGGCCTCACCTCCTTGACGCGGGGCTTCCTGCAGGGTTGCTACATTATGCCCGAAGCTGTGCTAGCAAAACTCCGAGCCAGAAAGTATCCTTTCAGATGCACCCAGACCCCTTGCAGGATCCAAGAAGTAGAACCCCCGAATAGTACTGTATGCCTTTATTGGGTCATTGCTCGGAACATTTTAAGGGGATCCACTTTGTGGATCCTTGCAAGGGTCTGCGAACCGCCAGATTTCGGTCTAGGGTGTGCCTTTCGATGGTTGCATGGTCACAAGGCTCATGGCTCGGGTTACAGGCTATGGGCTATGGGTGCTGGGTTGTCCTTAGCCACCCATTCATGCCTACAATCGCCAGCGCTAGACAAGTCTCATCACCTTGTCTATGTCCCTGATTGCGGTTGCCTAACAACTGACTTGGGATGTTCTCCCTTATACTAAAAGTCCTTAATCGGGAATATAGTACCCCCTATTCTAATCCCTCTTACGAACTGCTAGTATTAGGAGGAACATCCCAACCTAGAACCCTGGAACCGCAGAGTAACCCTAAACCCTAAACCCTAAACCCAAACCCTAAACTCTAGGCCCTAAGCCCTAAGCCCTAAACCTGAACCCTAACAACCTTAAACCCTCAAGTGTTGGTTTTGGCAAGGCCATGTTCCTCGCCTCTGCCGAGCCAAGCTGGCCAGGCTAGTCTCCTGCGGTTTGGGGTTTAGGGTTTTGGGTTTAGGCTTCCAGGTAGGGCCATGCAATGCATGTAACATTCATGCGAAGCTTAACACGACCGCCTCTTCTTTCCAAAAAGTTGCATGCATAGACTTGCCTCCACAGAATTCTGTCCCAAAATGGACAACAGTGTCGAAGTACTCGATACCCCCCCCCCCCCCCGGCTGCGATTCCAGAACGTTGGCATCGGCTACTGTCACTACTGTCATGCTGTGGGACAGGAACATGGCGAGGGTCGCCGTGGCATATGTCAATGGCAGCTCCGGCCATTCTTCTGAAACGACATCCTCGAGAGTCAACCACCTCCATCCGCTGGTCGAGCACCCCAAGACGAGCATAGCTCACTCCCGACGAGGCATACACCCTAAAACCCTCAATTCCAATTCCAATCCCGGAGAACCGTACGGGTTCGGGGCTTGAGGGACTGTAGGTTGGGATGTTCCCCCTTATACCAACAGACCTTAATAGGGATGTTAATGGGGGGTACCATAATCCTTGTTGAGGACTGTTGGTATCCGCCGACCCTGGCGGCGTGTTGGATGGGAAAAGGAGTTACCCCCAAAACGGCGGGGGGGGGGTAGGGGGGGGTAGGGGGGGGTCCCCGGCAGCTTTTCCATGGAGGGCCAGGCCACCCACACAGCATAAACTCACGGACCATAGGCGGTTTCGCACAGGACATAGGGGGCCCTTTGGAAAACCCCCCACCCCCCCCCTCCCTGCCCCCACCCCCCCCCCCCCCCCGCCCCTGCCCCCCTACCCCTTTGACCTAACGAACGCGTTTAAACCTTTCAACTATGCTCCAGCGGGGTCGGCGGCTTGAGCCGGAGGCTCTTGAATCATTAAAGGGGCACATCCCAAATTGTAGGGATTTTAGGGCTAGGGATTTTCGGGAATTTCGGGTTCAGGCCTCCATAGCGGCCGACGTGCAGCATTAAGGGTATGCTTTGGGATGTTCCCCCTTATTCTAACAGCCCTTATTGGGGGTACCCTCAACCCTGAACCAGCATCCCAAGGTGTGTCAGGAAGCTTAGGGCTCTCTCTGCAGATGGCCACACCATAAACATGCATGGCTTTAGAATTTAGGGTTTAGGGTTTGGGTTTAGGGTTGAGGGTTGAGGGTTGAGGGTTGAGGGTTGAGGGTTGAGGGTTGAGGGTTGAGGGTTGAGGGTTGAGGGTTGAGGGTTGAGGGTTTAGGGTTTAGGGTTTAGGGTTTGGGGTTTGGGGTTGGGGCTTTACTGGGTCCTTGTGGGGGCAGTATAAAAAATGATCATGTTTAATCCTTATTTGGTTTTATGCTAAAAAAATGTGAAATTAAAGTCAACAAGGACACATTAGAGTATAAGGTTTGGGGTTCAGGGTTTATAGGTCCGTTTATAGGGTTTAGGGCCTATCGAAATCATGGGCCAGTCGTGTGTCTCCATCCAGAAGAAGGCCCTACTGAACACAGGAGCCTGCAACTCTTGCTCCAAATGAGCCCTATTGCCCTACTTTGGAGTATGCTCTGGAAAAAAAGTATATACTTTTTGGGTTTAGAAGTAGCTCTAGTAGGAACCCCAGAACCAAAAGAAGTATTATAGTACGCCACAACCCAGCTACATGGTCCATAAGACTCAAAGGGCCCATCCCTCAGAACCCCAAACCCTAAACCCTAAACCCTAAACCCTAAGCCCTAAGCCCTGAGCCCTAAACCCTAAACTTTGGGAACCCTGAACCCCGCAGCAGTGGCAGAATCTGGTTCCTTCTCGGCCTCAGGAAAGGCTCCCCGGCAGAGCCTTGCAGCCACTGTTTCGGGTTTGGGGGCGCTTGGCTGCACTTCGGGGGGGTAGCTGAAAATTAAATTCTTAGCTGGCTTCTTAAGAAACCCAATAAACCCAAAAAAAGGTAAGGATCTAAAGTTACAGTAAAGTACCACAAAGAGGGTCTAGGGTTTAAGGTTTAGGGTTTAGGGTACAGTGGGGGGTCCTAGGTAATCTATCATAGGCGTAGTTTGGGCCCTACAAGCAAGTGATTGAGGGTTGAGAGTTGAGAGGTTCAGGGTTTAGGGTTTAGGGTTTGGGGTTTTAGCGTTGAGGGCGTTGGGTTAGGCGCCTTGAGCTTTGCCTTCCTAAAACAATGCAATACGAGGTTAAGCCCTTAACCCTAAAGCCTAAACCCGAAACCCTAAATCCCAAGCCCTTCGCTTTTCGCCCGAAGCGATAGGCCCCAACCCTAAACCTTCAACCCCAAACCCTTGAACCCCAAATCCTAAACCCCAAGCCCTTCACCACAAACCCTTAACCCCAAACCTGCAAACCGCAAACGCTTAACCCCAAACCCTAAACCCCGAGCTCGAAACCCCAAAAACCTTAATTAACCCAAACGCTTAGCCCAAATCCCTACACCCCAAAAGACCCACTAAACCCTAAATTGTTGGGAGTCTACGAGTCTGGGCCTCTGGACCACGGGGCGGCAGTCGGAGCCTGGTAGTTTCGCGTGTCCGGCGCAGGGCTTTTTGGGGTTTAGGGTTTGGTAGGGTTTAGGGTTTAGGGTTTAGGGTTTAGGGTTTAGGGTTTAGGGTTTAGGGTTTAGGGTTTAGGGTTTAGGGCTTAGGGCTTAGGGTTTAGGGTTTAGGGTTTAGGGTTTAGGGTTTAGGGTTTAGGGTTTAGGGTTTAGGGTTTAGGATTTAGGGTTTAGGGTTTAGGGTTTAGGGTTTCGGGTTTAGGGTTGCAGGGTTGCAGGGTTGAGCGGCAGAGTGGTTACTGGGCGGTCTTGGAGGGTCAAGGGGTTTAGGGGGGCGTATTTAGGGGGTCTCAGGAGGTCAAGGGGTTTAGGGGAGTGTTTAAGGGGTCTCAGGAGGTTTCGGAACTGGGGGATTTAGGGGCTCTGGGGGCTGAAGGGGTGAGGGTTTATGGGGTCTGGGAGTTGAGGGGCTTTAGGGTTTGGGGTCTTAGGGCTTTGGGGCTTTGGGGGCTTTAAGGGGTCTTACGGGATTTTGGGGGGTCTTCGGGAGCGCTTGCGAGCGGATCGCGAGGCATTCCGTTCCCAGTGCTTGCCGCGTGTCCCACGGAGTTGGACATGGTTTGGGCAGCTCACTTGGGCAGCGCAACCAGACTTCTTGGGCCTCGAGCTGATGCCAGCCTTCTGCCTCAACGGCAGAACTGATGAAGGCATGGTGTTTGTCAGCAGGGCAACGAATAATCTCCATGAACTTGGACTTGGCACGCTTCATGCCGCGCAGGCGTGTCCAGGCCGGTTGCAAGTTATGCAGCATTTCCTTCAGAACACCAGCTTGCACTTGTCGCAAGTTTTCTCCCCAACAGGAGCTCAAGCTCGAAAGGCTTCACAGCAATGATAAGCCGACTAAACCAGAGTTGGCAAACATGATGAATAAATATCCTGAAATTCTCGCCCAAGGGTTTGGGGTTTGGGGTTTAGAATGTTGGGGTGTTTAGAGTTTAGGGCTTGAGCGAATGCTTAGGGCTTAGGGCTTAGGGCTTAGGGCTTAGGGCTTAGGGCTTAGGGCTTAGGGCTTAGGGCTTAGGGCTTAGGGCTTAGGGCTTAGGGCTTAGGGCTTAGGGCTTAGGGGTGTTTAGGGTTTAGGGTTTAGGGTTTAGGGTTTAGAGTTTCCCAAGCAACAGGCACGCTTCATTGTCAAGCCACAAGTGCCTTAAGGGCTGAAGCTTAGAGTTTAGGGTTTAGGGTTTAGGGTCTAGGGTCTAGGGTCTAGGGTTTAGGGTTTAGGGTTTAGGGTCTAGGGTCTAGGGTTTAGGGTTTAGGGTCAACCCTGAGCCCTAAACCTCGTGCACGGGCCTGAGCACTCGCCGATGCAACCCGCAGAGGTGCCCATGGAGTTTCCAAGGCCCCTAAGAACGCCAACCATAAAACGACCTTCGGCATGATGTCCCCTAAAGCGGCCTCAGCCTTCAATGCGAGGGGCTGCCTTATATTGACCTTAAGGGTACTAAGAATGACACAATAGTAGAAGAATTAGTACTATTTGGGGGTTCTGCTTCTTGGATGCTCCCAGGGGTCTGGGAAACGAGCTTAATAAGGGTGATTTGGGCGCTACTTATGAGGTACTTTGGTCATTAGGGACTCAAGTTTTATACTACCTTAAGAACTCCCAAAACCTTCTCGGCAATAAATGAGTTAGAGCGCAAGACCTCCTAACCTCAGTCATTCTCGGCGTGTTGGTTGCGAGAAGGGCCTGCTTTGAACGGGCTGAGGATGATGGGGCTTCAGGGTTTCAGGAGTTTGCAGGGTTTAGGGTTTAAGGTTTTAGGGTTTAGGGTTTAGGGTTTAGGGTTTAGGGTTTTTTCGGTTTAGGGTTTCCGGGTTTTCATCTGCAAGAAGGCACATAAGGTGTGATGCTTCAGCAAATCGAGGGCCTGGCATGACCTTAGCCAGAGCTGCGGATGAACATGTCAGCTTAGGTTTATTTGGGGTTTAGGGTTTAGGGTTTAGGGTTTGGGGTTTAGGGTTTATCAGGTTTACAAGGTTTTTAAGACTTATAAGGTTTATAAGGTGCAAGCAGGAGTGTAGCCCAGAACCAAAGAAGAGGGGCTTCAGGGTATAGGCGCTAGACCTAAACTGTTTACCCTGAACCCTACGCCTTACAAGCCTAAGCCTCATAAACCCTAAACTTATACAAAACCCTAAACCCTACTTGGAGGTTCATGGTACTTATTAACCAATTAAAACTGTACTTATGACCCACTTAGAATTCGCACTAAGTGCCCTAATAGGGTTATAAGTACAGCTATAAGTACAGTTATAATTGGTCAATAAGTGCCATGAACCTCCAAGCCAACCCTGAACCCTAAACCCTAAACCCTCAACAAACCTACTCTCCCCCGCCTTGCTTCCCAATCCGGTGTTTTTGTCCATGCGGACCGTCCCTCGCGCGGCTGAGAGTTGAGCCGCGTCGCTTGGCCGCGGGCGGGGGCTGCACTTACACCCGCTGTGACGAGCTTGGATGGCCCTTAAACAACCCCTCTGACAAGTGAAACCCAAAAAAACCCTAAACCCATTCCTGAATATGATCCTCCTAAACCCAATAAGGTATTCTACATATGGCATTCAAAATAGGTAGATATATATACATGTACAGTTGTATATTAATGCAGTTGTGTAAATATATGCACTTAAACCTAAACGACTCGGCCTCCAACCCAGAATTTGCAGGTCTTCTTTGAAGTCCCACCTTTGACAACCGATGATGATGTCTTCTCCGCATGACTGAACCTTGCTGCAACGCTGTAAACTATCCGAAGGCCTGAGACCTCAGTCTGATACCATAACTGAAGAATCATCTGAGCACTGATCATAACCATAATATGCACAATACTCTAAGTAATCATTCACACGATTGTTTAACAATAGTATGAAGTATATGATGATAAATAACCTCACAACCCCGCAAGACCCCCGCGCTGTGGCGGCTAAATGGCCGAGAACACCTCTCGGGCTCCCTTCCTCAGGTGGGGCAGCTTATCCAATGGTTCGGGAGCTTAGGGTATAGGACTTCAAGCAGTCAAGCAGCCCTACACCCTAAGCCTTGAACCCTAAAGACTAAGTAACCAATATCCCTAAACCCCAAACCCTCAGCCCTGAATCCTACACCCTGACCCTCAACCGAAGAAGGTTGAATAAAACCGTAAACCCTTCAGACCCTACACCAACAACCCTAAATCCTAAACCCTAAACCCCAAATCCTAAACCCTAAACCCAAAGACCCTAAAAATGGACCCTAAACCTCCAACCGTACACCCTGAACCGTAAGCTGCAGCTCTGAGGGTTTCGGGGACTTTGAGCTGGTTTCGGGAGCTCCTTAGTATTATTATTCGTAGTATTATTATGATGACTATGATTGTTACTCTTATTATTGTTATTACTAGTATTGCTATCATTATTACTATGATGATGATGATGATTATTATTAGTATAAGTATGCTTTTTAAGTTTGTTTATAGAGAGTGGGGGGGCTTGGGGGTGATCTTCAGGAGCTGAGGCTGGTGCTGGGGTTCAGGGTTTAGGGTTTAGGGTTTAGGGTTTAGGGTTTAGGGTTTAGGGTTTAGGGTTTAGGGTTCTAGGGTTTAGGGTTCTAGGGTTCTAGGGCTTCTGGGGCTTCTGGGGCTTCCGGGGCTTCTGGGGCTCTGCGAGAAAGTAGATTTTGGAGTTCTTACGTTCCGGCAGTCCCAAGTTTCCGAAGCCTGATATTGGGTTCTGAGGTAATCCCTGCGTTCCGAAGCCTCGCAGCATTCCTTCAACCCCCAAACCCTAAACCCTAAACCCTAAACCCTAAACCCTAAACCCTAAAACCCTAAACCCTAAACCCTAAAACCCCAACCCCTGGCCTTTCGGACCCTAAACTGAGTTCAGGGGGGTGGCGTTGGCCCGATGTGGCTGGCTCAGGAGCCTCTGGCTGTTCGCTGCACGCGGTGAGACGAGAGGCTGATTTTGGGAGACGGGTTTAGGGTTTAGGGTTTGGGGTTTGGGGTTTAGGGTTTAGGGTTTAGGGTTTGGGGTTTAGGGGTTGGGGTTTGGGGTTTAGGGCCTAGGGTTTCAGGGTTGAGGGTTGATCCGTTTAGGGTGTCTAGGATCTACGGCTACACACAGGTTGCGGTCAAAATCTGAAAGTCAGGCGGTCCTTGCTCAAGAGCTCAGAACTGTTCTATGATTTTTAAGGTTTAGGGTATCTAGGGTCCATATCTCTTTCAGGTCTGTAGGATGAAACTAAGGGTTGAAGGTCTAGGGTGAAGAGTAACCTGATTAGGGTATTTATCAGGCTACTTGACGGTGTCGAGGTCTACACTGCGGGCTTAGGGCTTAGTGGCTGAGACAGCTTAGAGCTTCACGGATACTAGCCGTCAACCCCTAGCTGAGTAGGCGATCCAACCCCCTAAGCTGCCTTAAAACGGTCCCTCCATGCGTCCCTAAACCCTAAACCCTAAACCCTAGACCCTAGACCCTAAACCCTAACCCTAGCTCTCCTGTCCTTACGGAGAGAGGACCGTGACTTCGCACTTGGCAACCAGCTACTGGGCAGTGTCTGCCCAGTCCAAGTTTACGCCGGGGCTGCGCGTGCGTCCGACTTGGGGGAGGATACCGGAGGCTCGAAGTTTCTGACCCTAAACCCTAAACCCTAAGTCAGGGTTTAGGGTTTAGGGTTTAGGGTTTAGGGTTTAGGGTTTAGGGTTTAGGGTTTAGGGTTTGGGGTTTGGGGTTTGGGGTTTGGGGTTTACGGTTTAGGGTTTAGGGTTTAGGGTTTACGGTTTAGGGTTTAGGGTTTAGGGTTTAAAGCTTAGGGCTTAGGGCTCAGGGTTAGGGTTTAGGGTTGGGGTGTAGGGTTTAGGGTTTAGCGGCAAAGCCCAAAAGACGCCAAACCCTGAACCTAAGACCTTAACCCCTGGACTGCCTGGATCCCAAAGCCCTTCTGCCGGTCTCCCGAGACAAGTCCTAAACCCAAACCTTAACCCCTTCGGTTGGGTGATTGAATTAGGGCCTATACACCACTTCACCCCTAAACTCGGCCCCCAACGGCTCTTTCTTAAGTTGCAAGGATTGCCCTTCAACACCTCTGAAGCCGGATCCGAAGCAAGATCCTGTTAAACTAGATGCCGGAGTAATCTTCGAATAAAACGGGTGCCCCTTAGGGGGTGGGGGTTCTAAGGAAGCCCCAAACCCTGAAAAAAGGGGAATAAGGGCCTACTCTGGGTCCTAGGCCTAAACCCTAAACCCTAAACCCTAAACCCTAAACCCTAAACCCTAAACCCTAAACCCTAAACCCTAAATAAACCAGTTTGGGCTGGCAGTCAGGAGTCGAGTGGACCCTTGGCAGCCCGGACTCACTCGGCCTTTGCGGCCTGGCGGAGTCCAACACCTTAAAGCCTACCATATGGGGTTTAGGGTTTAGGGTTTAGGGTTTAGGGTTTAGGGTTTAGGGGTTTCAGGGCTTAGGGTTTTCTGCCAAAAACCCAAAAGGTTAAAGTCCGAAGAGCCCGCCAAAAAAAAAAGCCAAGATAAACTCTTTTAAACCTACACCCGAAATCCTAACCCCTAAACCCTACAATCCCCAAACCCTAAACCCTAATACCGATAAGCCCTTTGCGTTGCCACCCTGAACCCAAAACCCGTAAACCGATCCTAAACCCCAAATCCTATACCCTCAACATTACCTGGACCCCGAGCTATAACTATAATTCCCTTGCTGGGTACCGAATTCTTGAATGCCAAGACTCCACAACAAATGGGGCTTTCGGGTTTGTGGTTTAGGACGCCCCGAACCACGAAAATGCCCGTCATTCTCTAGGTACAGCTTCGAAACCCTAAATCGCAAGCTCAACGGCCCTAAAGCTGAAACCCTAAGGGTTTAGGGTTTAGGGAGTAGGTTTAAGGTTTAGGGTTTAGCCCTGAACCGCCTAAACCCCGAATCCTCCCAAAACCCATAAACTGTACCCTCAACACCACTTCCTGAACCTATAGGCGCGGATCATACAGGCAGTCCTTCTCCTTCTCCTTCTTCTCGGCCTGCGGCATCTCTGTTGGGCTTTCTTGGAGGTTCATGGTACTTATTCACCAATTTAACTGCACGTATCGCCCAATTATAAGCACCTTAAGTGCCCCAACATGGTTATAATTGGGTGTTTAATGCAATTACTATTTGGATACGACTAATATAGGGGGATGCTATGGGTATGTTTCAGTTCAGGGTCCTGAAGACCATGGAGATCTTGAACTGCCCCAAAGTCCCCTAAACCCAAGGTCCCTAAGGTTCTTTAGGGTTTAGACTTTAGGGTATAGGGTTTAGGGTTTAGGGTTTACCTAAACCGAGGGTCTCAGTTCAGCTGGCCCTGCCCCAGGGTTTAGGGTTTGGGTCCCAAAGCTCTGGCACACCTGTGCCGGTGCAGAAAAAACCAATTACAACTGTACTTGTGTAACTGTACTTACGACCACATTACTGCACTTAAGGGGCTTATAAGTGGGTTACAAGTACAGTTATAATTGGTTAATAAGTACCATGAACCTCCAAGTAGGAACCCAAATCCAAGGTTAGTTACATGCTCCCTTCATCTGGGCCCTTACAAGGGGACCTCTTACATACCCTATACCAAGGGCCCACACTTCAGAACCCTTTAAAGAACGTAAGGGACGATACTAAGGGCAAATATGGCTACCCTTATACCAGAACAGGAAACCCTAAAAAACACCCAAAACACTACGTAAACCCTAAACCCTAAACCCGAAACCCTAAGCCCTAAGCCCCAAGCCCTAAGCCCGAAGCCCAACCCTCAACACGGATCTTGCAGGTAGACCTTTAAACCAACTCTCTGACCACGCCGCGCCTTCCTCAAGCCCTTCTCAGTCTCGGCTTGCACCGCGTCCTAACGGAGGGACCCTTAAGGGCTTAGGGTTGAGGGTCCTATAGGAGGGACCATGACAAGGGACCTTACAGGTTCATTTAGGGGTCTTCGCATGACCTCTCCCACAATCAAGGAATAAGAAAGGCTAACCCTTTAGATACCTGGGCTGACGGGAGTTTGCTGAGCTTTCGGGGGATTAGGGCTTAAGGTTTAGGGTTTAGGGTCCCTCAACCCCGAATCTACCCTTTTTGGGGCTTCAAGGCGGCGATGTTTCGGGCATTTGCACAGAGCCCTACATGTTCAGGGGGGGAGATATCTCGAATATCGACTCACTTTTGCGATGCTTTCGCGGCTACGGCAGAAACTGTCAAACCCTAAACCCTAAACCCTGAACCCCCATGCCCTAAACCCTAAACCCACCAAAATACAAACCCCTGGTCCTGTGCAGGGTGGTGCGTCATCGCGAGCAGCCTGCACTGCGAGACTCGCGGGGCTGTACCGCTAGGGTTGAGGGTTTAGGGCTTTCAGGGTTAAGGGTTTAGGATTTCGGTAAAGGTTTAGGGTTAAGGGTTTAGTTCGGTTTTTAAGGGGGGGAACCCCTCAGAATTTACAGACCTTTCAAAGCCTAGGGCCTAGGCGTACGAGCGTTGGATGACATTCGTGCCATGACAAGCCAGAGACCAAGACTTGGAAGGATCCCCTTTTGAAAGGCCTTGAATAGGGCCAAAGGTTTCGGGGTCCGGGGGGGAGGGGGGGGGGGGTCCGATTTTCGGGTCCTGAAGGGTTTATATATATATATATATATATGTCATATAGTTTAGGGTTTAGCTTAAGTTCATTTATGATAGCCAAAGAATTACGAGGTGCGAGTGCAGCTCCGGCTTCACCAAGCTCGCGGCGAAATCAGGATCGCGTAGAGCAGGATGTGCGTCAGGTTGAAGGTGAACTTCTTGTTGGGGAAAGGAAAGATCTGCGCAAGAGCTCCCATATATATATATATATATATATTGGAGTTTCCGAAACTAGGGGTACCTTCTTGAGGTCCATATGACAAGGGAATCTTACTATTTGGGGGGTCCATTGTAGGGGTCCGTCTTTTTCGTAAACTCCCATATTCCTGCCTAAACCCCGAAAACCTGAAGCTGCAACCTTAAGGATTTATTGGAAGAACGATGCTGCGCAAAGCTCCGCCACGTTTAAAACGCCGCTCCAGAGAACAACAAGTATATACCCAAAGAGCCCCATACCCCAAATGAAGGAACCAAACCTTACATGAAAGGGATCCTTATCTTGCGTTCATAAGTATCTTCCTTCCTGAATCCCAAACCCGGACCCAAAACCCTAAACCCAAAACCCGAAACCTCCCAATTTTGGGGGGGGCGTTTACGGGGGGGCATATTGGGTCGAGCTGTTTCTCCTCCGACGCCCGAGAAGCCGCGGGTGAAAAGCAATCGGTTCGAGTGCAGACTAAACCCTAGGGTTTAGGGTTTAGGGTCTGGGGTTCAGGGGTTTATTAACGATACACCTACGAATTCGCAATGTGCGCAAGTCCCAGGGCAACTTGAAAAGGACCACGAAGCCCTGAACACTCAACTTGCTTGCCCTTTGTTGGGGCGGCTCCCAGCTGCCCAGAGAGCCTCATACCCCTTGATGAGGGTTTGGGGTTTAGGGTTTAGGGTTTAGGGTTCAGGGTTCAGGGTTCAGGGTTCAGGGCACTGGGCTCGCTGGGCACCATGGCTCGCGCCGATGCCTGCTCTCTTTGGAGACCAAGCAGAGGCTTCTGAGAGCTTGGTCTACTTACAGGTCTACGAAATTCGGGGGTACCTTGTTGGGGGTCCTTATTTTTAAGGGAATCCTACGATTTGGGGGGGCTATATTACGGTCCCTTATTGTCGTAAACCCCGACTTAGTTGCTGAGTTCATAAGCCCCCAAGATCTCTAAACTTTCAGTTCTATAGGGGATTAGTCCGGCCCCAAAAGTGTAAAGTGTACTCGTTCAGCTACTAAGTCTTCAATGCCTAGGGTTTAGAGCTTTGTGTTTAGGGTGTTGGGTAACCACCCTAAACCCTAAACCCTAAACCCTAAACCCTTATAAACCCTAAACCCAAAATCCCAAACCCTAAACCCTCCCCCCCTCTCCCCCAAGCCCCCGAGAGCCCATGCGCAGGAGCCAGGAACTTCGGATTAGAAGCTCTCAGGGACGCCGGCTTCCTCCGTCGCCGTCGGCTGCTCGGGAGCCTGGTCAGGGGTTCCGTGGTTCAGGGAGTTAGGGTTAGGGTTTAGGGTTTAGGGTTTAGGCTTTAGGCTTTAGGGTTTAGGGTTTAGTTTGGGTTTAGGGTTTAGGGTTTAGGGTTTAGTGTTTAGGGTTTAGGGTTTAGGGTTCGGGGTTAGGGCTTTGGGGTTTAGTGTAAGAGACTTGATACTTGGAATGGGGTTGGGGGAGGGTCTTTATAGTATAGTGGGACCATAAGGCAAGAGTATTAGTGATTATTCCGAAGCCCTATATACATACGTACGTACGTACATACGTACATACATACCTACATACATACAAACAATTACATACAAATACAAACAATTACATACAATTACATACAATTACATACAACTACATACAATTATTACATACAATTACATACATATACACAGAAACTTGAAGATTTAAATTTAGGCATGCAAGTATTTAGTTGAAGTTGTGTATGACTACAGGAGGACATGTCCATGCATCTTGTCTTACCCCATCGGTAGCACCTGCAGTGCATGTACTAAAAATCTCAACCCTCAACACTCAGACCGCGACCCGAAATCTCATGGCCTTTGCGTTTCCCCTTGCCAGCTTCCCCAATGGTTCCCCAAGGCCTGAGGTCCTAAACCCAAAACCCAAAACCCTAAACCCAAAACCCTAAGCCCTAGCCCTAAACCCTAAACCCAAAACCCAAAACCCTAAGCCCCTAGCCGTAAACCCAAAACCCAAAACCCTAAACCCAAAACCCAAAACACAAAACCCAAAACCCAAAACCCTAAACCCTAAACCCGAAACCCTACCTTCCCCCCCTCCCGCTCCACGTACTGGCCTGAGCCTCGCTTGCTTCAGACTTCCTGTCGAAGGCATCAGGGGGCGCAGGCTGTGCTGGCGCTAGGGTTTAGGGTTTAGGGTTTAGGGTTTAGGGTTTAGGGTTTAGGGTTTAGGGTTTAGGGTTTAGGGTTTAGGGTTTAGGGTTTAGGGTTTAGGGTTTAGGGTTTAGGGTTCAGGGTTTAGGGTTTAGTTTCCCAGGTGCCCAGGAAGTAAGGAACCCCCTTATGTTGTTGGAAAGGCAGCCTCACCTCCAAAACAAGAAACACGAGCTCAAGGTTTAGTTTTTCGGCTGCCTGGTAAGCAAGAGCGAACCCTTTCAAACCCAAACACTAAACCCTTTAGGGTTAGGGAGCCCCATCCCCGAAACCCCAAGGAGCCCTTACATCCTACTTCGAGGTTCTGGGGCAGCGACAGCCAGAGGTATAAAGTGTGGCAAGTGCAGGTGTAGCCCAATTTGAAATTCTTAAAACCTTGCGTCTAGATACCCATGAACCTCCTTAGGGTTGAGGGTGTAGGGCCTAGAGTAAACCCCCCAAAGTCCAAAAGCCCTAACCCCAACTAAACCCTAAACCCTAAACCCTAAACCCCAAACCCCAAACCCCAAACCCCAAACCCTAAACCAAGCCTCAAAGCCCTATCCATGCCAAGATACGGAGGGGACTGCTCCGTGGACTTTGCCTCCTCCCGCCGAGCGGCCTGGATGTTGCGAAGAAGGGGTGTAGGGTTTAGGGTTTAGGACTTAGGGTCTTTGTGAACATAAGATGAAACAATCCCCCTCTTTGCTTTTCAGGTTGAGAGCACCTGGGGATGAATTTCGTGCTTCGCTGATGCAGTCTCAACCCCAGATCCCTCCAAACCCTCAACCATAAACCCCAAACCCGAAGCCCCAAACCCCAAAGAGCCTTAAAGCCCTACATACCCTACATACCCTATAAGCCCTATAAGCCCTATGAGCCCTATAAGCCCTATGAGCCCTATAAGCCCTATAAGCCCTATAAGCCCTAAATTCAGGTCGCCCTTTCCCATGGCGGCACCTCAAGGGAGGGCGCGACACTGGACGATGAGGAGGCCTGGGAGATGTCGAAGACCTGAACTTACTTGAAGGCTCATGGGCGGGCTTAGGGGGTAGGGTTTAGGGTTTGGGGTTTGGGGTATAGGGTTTAGGGTTTTAGGGTTTAGGGTTTAGTGTTTAGGGGAGCCTAAACCAGGTATGACTTGACCAATTATGACTATAGCCTTCAAGTCCTAGGGCTTTGAGTGAGTGAGTGAGTGAGTGAGTGGACGGCCTGGGGTGCACTCCGGCCAACGGAAACGTTTCCTCCCGCCGTCTCAGGGCTTTGGGGCTTATAGGGTTTGAGGGTTGTAGGGGTTTGAGGGTCTAGGGTTTAGGGGTTGAGGTTTGCAGGGCTTGAGGAATTCAGAGGGTTCAAAGGTTTATGGGTTCAGGGTTATGGGTAGTTCTAGGGCTTCAGGTTTTAGGTTAGAGGGAATGGGGTACCCTGTGCAAGACCTTCACTTAGGGGTTTCAGGTAGGTGTAGGGATACGATCGGGCCAAAAAAGCCTCAAAAAAGAAATCACCCTAAACCCTAAACCCTAAACCCTACGCCTGAAAGCCTGAAAGGAGCTTGGACTGGGAGAGCGCGGGCAGCTTCCCCAGTAACCTACCCTTTTCTTCACTTCTTCTGTAACATTCTGGAGGGCCACCTAAACCCTAAACCCTAAACCCTAAACCCTAAACCCTAAACCCTAAACCCTGAACCCTGAACCCTGAACCCTGAACCCTGAACCCTGAACCCGAAATGAGGGTTTTTGGCCGCCCTGAGGAGGGATTTCGTAAGGCGGCGTCCTCCTTCGGTTGGGGTTTTCAGGCCCTTCCCGAAACCTTAAGGGGTTTGGGTTTAGGGTTTAGGGTTTAGGGTTTAGGGTTTAGGGTTTAGGGTTTAGGGTTTAGGGTTTAGGGTTTAGGGTTTAGGGTTTAGGGTTTAGGGTTTAGGGTTGTTCAGGTTGAGGGGGTTGAGGGCTGTAGGTCTAGGGTTTCGCTCTGGGCTGCATGAGGGGTTTAGCTGAGGGCAGCTCAGGGTTGAGGGTCTCAGGGCTGGGTTTGGGGCCAGGGGCTGGGTTCGTGGTTTGGGGCTGATAGGGTTGAAGGTTTGAGGGTTTTAGGGTCTAGGGTTCTGAGGTTTAGAGGGTCTAGAGGGCTTTTAAGCGGGTTTAGGAGGGTTTAGGAGGGTTTGGGATCATCCCCCTATACAAACCCTAAACCCTAAACCCTGAACCCTAAACCCTAAACCCTAAACCCTAAACCCTAAACCCTAAACCCTGAACCTAGGTTTAGGGCTTAGGCGTGAAACAGCCACTGCAAAGGACGAAAGGACCCGGGGCCTGTGGCGAGCTTCTTCGCTTCTCCTGCGCAGCGAGGGAGACGACTTAGACTTCGAAAGCCAGGGTTTAGGTAGGGTTTAGGGTTTAGGGTTTAGGGTTTAGGGTTTAGGGTTTAGGGTTTAGGGTTTAGGGTTTAGGGTTAAGGGTTCAGGATTCAGGGTTGAGGGTTAGGGTTCAAGGTTCAGGGTTTGGGAGGGGTCCTTCGTTTTTTCCTACCTTTTGCATTTTTAAGGAGGTGCGTCCGAGGGTTCTGCCTGTAGGTACCCAGTTCCTTAAAGCCATTACACCCTAAACCCTAAACCCTAAACCCCAAACCCTAAACCCTAAACCCTAAACCCTCTACATGTGGCTGCTAAGGGGCCTGAAGTCCCCACTGTCTCAGCCATAAACCCTGAACCCTAGATCTTTGCAAGCCCCCGAACCTTAAACCTCGCCTTAAGACCCCCCAAACCTACTCTTTACCGCGTTTTAAGGTTTAGGGCTGAGACGGTCCGGAGTTCAGGCCCCTAAGCAGGTAAGGGTTCAGGGTTTGGGGTTTCGGGCTTCGTGTTTAAGGACCTGAAACCCTAAACCCTAAACCCTAAACCCTAAACCCTAAACCCTAAACCCTAAACCCTAAACCCTAAACCCTAAACCCTAAACCCTAAACCCTAAACCAACAAAAAGGTAGGCTTTCATGTGCTTAAGCTCCCCATCGACCTCCATCTTCGTTATCACCGGCGCGGAGCCCGGAGACTTCGGGAAAGCCACC
The DNA here is from genome assembly GCA_905221605.1 of Symbiodinium natans. Taxonomy (NCBI): domain Eukaryota; class Dinophyceae; order Suessiales; family Symbiodiniaceae; genus Symbiodinium; species Symbiodinium natans. The sequence continues at coordinate 390,760 of CAJNDS010000680.1, forward strand.
GCCGTCGGCCGCCCCTGTTTCACTGGCTCACTGGGGCTTCAAGCTTTAAGGCCCTAAGCCCTAAACCCTAAACCCTAAACCCTAAACCCGAAACCCGTGCAATTGAGGCTTGAAGCTTGAGGGTTCAGTTTTACGGTTAAGGGTTTGCGGCTTCGGTTGAACAAGGCTTCTTGTTTGTTGGGTGCTTAAGGGGGAGTGGGGAATACCCCCAAGGCCCCTAAGACCCCTAGAGACCTAGAGACCCTCAACCCTAAGCCCCTAAACCACCCCAAGGCCCTAAGCCCACAACTCCCTAACCCTAAACCCCAAACCCTAAACCCTAAGCCCCAAATCCTAAACCCCAAACCCTAAACCCCAAACCCTAAACCCTAAACCCTAAACCCCAAACCCTAAACCCTAAACCCCCCCCCCCCCGAGAAGTCCCTGGACCTGTTCGGAGGAGGCGGCGGCCGCCGGGCTTCCCGAGCCGGAGCCTGCCAGTCTCTTGGGGCTCTGCCCGCCCTACAACCTAGGTGTATGTTTAGGGTTTAGGGTTTAGGGTTTAGGGTTTAGGGTTTAGGGTTTAGGGTTTCGGGTTTAGGGATTAGGGATTAGGGATTAGGGTTTAGGGTTTGGGGTTTGGGGTTTGGGGTTTGGGGTTTAGGGAAGGTGTAAGGCAACGTGAAGCTGCGAACTATATCCCGCGCCCCAAGATTGCCAGACGCCTCTCGTAAGTGTCAACCCCGAACCCTAAACCCTAAACCCTAAACCCTAAACCCCTAAACCCCTAAACCCCTAAACCCCTAAACCCTGCACCTAAACCCAAGCGATCCCCGTCACACACAGCGCCTGCAGTGGTTGCCTTTGGTTGAGGCGGAGCTGCCGTAGCCTGGCGAAAGGGTTTGGGGTTTAGGGTTTCGGGTTTCAGGGTTTAGGGTTTAGGGCTTAGGGTTTCGGGTTTAGGGTTTAGGGTTTCAGGGTTAGGGTTTTAGGGTAAGAGGGCTTAGGGCTCACAGGCCGTTCGGGTTTACCTCAAGAGCCCAAAGCCGACTTTTTTTTGGCTACCTGAGACCCTTGCAAGGGGTGTTATCGCAATCACCTACAACAAAGCTGGGCTTCCCTAACCCCTAAACCCTAAACCCTAAACCCTAAACCCCAAACCCCAAACCCCAAACCCTAAACCCTAAACCATACCCCCTCGCAAAGCCCACCTTCGGCGAGGGCTTCAGCGATGGCCTCGCCGTGGTGTCGATGCGGCTAGGGGGCGGCATCAGCCTTTGGGCAGCTCGGATTTGGGTTTAGGGTTTAGGGTTTAGGGTTTGGGGTTTAGGGTTTAGGGTTTAGGGTTTAGGGTTTAGGTTTAGGGTTTAGGGTTTAGAGTTTAGGGTTTAGGGCTTAGGGTTTAGGGTTTGGGGTTTAGGGTTTAGGGTTTAGGGTTTAGGGTTTACCATGTATGCTGGTTTACCTATACACCACTATAAACAAACAGACAAACGAACAAACAAACAACATAACAAAACACACACACACACACACACAAAAAGTGAATGGTTGACAAAAGGCCATGGGGCACACCCTCAACACCGAAACCCTAAACCCTAGTACAGGAAACAAACAACTAGGAAGCCCATGCTTCGAAGCTAGTAGTTTTAGGCGCATCTTTGGCGTCACCGACTGCATAAGCCCTGGCTCCTACAGCTATGTTAGGGACTTCGGGTTTAGGCTTTCGGGTTCAAAGGTTCCAGGGTTGTAGGGTTTTGGGGATTTAGGGTGTCGGCATGAACCCTAAACCCTAAACCCTAAACCCTAAACCCTAAACCCTAAACCCTAAACCCTAAACCCTAAACGCTAACCCTAAACCCTAAACCCTAAACCCCAAACCTAAACCCTAAACCCAGGCGCCCGGCAGCTCTGGTGGCACAGTTGGGTCACCAGGTGGTATCTTCGACTCCTCTCTGCGTGCCGCCGGGTGGGCTTCAGGCTTTTGGGGGTGTAGGGCCTGTTGAGGGTTTAAGGTTTTCTAGTTCATGGTTGGGATAACATTAAAAATAAAAATGTATGATTCCTTATTGGGTTTAAGTACCCTTAAAAGTGTAAAATGTTACCCAACTATGACAAAGCTTTAGGGTCTTAGGGGCTTAGGGTCTAGCGGCTGGAAGTTTTGGGGGGTTGAGGGTTTTAACGGGCTTAGGGCTCAAAGGTCTAGAGGTTAAGAAGCGCAGCGTAGATGGCGTAGTAAACACAGCAAGAAGAATGACAATCATGGAAATGCGAGTTGATACTTGATACTTTATAGTTTGAATGGCACTTGAAACGGACGTATGACTGAGACCCTGCCCCTACCACAAACCGGGAAACAACGGAAATTTCAGATCGTACCGGAAACGCACAACATCCCTAAACCCAAGGGTCCCCCAGGAATGTTACCTTTTTGGTTTAAATGGGCTTTATCAGGCAACCTAAAAGAAGGGACTTAGGGTCTACTCTAGTTACTCTGAAGCCTAAGAATACGGGCCTACTCTGGGGTGCCAGACCTCCGTAGGCCCAAACCCCGAACCCCAAGAAAGACCCGCAGCTTCCCAAACCAAGGCTCCAACAAAACCCCCAAGAAACCCTGAAACCCAAACCCCAAACTTGAAACCTGAAACCCTAAACCCTAAACCCCAAACCCCAAATCCTAACCCTCTAACCCTAAATCCTAAACCCCAAACCCCAGAACCCAAACCCTAAACCCCAAAACCCGAAACCCCTAAACCCCAAACCCCAAACCCTAAACCCCAAACCCATAACCCCAAACCCTAAACCCCAAACCTTAAACCCTCTCCGGCGGAAGCTGGGAGTCGTCCATCTTCCAGCCGATCCAGGAGGTCAGGACGCCCGCGAGACAGCCTTACAAACAGAAGGTTGGGTTTAGGGTTTAGGGCTTAGGGTTTAGGGTTTGGGGTTTGGGGTTTGGGGTTTAGAGTTTAGGGGTTAGGGTTTAGGGTTTAGTGGTTTGGTTTAGGGTTTAGGGTTGAGGGTTTTGATCCTAAACCCTATTCCCTTCCCCCTAATATTAAACCCCCTACCCCTAACATTAAATACCACCCCAAATACTATCATGTAACTGTACTGGTGGTGTTAGGGGAACAGGGACTTAAAATTGAGGGGAGGGGATTACACTGGATTACACCCTCGAAACCATTACATCGGATTACACCCTCGAAACCATTAGACTCGACCCTAACCCTAAACCCTAAACCCTAAACCCTAAACCCTAAACCCTAAACCCTAAACCCTAAACCCTAAACCCTGAACACTTAAAGAAAAAAAACCCTACGCAACAAGATGCCGGCCGAGGGCCTGCCTCGCAGCCTACGTCGCGTGTGTAGGACGTGTCAAGTTCTAGGGTGTTTAGGGGCTTTTGGGTAGGGATTGGGCTGTCTTTCGGCCCTAAACCCTAAACCCTAAACCCTAAACCCTAAACCCTAAACCCTAAACCCTAAACCCTAATCCCTGCCCCTTGCGCTCAACATTTTGAGGCGCCGCACTGGCTGGCTTCGGTCGTGGTTGCTGCAGGAAAGGCCACGGTCAATGATGACTAGAAACTTCAAACCGCTCTTAAGCTTACTTCTCCAAAAACCAAAGGGAAAAAGGTTAAACTGTAATATTCCTACTAAATAAGGAAACCCAAAAAGTTGAAAGTTCAACTAAAGGCGAAGTAAGTAAGTCTCTCCCTACGCCTCGTGGGTTACCCTTCGCCCCTAAACCTAGTTCATGGTTGGGATAGCACTAAAAAAACACATGTCTACTCCGTATTGAGTCTAAGTACCCTTAGAAATGTTTCCCCAGTACTAGTATGACAAAGAAACATCACAATCCCTAGATTGCCCTTACAAGAAAGAACATGTTTTATGTTTTGGGGGGTTTCTTTAGCAAGTCGTAGTAAACATCCCCGGAAAACCCATCAAAAAAAAACTTTTTTCCAATCAAAAAAAAACTTTTCCCGACCAATCTTAAAAAAACTTTCCAAAGATCAAGAAAAAACTTTTTTCCAATCAAAAAAAACTTTCTTTGGGTATTTATAAGAGATCTAGAATGAATTTATTCGAGAAGCGGGAATCAAAAAAAAACTTTTTCCTAATCAAAAAAAATCCTTGGTAGTCTACAAGAGGTTTTGCCTCTCTTGGACGATACCGCATTCGACGCAAAGATATGTATAGTTTAGTGTGCATGTGTGTATATATATATATGTGTATATGTCTTGGGCGGCAAAACAGACACTCCTTTCTGCACGGCTTAAAAAAAGCGGGGGGGTTGGGGGGGGCGCAGCCCCCCCCCATTTGCAAACACAATGCTCACACGATGTTTTTCAACTAGTTTCTTGGGCTTTGAAGCACGCTTGGTACGGCTTAAAAAAAGCGGGGGGGGGTTGGGGGGGGGCGCAGCCCCAGCCCCATTTGCAAACACCCTGCTCACATGATGGGTGTCAACAAGTTTCTTGGGCTTTGAAGCACGCTCTGCACGGCTTAAAAAAAGCGGGGGGGTTGGGGGGGGGGCAGCCCCCCCCCCATTTGCAAACACAATGCTCACACGATGTTTTTCAACTAGTTTCTTGGGCTTTGAAGCACGCTTGGTGCGGCTTAAAAGAAGCGGGGGGGGGTCACGCTCTGCACGGCTCAAAAAAAAGAGGCGGGGGGGTTTGGGGGGGCGCAGCCCCCCCCCCCACTTGCAAACACAATGTTTTTTCAACTAGTTTCTTGGGCTTTGAAGCACGCTTGGTTAGGGTTTAGGGTTTAGGGTTTAGGGTTTAGGGTTTAGGGTTTAGGGTTTAGGGTTTAGGGTTTAGGGTTTAGGGTTTAGGAGGTTTAGGGTTTAGGCTTCGGGGTTTGGGGTTTTGGGTGTTGGGGTTCCGGAAAACCCATCAAAAAAAAACTTTTTTCCAATCAAAAAAAACTTTTCCCGACCAATCTAAAAAAAACTTTCCAAAGATCAAGAAAAACTTTTTTCCAATCAAAAAAAAAAACTTTCTTTGGGTATTTATAAGAGATCTAGAACGAATTTATTCAAGAAACGGAAATCAAAAAAAAACTTTTTCCTAATCAAAAAAATCCTTGGTAGTCTACAAGAGGTTTTGCCTCTCTTGGACGATACCGCATTCGACGCAAAGATATGTATAGTTTAGTGTGCACGTGTGGAAAAAATATGTGTATATATGTCTTGGGCGGCAAAACAGACACTCCTTTCTGCACGGCTTAAAAAAAGCGGGGGGGTTGGAGGGGGCCCAGCCCCCCCCCATTTGCAAACACAATGCTCACACGATGTTTTTCAACTAGTTTCTTGGGCTTTGAAGCACGCTTGGTACGGCTTAAAAAAAGCGGGGGGGGTTGGGGGGGGCGCAGCCCCAGCCCCATTTGCAAACACCCTGCTCACATGATGGGTGTCAACAAGTTTCTTGGGCTTTGAAGCGCGCTCTGCACGGCTTAAAAAAAAAGAAAAAGCGGGGGGGTTGGGGGGGGCGCAGCCCCCCCCATTTGCAAACACAATGCTCACACGATGTTTTTCAACTAGTTTCTTGGGCTTTGAAGCACGCTTGGTACGGCTTAAAAAAAGCGGGGGGGGTTGGGGGGGGCGCAGCCCCAGCCCCATTTGCAAACACCCTGCTCACATGATGGGTGTCAACAAGTTTCTTGGGCTTTGAAGCACGCTCTGCACGGCTTAAAAAAAACAGGGGGGGGCAGCTCCCCCCCATTTGCAAACACAATGCTCACACGATGTTTTTCAACTAGTTTCTTGGGCTTTGAAGCACGCTTGGTGCGGCTTAAAAGAAGCGTGGGGGGTCACGCTCTGCACGGCTCAAAAAAAAGAGGCGGGGGGGTTTGGGGGGGCGCAGCCCCCCCCCCCCACTTGCAAACACAATGTTTTTTTCAACTAGTTTCTTGGGCTTTGAAGCACGCTTGGTTAGGGTTTAGGGTTTAGGGTTTAGGGTTTAGGGTTTAGGGTTTAGGGTTTAGGGTTTAGGGTTTAGGGTTTAGGGTTTAGGGTTAGGGTTTAGGGTTTAGGGTTTAGGGTTTAGGGTTTAGGGTTTAGGGTTTAGGGTTTAGGGTTTAGGGTTTAGGGTTTAGGGTTTAGGGTTTAGGGTTTAGGGTTTAGGGTTTAGGGTTTAGGGTTTAGGGTTTAGGGTTTAGGGTTAGGGGTTTAGGGTTTAGGGTTTAGGGTTTAGGGTTTAGGGTTTAGGTAGGGTTTAGGGGGTTTAGGGTTTAGGGTTTAGGGTTTAGGGTTTAGGGTTTAGGGTTTAGGGTTTAGGGTTTAGGCTTCCTTCCTTCCTTCTTTCCTTCCTTCCCTCCTTCCTTCCTTTCTGCCTTCCTTCCTTTGGTCCTTCTTCCTTCCTTCCTTCCTTTCTTCCTGTCTTTCTTTCCTTCTTTCCTTCTAAAACCTACAAGAAATAACGCTTTCCTATGAAAATACAGAGGGAATTACGGCTTTTCGTACGAAAAACCACGAAAATGCATCAAATCCTTTAAAAAATATAGAGGGAATGGTGGTTTTCTTAAGACAAACCAAGAAAATCGACAAAAAAAACCAAAAATAGGCCCTCCCCTCAAAACGCTTGGAAACTTTACGGGAGTTTAGGGGCCTCGAGAAACTTAGAAACTTTAGGTGAGTTTAAGGGCCTCAGATTGCTCAGAGACGTTAAGGGAGTTTAGGGGCCTCAAGAAACCGAGAAACTTTAAGAGGGTTCAGGGGCGTGAAAACACTTCGAGACTTTAAGGGAGTTTAGGGGCCTCAAAACGCTTAGAGACTAGGGGCATCAGGGAACTTAGAAGCTTTACGTGAGTTTATGGGCCTCAAAACACTTATTAGAGACTTCAAGGACGGGCCTCAAAACGCCTAGAGACTTCAATGAAGTTTAGGAGCTTCAAGAAACTTAGCAACTTTAAGTTAGTTAAGGTGCCTCAGATTGTTCCTTCCTTCCTTCCTTCCTTCCTTCCTTCCTTCCTTCCTTCCTTCTTGCCCTCCCTCCTTCCTTCCTTCCTTCCTTCCTGCCTTCCGTCCCTCCCTTCCTCCTCCCTTCCCTCTTGTCCTCCTATCTGAAAAAGGAAAGTTTTTTTTTGATTGGAGAAAAGTTTTTTTTTGATTGGAAAAAAGTTTTTTCTTGATTGGAAAAAAGTTTTTTTTTGATTGGCATCCCACCAAGAACACCATTAACAAAGTACTTATACTCCATTCATCCATCTTATCTACTCTGAATTTGTAATACCAGATGCTCCTTCTCACTAGCATGTTCGGACTCTGATTATGTTTCTAGTATCCTCCGGCTTCTTCTATAAACTCGCGATGACCTTAGCTCTTACCCGCCTGCCAGCAAGGCGGAGGCGCGCCTTGCAACAAGACCCATGTACTGGGTTTAGGGTTTAGGGTTTAGGGTTTCGGGTTTCGGGTTTCGGGTTTCGGGTTTCGGGTTTCGGGCTTAGGGTTTCGGGTTTAGGGTTTATGTAAGACAGATTTGGGCGGCCTCGGACCATCCTTGGGGCTCCCCTTTGAGATACCCTGCAAAGGGTTTAGGGTTTAGGGCTTAGGGCTTAGGGTTTAGGGTTTAGGGTTTAACGTTTAGGGCTTCGAGGGTTTGGGGTTTAAGGATGGGGCTTCGGATTTAGGGTTCATGGTTTGGGGTTCTGAAGGCTTAGGGTTCTCGAGCAACTCTGCTATATTGGGTGTATCGGGGGGAGACCCTACATATTTTTCTGCAGCCCATTTGGTCCATCTTGTCGATATCAGAGTGGACCAAGAGTCCGACGACAAAAAAGGACCCGAGTCAGAAGGCCGGACAGTACGAGTCAGAAAACAAGAGTCAGCATGTGTCCGAAAAAAGGAGAAACATCCTGTGGGCCCCTGTTTTGGGAATACCTACACATGACTTAGGTACATTATTCTTCTTCTTTGGAATCTTTTCGTGGCTCTGCATAACCAAAAAGTCGTTTCTCATTTTCGGTACTCCGGTAAACTCCAACGGTGACTCAACTGGCATTTGATCTCTGCATCACAGCTGCAGTTGTTGTCCAAAGTGTGCGCCCTTGCATGTTTCAAGGCCCGAAACTATGGGCCCATACATTGGGCCCAACTAGCTCTCCATGCCTCATGCGGTCCAATCGATGGGACAGCATTCCCACAAACAAGGGCCTTCTCTTCGGACGAAGGTTTTCTCTCTGAGAAAAGGCTCCAAAGTTTGAAAACCCGATTTTGGCAGATGTACGTCCGGCGGTGTTCGTGGCGGGAACTTGCACGGCATGTCTTTGTCCACCTGAACCTCAGAATAGGGGCCCACCGCAGTTGCCAACAGCACAGAGCTTAGATTTTAGGGCCTAGGGCTGTCCGGGTGTTCGCTAGGGCGTCTTTTCTTTGGGACTCTGGGCATTTCCGACTCAGGGGATTTGTTTTCAGCCCTAAACCCTAAACCCTAAACCCGAGGTGACTCGCCTCGCTGCTGAGCTCCCCCAGCTTGACCACGGCGCGCCCCGAGAAGAACGTGGACTCTGGATCGGTCAGCCAACCTGACAGAGTTGGGGGTTTAAGGTCTCAGGGGTACCTTTTTGGGGTCCTTATGATAAGGGGATCCTACTACTTGGAGGTCTAGGGATCCTGCTACTTGGAGGTCTATCTTGGGGGGGGTCCCCTATTTTCGTAAACCCTACTTTCCGTGCTCAGCTCGAGGCACAATTCTGGCAGCACCGTGCAGTACCGGCTCAGGGATTCTGTGAATTTTCCTGGAAGTGCCTGATATGGGGGTTTCCCCAGAATCGGGGTACCCCTTTGTTCCCAGAATAAGGATTCTCGTATTTGGGGGAGGGGGGAGGGGGGTAGTATCTTAGGGGGACTTACAAAAGGACTCCGGTGCGAGCTTGCACCTTGAAATCGCCGCTTGCCCACTACCATCCGCTCTGTCGCCACGGAGCCTGGATGCAACACAAGTCATTGCTTCTAACAATGTAGAATATTGTAAAATAAAGTATAAAACAATGCTAACGTATAGTCATATATAATAGCAGCTGCTAGCCTAGCCGGCATCATCATCTGGCATGCATCGGTGAACTGCAACCGGCCTGGCCACAGCGTCAGGACCTTGAGGCAACAGTCGGATGAGACTGGACAAACCAAGCCAATGGCGAATCTCAGCCAAGAGACGCTGATGGAGCAATGTTGAAGCTGGCAGCCGAGAGCCAGGACCATTCGGTCATAAGCAGCCTAGCGCCATAACGGCCATGACCAGCAAAGGTCGATACGCAAAGAAGAAAATTGCAACCTTGATCTCTGCAACGAGCCTTGTTCACGTGGTATGCCACAGGGAAGACCTAGAGAAACAGTCGCCGCCGAGAGGGCATTCGCACTCACGGGCACATGTTGGCAAGCAAGATGTTGTAGCTCATTCCACCTGAGTGTTCCCTTGCGACCCACCAGAACTCACCTCAGATGTGAACAAAGAGTCCCTTGAGGGATTGCTACCAGGTACCACAGGACATGGTAGGAAGTTTGATTTGCTGAAGATTTAAGCACCACATGCACTTTGCATCAGTTAAATTGGGAAATCGTCAAGCCAAAGTCAGAAACAAGCAGAACCGAGGCCAAACTTAGAAAACAATACCCAAAACCACAAGAAAGAAAAAAGACAAGAAAAACACTGAAAAGAAAATAACAAAAACTGTCGGACGATTAGCACAAGGTTCAAGAAAAAAAAAAGTCGTGTGCTGTGCTATGTGTGAGAGAGCCCGGCTGCTGGGAATCCTCCTGTAAAGCCTGCGAGATATGATCAAGATCAGGCTTAAATGGGCTCAAAGTCTCCATTGTAAACCCTCAACCCTCAACCCTGTAAGTCACAGTGGTTCTTGTGGGATATTCAAAGTGCAACTCGGACCACCGCCAGAAGTTCTCCAAATCTGCCAAGCGACATTGACAACACACCCGCTCGCCTTGCTTAAGAGATCTCGGCACAACCTTAGTGGAAACTGGAAGCTACTAAGTTGCAAGAGCAGGGAAACTCAGACAGGAATGCTAGACAGACACCAAGTCATCTCAGGGTCCTTCAACGTCAGCACCACGTGGTTGCGGGCTCCGATGCAGAACTGCTCGTCCAGAAGCCTCTCATTCTCACACACTGCCCGGCCGTTTCTGCCAGTGCATCCGACAACAAACCTGCACGGCTGCTGCCACACGGGGGCCCCAAAGAAGAGCGTGTCAGGCTTTGGCATGAGAAAAGCATTGTTCACCTCCCATCGCAAGGACAGCATCCCCTCGTCCGATTCTGAACTCTAAATTTTGCTCCTGGGGCAGCCGCCAGCAAGTCAAGGTGACCGTGCAGAGCTGACAGGAGTTGTGTAAACCTGAAAGCAAAAGCAAGATGACAACATCTATAGCTGGCTCCTCTCAGGTAATGAGCCCTTGCTGTGTTGGCGCTACGTGAGGGTGCTCGGTATGAGTCGACAGTGGCACTCAATGAGTTTGAAGGTACATTTGGGTGTCGGGACTTGCTTTGGCCCTCGAAGCATGTGAACTGATGTGAAATGCACCTGTCTGAATCCAAGGGGCTTCTTCGACTCGTCATCCAACGTGTGGTCGACGTAAGCTGCTATACCTGACAGCTGTGCAACAGCCCGCGTCCTGCCAAATCGGCGATAAAAAAAAAAGATCATAGTCCAGACCCAAAGTTAACTTGGGGAAGTCATGCTGACTGCTGTGCTTTCTTTGACCCGTGACTGTACCTTCGTGCAGAAGAATTAGGCGGTGCAGCACGGCGACGCTGACTTTCGATATCTATGAATCTCTATGTATGCATACTGTTTATATACTACATGCGTGTCACAACCAGAGCTGCCTGCACCACCTCGCCGCGAGGCTTCCTTGGCCGTGGCGTCCACAGATCCTGCCAGCAGGACCTGCCGCTCAAATAACACCAAGACTTTCGCTCCAAGGTTTGGTTCGGCCATGGGAAAGAGCCATGAGGTCTGCCTCGGTTTGCTGCGTGGAGGTTGACCGTCCCGTGACATAGACAATGCAGCCTCCAAACCAGAACTTCACTGCTGGTCTTTCTGACTGAGTGATTGAGGCCCCCTAAACCCTAAACCCTAACCCCTAAACCCTAAACCCTAAACCCTCAACCCTAAACCCTAAACCCTAAACCCTAAACGCTAGACCCTAAACCCTAAACCCTAAACCCTAAATAATAATTAACCCTAAACCCGAAACCTCTTTCAACGTCGAATTTGGGCCTGCTGCAGCAAGCTCCAGGGCAATGCCGCGGCCAAGACCGCGACTTCCACCCGTCACGACGCAAACGGAGCCGTGCCTGCAGTGACACCCTGCCCTTCAGGGGCGGTTTAGGGTTTAGGGTTCAGGGTTTAGGGTTTAGGGCTTACTTTGGGATGGTCCCCCTAGTTCCCTCTTATACGAACAGTCCTGAGTAGGGATTATAATAGGGGGCCTTGCTGTTTCAACTCTCCACATGAACCTCGACAACGATCGATCTGCTTCAGACATCTGACCCTCATATCTCGTATCTCGTACCTTCCTGGCGAAGTCCGCAGAAGAGATCCCCATGGCGAAAAGACGTCGGAATTGTGGCGTTTTGTAAGGCAAGGGAAAGCCTAGCTGAGATTAAACCCCACAACCCTAAACCCGTCTAAACCGCAAACCCTGAACAAGAAACCCAAAACCCTAAACCCTAAACCCCAAATCCTAAACCCTAAACCCTGAACCAAACCCTATACCCTATACCCTGAACCCATCTCAACCCTAAACCCTGCCTATTCCCCAAACCCGAGTTTTGCGGGAAAGCGGCAGAGTGTAAGACGGTACGCTTCCCATGAGTGGCACCTCGGGCTTGGTCTAATGACCCGGCATGAATCGGGCTTAGGAGCTTTTAGGGTTTAGGGTTTTTAAGGGATTGCCTACTTTAAGCTCAGGGTTTAGGGTTTAGGGTTTAGGACTTAGGGTTTACCTACTTCAATTTGAGGGTTTAGGGTTTCGAAGGGTTAAGGGCTTAGGGTTTTTAAGGGATTAACTACCTACTTTAAACTAAGGGCTTAGGGTTTCTAAGGGATAAGGGTTGAAGGGTTCCTAAGTTTAACACTGCCGCGTTAGGGTTTACCTAGTTTACATTAGGACTTAGGGTTTCGAAGGTTTACGGGTTTCAGGGTTTTCTGCTAAGCGTTTGCCCTTTTGAGGCTTCAGGTTTTTTTGGGGTTGATCTGTTGAAGTCGCACTCAACTCTTGGCTGGGGGTGGTGCCAGATGCGGAGTGGTGGGCGTCGCACATGCTGCGCGAGGGCCTGCCAACGAATTCCGAATGCGGCTCTCGAAATATTGGACCCTTCTCTAAAGACTAGAAGTGGTAATAAGGACTAATGTAAAAAGGGCTTTGAACAAACCCTAAACCCTAAAACCTAAACCCTAAACCCTAATCCCCCTAAACCCTAACCCTAAACCCAAAACCCAAACCCTAAACCCAAACCCTAAACCCAAACCCTAAACCCTAAACCATGTTCAGAAAAAAAATGCGAAGGCGCTGCGGCCTGGGTAAAAGCCATCGCGGGGCACGCTCCGGCCGATGGTCGACGACGGGAGCATGGGCCATAGCGAATGCCAGGGAAGGGAAAGTAAACCCCAAGCCCTAACTTCCTTACCCATCACGAAGCCCATACAAGCTAAACAGTTGCTTGGGTTTAGGGTTTAGGGTTTAGGGTTTAGGGTTTAGGGTTTAGGGCTTGGGGTTTAGGGTTTAGGGTTTAGGGTTACAAATTCAAGTTCATCCATGGACTCCATAAGGATTCCTGCCAACGTTGCTTGGAGCCAGGGGCTGTTAAGACTTTCCAGGTGAGCCTCTGCCCAACCTTGCACGTTATGATGCTGCGCACTGGACGGCCTAGCCCAGATCATGTATGCTGCTAGGGATTCGTGTGCGTTGTTGCCACTCATGCTTGGGTATGATAAAATAAGCTGAGACATGAGACGGAAAGTGCCAACTTTCCACGCTTGTGACCAGAGCCAGCGCCAGGCTCTGCAGTGGAACAATGTCAGCCCATCAGATAGCAGGAGGACAACGTAACTACATGGGATACGCATCCAAAGCAAAACAACAACTGCATCCGGCAATAACATAAACGTCGCCTTGCATGTTCAGAATGCGTGCTGTTTTGCGCCCACATAACCCGCTGTCAGTAGCATCCGGCGACATCTGGTCAAGTTTTCTGGGCCTCACAATTGCTGGGCAAGGGAATGGTGCATGTGCGTCTGCCCGTGAAAGCAAGTGTGTTGCCTGCAGGTTCTGTGGCCATGCGCTGTAGATGCGGATGAGCAAGATGCCAATATGCCAGGAGAAGGTCCCACGCGCACCGACCTGGCACCACCAGATACTAGCCAGGGTTTACAGCGAGATTCGCACTATGACAGAATAGAACAGGAATTGGGTTCAATAGAACAGACTGAAATCATACCTAATATGATATATATATATGTACTATATTACACTATTTTATAAAATATTATATTATATTATATCATATGATATTATATTGTAGTATATCCGCCGAGGCCTCGGGCCGGAGGTGTATAGGTTGTCAGAACAGGCACCCCCCTCCAAATCCTCCCCCCTTCTTCGGACCCTTTTTTTGCCTCAAAGGGGTACCCCCCCTAGGAAACCGGGGTCCGCAAGCGGACGGTTCGCCAGGACCAGAGGCAGTTGAAGCCCTCCCACAGCAGCCCCCCCCCCCTTCCCCCCCCCCCCACCCCCTACCCCCCACAGCCTTTTCTCCGCCCAAAGCCAAGGCAGAATATTGGTGTCGAGTCTCAACTGGTGTGAGGGCCGGGGATGCAGTACACGAGCCGAAGAGTCTAAGCTTGAACCTAAACCCTTAAAGCCCCCCCTCCCCTTTCCTCCCCTTCCCCGCCCACCCCCCTACCCCCCTCCTACGATCAATCCAAGCCGAACCGTCTCTTGAACCCTAAACCCAAAAAACCCCCTAAACCCCAAAGCGTGAACCTTGAGCCCTAAGCCCTCAATCCTAAACTAACCCTCAACCCTAAACCCCAAACCATAAACCATAAACCCGGAACCCTAAACCCTAAACCCAACCCTTATTGCTTGGGGTCCAGCGACTTGGGCGCTGCGGAATCACCATGCTCACGCGGATGCGCTGGGCCGGGCCGAGGCGGGTCGCGTAGCGTTAACATTACATTACATTACATTACATTACATTACATTACATTACATTACATTACATTACATTACATTACATTACATTACATTACATTACATTACATTACATTATTTTATATTCGTATGTATGAAATTATATTGAATTATTTGATACTATATATGTATGTACACATATATATATATATGTACACATATATATATATATATATACATGCATATATACATTTACATATACATGTATATGTATATATATATATAATGTAAGATAATCTAAGCTGCTACATAATCTAAGCTGCTTGTGAGAAGTGCTTGCTTATTTTTTCTTGTGCCGCCTGGTCGTGCATCCTTGGGAGACGTCCGCTTGCTCATTTGACTTTGGTTGTCCTCTGACTCATTCGTCAGGGACAGGCAAGATTCACTCGTGAGGGTTTAGGGTTTAGGGTTTAGGGTTTAGGGTTTAGGGTTTAGGGTTTAGGGTTTAGGGTTTAGGGTTCAGGGTTCAGGGTTTCGGGTTCAGGGTTCAGGGTTTAGGGTTTAGGGATGAGCCCGTCCTCGAGATTTTCTATCTTGGAGCTCAGCCTTGCAGATGGCGAGACACGTCCCAGGCCTTGTGATGCTGCTGTGCTTAGTTAATACTTAGTTAAAGGGGATGAGGGTTTAGGGTTTAGGGTTTAGGGTTTAGGGTTTCGGGTACTTGATTCAGCGGGAGGAAATGAACCCTGAATTTGAACCCTAAATTTGGGGTCATGTACCTGACTACTACCATTCCTACTTAGGCGTGTGAATCCTAGTAGGGTTCATCTAGTCCCCAAGGTTAGTTAAGGGGCAGGAGGGATCTCTGCATGATCCACTCCTCCACTCCCCAGTTATGAGGCACCAGCACGTTGAGATGCTGAAGATCTGGGACTTGGGTTCTCCAGATTGTGGCCCCTTGTTTGGGGTACCCCAAAGATTCGGGACCGCCTTATTCTAGCAACCCCAAAAAAAAGGGACCACGACTTAGAGAAGCGAGCACTTGAGGCCGCCACATGACCCATGCCGATATCAAAGTGATGCGCCTCGCCGAGGTGTACAAAGAAGGAGTGGGCCTTGGATTCTCAGCGGTTGCCATCTGCACCATCAAGCCCCAAACCCTGTATTCCTAAACCCTGAACCCTAAACCCTAAAAACTACACCCCAAACCCCAAACCCCAAACCCTAAGTCCTAAATTGTTCTCCGAGGGGCCGCGCGCAGCCCCAGCGTGGCACTGACGCTGCGGTCGTCGGCCGCTTGCCGCAGGAAGTCGTGCCCTGCAGGTCTCTGAACTGCTGAAGGGCTTTCGGCTTAATGAGCTTCGGTTTAGGGGGTTAGGGGTTTAGGGGTTAAGGGTTTAGGGCTTTAGGGTTTAAGGATTTGGGGGCTGAAGGGCTATAGGTTTCGGAAGTGTCGTTTTAGTTTTTTGTTTTCGCTGTGGCTGTTGTGTACTTTTACTGCCTCGCCACGAAGCCTCCGAGGCTCCAAGTTTAGGGTTTAGGGTTTGGGGTTTAGGACATGTTGATAGCCGAACGATCTTTGGTGCCATTTAGGTTTCCAGGCACTCGCTCCTTCGGGCTCGCGTTTAACCTCAGCTCCTCGCAAGCAGCACTGAACCTCTGAGCTTCTAAGCCTCTAAACTGACGCGAAAGACGCGTTTTGGCACCCTGGGCATCAGAGGCAGAACAGAGCAGAGAGAGAAAAGGACAAAGGGTGCACATTTTGAACTGGACTACCACAGAGCTGCTGTCCGGAGGCAGTTGAGCCATGATTTAATGCGACAGTTGCCGAACTTCGACACAAGGCAACGGCACATCGCACTGAGTCAGGTACCGTGCAAACACACCTCCTTGAATCGCGGGCAGATGTAGTGTACACCTGGTGATGGATCTGCATGCAGCAAGGCCCTCCTACCAGCCATGCATACGCCTAACATGATCCTGCGAGCGGACCTTCTCAAGAACCCTGTCCTGACAGAGAAAGCCAATACCCAGCACTCATAAATCCAAACTAGATCGTGAATGTGCCCGACGCGTTCTCCGGTCCCTTCTCTGAAGTATGATTTTCTTAGGGTCCCTATTGTCAGGCGGCCCCTCTTTTTTAGGGTACCCACAAAAGAAAGACCATAGTTTCGAGAACTGAGCACATGGCTTGCAATTCCTCAAGATGCCGCATGTGCCCTGCATCCAAGGGGCTGATGGCATCGCTGCGGAAGTGGCTCAATGCTTCACCTCGTGCATCTAGCAAACGTTTGACAGGAACCTATAGGGATAGGGAACCTTATGGGAAGCTTAGGGAGCCTTAGGGAGTAGTGTGTATTGGGGAACCTTGGGTTGCATCACATACCCACCTTGAACCCCCCTCCCTCAAGGACCCTACAACTCCTTCTTGCGCATGGCCTGCCAACGCACGCCGTGCTGCCCAGCGCGGGTTGGGCTCACCGGCTCGGCAGGTGCGCTCATCCAGGATGAAGAGCGCGTGGACCTCAGAGGGTGCGGCTTGGCCCTGATTTGGCGCTAATACCCGGTGCAGGGCTCTGTGGGGTGTGATGCATGATCAATGGTTGCCCTTTCTGAGGCCCTGGCTTGGAATCTCATCATCTCCAACCATTGCACGACATGCCTCCCCGTTCACAAAGCAGCACTGCGCTTCTGCTTTAGCTGGGCGTTGCTCATTGCAATTTCGTCAGCCCGTTTGCCACATCACGGTTCTTGCAGCGAGCCCTGAGTCTGGCGCCTGGCGGGTAAAGCCCCCAGACTCCAACCACCCAAGGTCATCGGCGACCCTGGGCACAGCGCCACATCACGCGAAGAGACTTCTGCAAATGCGTGGCAGGCACCAACAAAGCGCGCGTACGGCGTAAGGCTCTTGGGTTGGCTAGGGCCTTTCTACTTGGAGGTTCATGGTGCTTATTAACCAAGTATAGCTGTACCTATAACCCACTTATGGGCACCTTAGGCGCCCGAATATGCTTCTAAGTACAGCTTTTCGTACAGTTTGAATTGGTTTATAAGTACCATGAACCTCCAAGCAGGCCGTCAACAAGCAAGCTCCGCGCAAGCCTTGAGTCCGGGCATGGCAGCCAGCCTGAGACATTCCGTCTGGTGGTTTCCGAAATGGGGTGGGGGGGGGGGGAGGGGGGTAATCACCATATTGGTGTCCCTATTATAAGGGAAGCCTACTATTTGGGGTCCATTTTAGGGGTCGCCCTGAAAAATTGCTTGCCCAAGGGCAGGCACTGCGCCAGGGTGGTTAAGCCCAAGCGGGCAAAGACATCCATCGTGTCCTTGGTCACTTGAGGCTGCTGCATACCCAGTGCTTGAAAGATGTGTTGCTTCCATCACTGTCATGCAACTTCCGTTGACAGCAGCAGCGGTGTCCACCCATGTGCTGTAAGGTCAAGTTCTGACAACCTCTTCGTCAGCTCAGGGGGCTTCAGGCGCTTCAGAAACTATGACTCGATTATTGTACATGCCACTTGTGGATGCAGCTCCTGCGTAGCCTTAAAGCCCACATGCCCGTCCATACACAACTTAATCTAAAGTCCAGGATGAAAAGCTACCAGCTACCAAGTGAACACCTTCTATGACTGATGCTCAGGCGGTCGCCACAGCGCAGTGCTCTCCCAAAGCGACCTGCGAAAGGCACTTTCGGTTAGAGCCCTTGCCGCAGCGGCTCTGCAAGTCCTTCCTGCATCCTTCACGCAAGGATAGATTCGCACAAACTACATGTCTAGCTGTATGCTGAGTCATAACACATTCATCATGTACATATCTGTGTATGTCTGTCTCAATTAGGGGATGCAGCCAGCCTTGGTGAAGACGGAGAATGCGCTGCCCAAATCACCGGAGCGCGCGGCACCAGAAAAGCAGCAAACTTGCATAGGCTCAGCCGACGCGCTGCTGCCACAGGAGTTGTGATCTAGGAGTTCAGGGCTATGGGGTTGTTGGCGCGAACTGCGTTGGCAGGGACTCTGCGCCTTACAGGGCCACACAACCTTGTCTTCCTGTAAAGGCTGCACGCATGCCACGTCTGGGCAAGGGCTTCTGACATAAAGAAGCGATCCGACATGGGTCGACCATGAGGGGCGGTTGCCTTGTCAGTCCACAAAAACACAGAGAAGAGCAGGACAAAACTGAGCGTCTTCGGTGCTCTTGCTGCCTGCATATGTGACTGTGCAATCTTGCAAGGCTCCTACTCAGCCGTGGTTGACCATGCGAGGGCGTACATACGGGTCTTGCCCAGGCGAGCGTACCCATGGCACCATGGCGCCGCAGATCTGCAGTAGCTTGAGCTGAAGCTGCTCTCAAGTCTTTTGTTAAAGGTCTGACATCACTGGGCATCCGACAGCAGAGCCTCACGCGTCGCGATCGGCATCGCTAAGCCCTGGCGCCGAGCTGAAGCTTCCGCTACCGTTCCAGGCACGACGATTCTCTTCAGGAACTCTTCACCTTTGCTGCCGCTACGGCACATGTCGGGGTGTATGTCTGACACACCTCATGGCCGTCATATGTGACGACAAGCATCTGGCTTCACCATGCTTGCGCACGCTTCTGAAGGCCACGCTGGGTATTGCAAGATCGTCAAGAAGACATGGGGCTGCGTGCGAAATTCCGTGCTGTTCTCCCAAGACGAAGCGGGGTGTTGCAGGGCTTCGTTGCCGCAGCACACCCAACCACAACCATTTTGCATTTCAAGGATGGGGATAGACAAAGGGTGGGGGAAGCTGGAAGCTGCGGAGTTCCGACCTCCGCGTGATTTTTGGGACTGCAGATCCAGATGGCATGGATGGAATCAAGTGCATGGCCCTCACATGCCTAGCGCTGGGACTGCTGGCATCGTCCACGCTTCGGACATGAGACTGGGAGAAGATTACGTGGGCACTTGTGGGCGGACCTGAGCTCCTTCAGCCATCGTGCCGCTGCAACGCCGCCCCTGCCGTCCTCCTGATGCTCAGGGCCCTCCTCGGACTCCCGGGCCACTGCGCGGACCAGCGACGAATTATGAAAGCGCGGTCTCAGCCATCACATGTGACCTGCAAGAGCCCGAAGTGCTCAGAGAGCGATGCGGAAAGAATTGAAAACACAAGCGGACGGCCGGTGGGATCTGCGGCAATCGTGAGACTTGTCATTCCGAAGCGTGTCAGCTCTACTGGCCCTGGTGCTCAGGCGCGGGGCACACGTGGTAGAAAGCCTATAAAAACAGTTCAAAGCGAAGCACAAACTCTTGAAAGCATTGCGAAGCGCCCCTGCTGCCAAATTGCTTGCAGGTCGCCTTCGGAACTTGCAGAAGCAGGCTCGTGAGTGGCCGAAGGTGGGCGAGGAGGCGCGCGGCAGGCCATGGAATGTGAGATCAAGTACAAAGTTGATCTTGATTGAAGTTTAGACGGGAGAGCTCATTGATGGGTAGACTTCTCTCGCGCAATCACTTGTAAAGCTAAGTTTGCACCTTTAGCATCTCTTGGTGGGCAGATGGCTCCAACATGCCGCCTCCGCCGCCCAAAAACACACGGTCACAATTGAAACCGCTGCTTCACCGCAGCATTCGTGCCAGCATGTGCGCACGGAGACACGGTCCACATGTCCGCTCGTAGCTATGAGGCCCTCGGCGCACATACACATGACGCAGGCAGTGAACACCGGCGGCAAAGTATGTTTATGACGGGAGCTCGCGCATCCGTCCTTTGGACACGTGACCGGAGGAGGCTGCGGCGGTGAACACGCCCTCGACGCTTTCTCCAACAGCCTGGAACAAAGACATACTCCCACCCTTCGCCTTTGAGCCTTTGGGTCAGCCGAAATCTCCTGCTTTTGCAACTGTTCGAAAGCCGAGCCCCTTCACATCGTTGTGTTGGCGAAGGCAAAGAACTTGGCAGTCCAGGTGGCAGAGAGCATCCAAAGATGCAGACGCTCCTTGATTGAGTGGAACTCCTCCATGCCAGCTCTGTCACCAGCAGCCTGGATGACCGGCTTCTTGTGGAGGCCCTGTAGCCAGAGCTGCCAGGCGCTTGGTATCTGCACAGCTCACTATAGGATAGGGACACTGGCAGTCAAGTTACTGGCGATTGGTCAAGTTAGAATGGGCCATAGCCGTGGTAGCCAGACTCTGCAAACATGCTGAAACCTGATCCTTGCAGCCTTGACCGGGCAGCTGGGAAGGCTGATGAAGAATGCCTCCACAACTGCCTAGGCCTTGTCATTGCTGCAATGCCCAAAACCTGTTTTGCAGCAGCCCACATCTCCGAGTGAATAGATGGAGGGAGCATGCAAGCTCGCTAGACCACAAAGGGCCCCAAATCACATGTGCAGAGCTGCAGCAGCTGATGCACCTGCAAAGCACACGAGCCATCGGCTCTTCATTTAGCAGACGTGACGCAGTAGGAGCCGTGGCACGCCAGCCAATCGGTCCACGGACAAGCGCAAATGGAGAAACTGCGCTTGGGTCTTTGCGCGCCTAAATGCACTGGATGTCATCTCGCTTCAACCTTTTTCAGACGATGCCATGCTTTCCCACAAGAAGTTGTAAACTTACGAATCACACATTTCTGAAAACTTTGGGTGAGCCTTGTCACTGTGCCCCGCTGTGGGGATGCAAAGAGCAAAGCGAATTCATCGTCGAACTTACCCTCACCATGGACGAGGGCAGCGGGCAGGAAGCTTTGCATGTCACAGACATCATCGCAGACGGCAGGCAGGCGCATCACGCGGGCACCTGGCAGTTTGCAAGAGAGGGACAGAGCTGCTGTGAACGCAAAGGGCCCAACCACGGCCGTATCTTCTGCTTAAATGCAGTCAGTGCAAACTTTCCTGCGTGAATCCTGGCACACCTGCATCCGACCGAACTGACACCCTTTGACAGTCACATGGTCCCGTCTCCACTGCACCCGCAGGAACTTTAGGTGGAGATGCTCAGCCGGCATGACGTGGGTCACGCACGACGTTGCAAGAAGCTCGGCCCACTGCCAGATGTCAAGCATGCAGGCTCCTCCCAGCCGACGAAGCTTGCCATGAACTATTTACAATGTGCTCCGGTCCCTTCACGACCATGTGCAAGAGCAGCACAGAAGCTCAAGCATCTGGGGAAATATTGACTCTCATCCACAGCTTATTCTGAATGAAGAGACTCAACCATCAAAGCCACGAGGCAGAACATCACACGGCCTGCGCCAGGGCGGTTTGGGGCGAGGAAAGCTAGAGACTTGCCTGATGCAAGACCGGCCGCCAAGTTTGATCTGAGAATCTTGAGAACACTTGTGGCTTTGCGCGAGTCAACCTCACCGCATATGGTATGCACAGAGGCTGAGAGCCACGAAACGGCGCATGGAACCATGGCTGGTTTCATGGTGACGAGAGACTGGCCCAGCCCAGCACGGCATGTGCGTCAAGCACCTGGGCTGCCCACCTGTAGTGAGCCTCCTGGCTTGCAGCGACACTTCAGATTGAATGCAAAGTCGCTTTTGGCATCGGGGAAAGGCCAATGGCACTTGCAGCGACTGTGTATGATATCCTGATCACACTCGCAAGGCTCACAAGGCTCACCGTCGCAGGACCTGAGCACGTGCCCACCAGTGTCAGCCACTGCCGCCGGTAGGCTTCCGGCTCTCAGGCATGCCCGCTGTGCTATCGGAGTCCTTGCCCAAAGAAAGGAAAAGCTGCATGGGAACCGAAACGCAGTTGGACTCCTCAAGCTGCTGCACTTACAGGCTGAGAATGTCCATACCCTGTGGCTGCATGGGGTTCTTGCACGTCGCAAACTTCGCCGTTCTGAGAGCTACACAAGGCTTCAAGCAAGCCGCAAGCCAGGGTGAAGCACAAAAAGCTTTAGGCACCCTCGTTGACAAAAGCGCCGTGCTCGAAAAGAAAAACTCGCATAAGCCCTTACAAATTTCAACATTTCAGTGGCAAGCCGCCTACAGTGTTTAACTACGCCTATGCCGAACACAAACCGGGCTATAAGTTTTGAGGATGCGAAGACGCATGGACCTTGGCGCGTCACTTCTCAGGTAGCCCCTCTCAGGGTACTACAGAAAGCCTTGACTCACTTCGGCTGAGACTCCCCGGTGTTCAGCAGCTGATGATCGGCACCATGCGGCTTGCCCGACTGGTGCTTTGGCACAGGTCTGCGTCTTGTTGGACCAGATGCTCCTCTTGGTTCTTGAAATGGAAGATGGAAGAAGCCGCAAAGTCCGCTAGGTGATCAGTTGAGGCATCCCGGACATCGCAAGTTAGGGCACAGCTGGGGATGAAATCGGAACACGTAAGACATTTCAAGATGGTGAAAATACCCATGGGAAGGCTTCCGGCCTAAAACCTTAAAGCTTCAGTTTAAGCATCAAGAGCATCAGCCATCATAAGTGCCGGAGTCCATGCTGGCCGTTCATCAAACTCCACGGCTTACAAGAGGAAAAACATCTGAGTTCAAGTCTGGCCAGCACTGGATGACAGACTTAGTGGAAGAGCTTCTCCGACAGCCCATCGAGACTGCCTTCGACGACGCAACTTCAAGTTAACTTGGCCCAGCCCCCGGCACCTTTGATGGATGCCTGCCACGAAAAACATGCTTTTGGCGGCATCTTGGCTCGATACCTTGTGAAGAGATACGCCCAAAGAGTGGAGAGCTGTTTGTCACAGCCCCTCCACGAGGACGTGCGCAAGAAGACGCAGCTCCCTGCTGCGATCCTATAACCTTACCTAGAGGCATCTATTCTTACTTCTGAAGCACCGGTCCCCGCCGATGGCGCAGGACATCGTCACATTCACACGACCCTTAACCTTCGAGTTGACCAATCGGCGGAACCACAAGTAAATCTGTCAACCTGCTGTCATATGGGCGGAATGGGAGGATAGGTCTTTGCGTAGCCACGCATGGTCACGAAGGGCACAAGTCCATCCGGACTGGTTATCGAGCCTCCCAGAAACTTGCACTGCACCGTTATACGAATGCCAATGTAACACTATACTATCATGTAGATGCTACATTCTAATGTGACTTTCTATCATCGTAAAATCACATACACAATTTATATGCTGCGCCCTTGGCGCCTTCCAGGACTCGGATGCCGGTTTGTGGAATAGGCCAAGCCTTCCAGGAAGTGAGGGAGGTAAAGGCAATGGAAGGCAAGCCCCAGTGAGATGTTGAGTATTTCAAATATTGGGGGTACCTTATTGTGGTCATGATTGTAGGGGAATCTTTCTACTTGGGGGGTACCGTGTTTTCGGAAACCCCCAAATAATTTCGTTTTCGGATGTTTCGGGCTTTGAGGGTTGAGGGAGTTGGGGGAGTGTAGAAAGTTTGCACTCTCAGGCCAAAGCCACGCTGCCTCGAAACCACCACAGCCGCAGCACACGGCGTGCACCACCCTCTCTTCCTCCAATCCAAGATGACACAAGTTTTCAGGCACATCCGGATGTGGTTATGAATGAACATGACAGAATGACGTTTAACAAAGTGAGAAAGCAACAGCGCGACGCAGAAGCAAGCAAAAGACAGTACAAAAGAGACGTAGCTGAATAAGAACCTCAAGTTCTTCATGGTTTGAACTTGTTACAGCTTTCTTCGCCTTACCTCCTTTCGCTCACTGAGCTGAATGTCTTTGATCGTATTTGAGCATGTTGAGCTCTGCCTGACTTCTCGCAGGCCTCGCGGCCTAGCTTACCACAGAGTAGCAAACTTGTCTGGAATCTATGGCTTTTCCGCGTTCAGAGGCAGAGCTCTTAAACACATGGGGTTTTGCGAGATTCTCGGACATGTGTAGATTTCCCTTCTCTTGACATAGACACACACAAACAAATCGGGCGCCACTTTGCTACGATGCCCTCCAGGAGCTGAACCACAGTTGAAAGCCGGGCGCCTGTATCCACGTCTTGCTGAACTGGGAAGCGACATAGCGAAACTGAAGGATACCGGTTCTGTCGGGCGGCCCTAGATGTCCAAAACATGCAAATGCAGAGAACCGTGCAGTCCTAGCTGGCAGAGGGAGCTAACTGGGCAGTCATTTGGTCCGAGAGGGAAACCAGTTTACGGTCGTCCACCCCCTCTTCGCGTTTTTGATGAATCTCTAGGAGCCTTCCCGCCGCTCCTGAGCAGCGCAAGCAGGTTCCCAAGCTGGTGCAGAGTAGTCCGGCTTGGATGGCGCAGCGCCCTCCCTTGCTTTCTTGCCCGCAGCTTCATGTCAGGGCAAGCATCGAAGCTACATGAAAGGCCTCTGCCTCCTTGGGAGGAGTGCCCAACTATGGTCCTAGAGAGTTCTATGTGCCATCACGTGGTGGGGCCATCCTGGAAAACCTCAGGTTCCAAGCCCACATGACTAGCAGGTTCAAGGCGAGCTCCATCAGCAGAAGATCTGACCCTTTCCAGCTATGGAATGCTAAGGATGAGCTAAGCACTGCGCGCGGAGGCCTGTAGTGTCGTTCGGCCTGGACGCTGCTGCGACAGCACCGCAACACCAGCCAAATTGTTGCCCATCGCTTGACTTGCAAGCGAGCGCAAAAAGAGAAACCACAAGTAACCGCACGTCTGCTCAGGGCTCGGCAATGCTCTGCTGCTCAATCTCAATCTGTGCCACGCATAGCCTCCAAGCAGCTGGAAGCTCAAAGGCTCTCTTTTCCCGACCATCGGACTGGTGTGCTTTAGCCGCATTGTCTTTGCCGCGGTCATGAAACACTTGCAAAGCCTTCTTCACAGAATTGGCGTATTTTCAACACAGGCGCTTGCAACTCTCCCTTCATGGCCGTGCCCCCTCCAATGCCCCAGTGGTGCTCAAAAAGTCAAAGTCAAAAGGCAAACCTGCGAGCACCTTCAGCACCTTCAGCCCCTAAACTCCTAAGGGCGCGCGCCTTCTCCATCATCTTGTTGGCCTTGAGCTTTGTCTGCCTGGGAAGCTTCCAGCAAAGGGCCCTCAGAGCCACATCTTGCCAAGAGCGCGGCCTGATCTGTTCTCCGTTCTTCTTTGCCTGCTGGAAGTAGAGGTCATAGTAACCTGGGGTGGAGGGCTCTAAACCCTACACCCTAAACCCTAAACCCTAAACCCTAAACCCTGGGGGTGCGGCGCCACGCGTCGTCCTGCTGCAACTCCGCCTTCCGGCTCCAAAGAAGAGAGAGGGAACGACCCCAAATTCCCGTAGCCACATGGGCATTTCCCAAATTTGGGGTACCCTCCCCCAAAACGGTACCCTTATTTTCGTAAACCCCCATGTGCAGATAATGTAGCCTTCGATTCTGTAAGACAAGGCCTGTGGTGCAAGTGCATCATTACACAGCACCGTCTAGTGCAGGGCTGGCCAGTGTCCGCAGGATGTCGCAGGGCTAGGATGCAGTGGGAGGCATAATCAAGCAAGGGTGTCAAAGCTCTCAAAGCTGAGTGGTAGCAAGGCTCTCTTGGCACGTGCCTTCACCGCCCCAGGCGTGCGCTGCAGCCGCCTGCGCAGGACGTCGAGGTCTTCCTGGCATGCACTTTGCACATCGACGACCCCCCACGGTCACCTTAGCTCAAAACTTGTGGGTTACGTTGATAGTAGCCCGCTTTAGAGCCCTCATTCATAGGCCTCATGAACATGGTCCGCAATATAGGATTCGGAAAGGAAGCAAGACCCTTTTGAAAATCTGAGCAAAATGACCGTTTGTGCTTCGGGGAATTGCTTGAATTGGCGAGGTATAGTATGCTCATGGCATGCGAGCAGCTGTTTGTTTGGGATGTTTTCACAGGTGAAGTGCGACAATAAGAGCTCTCAGAGCAGAAATACGACGAAAAGGATGATCTCAGCCGGGTATCAACAACAGGGTACATGAACCCTAAACCCTAAACCCTGAAACCCGTTTAGTATTCGGCTGGTTCCCAAGAAAGAAAACCTCATGATTTTCCAAGCTTTTCTACCGCTGTCCGGACTCCTGCACCGCAGAGTAATGCTTCATTACCTCGGCTTGGACGTGCATCTCAATCACTGGACTCCAACTACAGATTGCTCTCACTTAGGCTTAGGTTAGTTTAGGATTTAGGGTTTTAGGGTTTTAGGGCTTTAGAGTTTGGGGTTTAGGGTTCCATGAGAGCATGTGAGAATTCCGTTGCCATCTCAGCCGAGCTTCGGGTTGGGATCTGATGTCGTTCGCCCAACCCGACGTCAAACGATTCCTTGCCAGACCGAGCAGTCATACATGAAAGTGAAAGGTGGATGATTGAACAGTTGCTTGAATACACACCTCGGATGTATTGTGAATGAAATCGAACGAAGTATGGAAATGCTGCCAACAAGCAAGAAAAAATGCCTTACTCACGAGCTTTTGCCGTGCAAAGCTTCCTGCGACCCTTCACAAGACCCACCAAACAAAGGCACGCTCTCCGTGCAAGTGTCGTGCCGGCAGAAAGGGCACGAACAACACAACTCTATCTGGATTAATTGAACCTGCAACCAGACAAAAACATCATTCGGCCTCTTGCCACAAGCTCCTACCTGAGCACATTGCTCTTGCAGCACAAGCTTCGGGGCGCACGGCGGCAACTTGTCAAAGGACTGCAGCTCCTTCTTGCTTTCAGCAGGATGGCTCATGGCCACTCCGATTTTTCTGCGCCGGCTTAGTTCGGGTCTTTCTGTCCCGACAATCGCACACCGCACGGGGGGGGGGGGGGGAGCAAGGGCTCATGCATCAGCTCGCTTGGTCATGTTCACATGATCTGCACTGATGAGGCCCACACCAAGTGCACCGAAAAGCGCGGATGGAACTTGAGATTGGTATGAGTATTATGGATATTCTGAGTAGTGGGGTTTTTGTGGGCTATTATGATTCTTGTATAATGGTCATTATGGATGTTATGATGATTCTGATGTCTATGCCGTCTGCAACACTCAGGTGCAAGTCGCCTCCAGGAAGGTGTCAATCGTGCCTGGATGTGCCCTAAACCCTAAACCCTAAACCCTAAAAACCCTAAACCCTAAACCCTAAACCCTAAACCGTGCCACAAGAGCAAAAGTCGCACGTCTACATCCCGGCATGCGCAGATACGATTCCACTCTAGACAGCGGACATTTTGTTTGGGATGTTCCCCCATTGTACTGGCAGTCCTCAATGGGGACTATAGTACCCCCGATTATAATCCCTCTTAAGGACTGTTAGTATAAGGGGGGAATATCCCGAGAGTTTTGCTGGGTGCTCTTGCTCTTCTTAATGTCGGGATCATTCCGACTTAATCGTCATCATGAACCACGATTATCGTGATTTCTACAGGGAGAATGACTCTGATTATGAATATTGCGCGTATTGTGCGCATTATGATTAATATGCTTATTATGATGATTATGACAATGATGACTATTGTCATTAGTCATTAGTATGAATATTCGCCTCGGCTTCCTGCCGAGAAGCGTCTGGAACAAGCAGACCCGGATCGGGCCTCCTTCCCCCTAACCCAACCCTTCCCCCCACCCAAAATTTCTGACGCCACCCCCCTGTGGGAGTGAAACCACCCCCCCCACCCCAACCCCCCCTCCCCACCCCCCCCTCCCCCTCCACCCCCCCCGACCCCACCCCCCCCCCACCCCCCCCCCCCCACCCCCCCCCTTTGACCCCACTGCCCTTCCTCCCCTTTTTTTGCGAAACACTCTTTCCTCCTTTCCTGTCCTGGCCGGCCCGGCTGCCGAGGCGGCGCGCGCAAGCGTTTACAATTATGATGAGAATGATTGTCATGGCTATTGTGGTTACTATGATTATTCCGATTATTATGAGTCTCATGATTACTATCAGGATGACTCTGACTATTCTGCTTATGGCTTGCAGGCACACTCCTCAAGCGTTGTGGAGGGCAAGCAAACGCACAAGGAGCCTCCTGCATCTTTCGAAGCTTTGACCCGGGTCCCAACCTCATGGCTGCACAGGGTTTAGGGTTTAGGGTTTAGGGTTTAGGGTTTAGGGTTTAGGGTTTAGGGTTTAGGGTTTAGGGTTTAGGGTTTAGGGTTTCGGGTTTAGGGTTTAGGGCTGCTTGGGTTTTTCCGAGTACTGCTGCGCATTGACAGAGCTTCAGGGATATGCGTGCAACCAGACCTAACGGCGCCACACTACCGCAACCGACTTGAGTACTTCCCGAAGTGGGGACCCTTCTTTCTCATATACCTCCAAAGCATTCTAGTCTTGATTTCACAGGAAACCACAGATCCATAGTACCCCTAAACCCTAAACCCTAAACCCTAATCCCTAAACCCAAAACCCTAAACCACTTCGCCACATGCGGACTCACTCCTCGAGTCGAAGCGCCTGCGGGTCGGACTGGCTCTTTGACAGCGCCCGCTCCTTGCAAGGTTGCGAGCATTGAGGGCAGTAGACTTGCTTAGGGTTGAGGGTTTAGGGTTTAGGGTTTGGGGTTTAGGGGGTCGGGTTTAGGGTTTAGGATTTAGGGTGTAGGGTGTAGGGTGTAGGGTGTAGGGTGTAGGGTGTAGGGTGTAGGGTGTAGGGTGTAGGGTTAGGTGCTTTCAACCCCGGGCTCCCTTCCGCCACAATGAACCATGCAGTCCCGACCTTGTAAGATGGCTTCCGTGCGGGCTTGGCCAAAGCCTGCAGGTAGGCGGCCTTGTGACGGTAATGAGGGGTGAGACGTGAGACATGATACTAGTGCCATAAAAGCGATGAGGCCAAGTCATAACAGTAGTCATGGTAATAATAGCATGACAAGCATAACAACGATCATATCAATCGTCACAATAAGAACAGCAGCGTGACTCACAACATCTTGCAACTAGCCTGGAGGACCTGCATTCTCACATGTCTTGGAGCGATCTGAAGCTTGCTCTACAGGCGCCTTCGGGGGCGAGGGGTCTCTATAATTGTATTTCGGAAAGAGCTAGGGTTAGCCCAACGAGCCTTCGAAAACCGAAAGCCCGTGCTTGTGCTTGGCACCTTGGCTACCTTGGGCACCTCGGGGACCCCTGGGCACCCTGGGTACCCTGTTGGGTACCCACGAAGGAGCCCTCAGCAGTGGGTAGTCCTCATTTACAAGAACCCCCAGAAAGGGCACCCTCAATTTTAGGAAACCCCTAGTAGAGAACTGCCCATGCTCTCTTGGTGGCCTTTGGGCTGGCTCTCAGGTAGCGGCTTTGCCCATTCGCTGGATTCTGTCACCCGGCATACTCCTGCAATGCGTGGAGTTTTTCAAAAGGGAACCTTGAGTTAACCCCCTGGTCCGCTACACTACTCCTTTGGGGACTGCCGTAAGGTTCTGGTCCCTAGGTTCCCTACTCCCCCCTTTTGGATCCCCCAGCCCTCAAAAGGGCATCAGTTCATCCAAGGCAGGCCGCACCTTCCGGGCAGAGACGGGATCGGCCGATTGTCCCATCCTTCCTGTGCTGAGGCGGGGGAGGAGAGAGGAGGGAGGAGGTTGCTTTTTTTTGGGAGCTAGGGCCCCTGATTGGGACCTTTTTTGTAAGGAACTTCTGGTAAAAGCCAGAAGGCGTAAACCCACACCCGAAATGTCAAGCAACCCTCTGCCAACATTCTCACCACCGGCTCTACCGTCAGCATGCCAGCCAGGATCATGAAAACACGTTGGGGGTTGCCGATTCTGTTGGGTCTTTTCTAGGACTTCTTTTTCTCGGGGGGGGGGGGGGGGGGTGGAGGGGGGATGGGATAAAGCGGGGACCCTATGCTTTTGGAAACCCCCACTTGTGTGTTCCAGCTTGCGTGCACCTTGTAGCCGTAGTCGGCTTGGACCTGTTCAGGTGGGGAGCCATGGGCTTCTGATGCTGTTCCGTGCTTGACTGCTCAGCACTGTTTGTCCAACATTTACCACGGGCAAGAACTCAACATACTTCCCTGCCAAGAACCAGGAAAACTTGCGCACACTCCACCACGTACCACAGGCCTTTCCGAGGTTGTACTCGGGGTGTCCAACGATCACAAAGTCGGAGCGACTACCTGCGAAGTCCTGGGGCTTGGGATTAAAGGTTGGGGTCTAGGTTAGTAGGGCGCTCCCGGCAAACAGACCTGCCTTCATGCAAGAACGCTTCTGTTTCAGAGTCCATGAGAAGAGTGAAAGATTCGAGGTTCGATCGGACATGCAAGGCTTCATTTAATTTTCTTCTTCCGGTCTCGGCACAAAAGGCCAAGCTTTCGTAGGGAGGGTTTGAGAGTTTGTCTGTTCACCCGAATGCTCTGAAAGGTCGGAGTTGGGATTTCAGGCCTTTGGTCAATGCTCCGAGCACGAATGTCCGGCCTGCTATTCGGTGTATGATAACAGGTGGCATGCAGGAACTGAAGCAAGCTGTTTTCAACAGATTCGAGAAAATCCAGCAGGATTATTTATGGGAAGGTCTACAGCCACAATGAGCTGTGTCTGGGCAACCTCTTAGTCTCATGAGGACAAGCGACACTGCAAGCATACCGTGCTTACTTGCCACTCGCTTTTACCACATTGAAGTGGCATGCTAGGGGATGTGAGCAGCTCGGCGTGTCCGCATAGAAGTTGTTGATGAGGCGCAGGCCATACATGGCCTGGAAACAAGCCACATTGCAGCTTGAGAAGGCTACTGCTAGCAGCCACAAGTACGCGATCTGAGAGTCGAGCGGCACACTTTGCGGCTTTGGCAGAAGCTCGCAAGCTGAGATAAGTCAAGGCGTTTTAAACAAGTCTGTCTCATACTTCAGCGCTGGCGGCATGGCACTCATGCGCGTACCAACTTGGCAGTCATGTCGGCTATATTCTGCAAGCTTGAAGTCTGCGAGGTGGCGATGGGCTTTGCATCTGGAGTTCAAAAGCGCCCGAAATGCCGCTTGCTTGCTCGCAGAGGTGCGATGCCCTTTTTCCGCAGCTGCAGACCAGGGTGTGGCGTCCTCATCACTGCTGACCAACTCCTCCCAGGCAACCCGAGTAGCATTGCCTGAGCACGGGCCACACTACGATACACGCCCTGACACGGCGACGCGGGGGTTGATCTCAATCATGGGCTCGTTTGGTGGACTGATGAGGGCATAGACCTGCCATAATGGAGACCCAGTCAAGGCGCCTCATTCGCGTCAACCCCCCCCTCCCCCCTATCGAGTTAAGTGCTGTTGGTTTGTGCGGGGGCTTTCGTCTGGCCATCTTGGCTTGAGGGGGTTTGGCTCCGGGGGCCCCCAACATGCGAGACTTGCACTCCTCTCTACCTGTTAAAGCTGTGTCAAGGACCCACCTTGAAACGACAACAAACGCCTCCTAACTCAAAACAACCACCCCCCCCCCCCCCCCCCGGATGCACCGCAACAAGTGGAGGGCAAACCCAAGCCCAGCCATAAACCCCAAAACCCGAAAACCCTGAGCTCTCGGCCAGGAGAGTCGCCAGCCTTGCAGCCGCTGCACTTGGCTGTACTTAGAGACTTATAGGGGGCTGTTGCTATTTGCCAGAATCTGTTACAAACAGGCCCCAAAGAAACAAGCCGCAACTTGTTGCTGTGTTCCCCCACAGCTGATGGGGCTGCAAGCACTACGTAGGCTTGAGCAGCTGAAGGGTTCTAAAGTTGGACTGGACCGGTGGGGTATATTTTAAGTACACTATGGGCCATTGGGCCACTGCGTTCTCCTACGCATGGGTCCTGTTTTTCGGTACCCTCGAAATCGTGGGCAACAGGCCCCCTTTTCCGACAGTGAAAGCAAAAAGGGACCCATAGGTTTGGAGAAGTGACCACATGGGGGGACCTTGCTGTACCCTGCAGTTCAGAAGCGGGCGTTGGGCGCCTTCCTCTGGAGGATCTTCGGCGTTGCCATGGATTTGGCCTCCTGCACACTCAGGGATGCCAAGCGATGCTGCAAAGCTATGCTGCCTTCATGCCTGTCAGGGTATGTCACAGATTGACTACAAGCGATGCAACAGCACTAATTCTGCATGGCCCAAGTACACCTTCCCCATTCATGATCGTTGCTGTCACGTGGTGGTTATGGTTGATACTATGCCCAGTGCTTTGATCCAGCTCTTAACAACTGCGATTCTCGTTGACTACTGTGATTTATGATTGTTCATGGCGTTACTTCTTCTTGCTGCTTCCAGGGTTCTTGTTCTTAACCTAAACCTTACCCCCCGAAACCTCAAGCATCACCCCAGAAATCCCCAGGGCAGAGGGCGCCTTGCGTCTTTCAGGCAGCCGCTCGGCGCCTGGCCATATCGACCACACTACGGCGGAGTCACGCGTTCGCAGACGCGATGGGGAGGTGTCCTAAAATTGGGGCACCTGTCAATGCGCAAGTTTCGGGCTTTTGGGTAGATTAGGTCCCTTTCAATATCTTCGTATACATGGGGAGCGTAAAAAGGAGGCCTTTGGTTTCTTCACGCCAACATGAGAAGCCCTGCTTCGATCTCCCGCACCTCGCCTGTGACTGCGGTCGGGGACAGTGACAAGGACAGCACTCCTCAGGATCAAGCATCTAGGGGTTTGACCTTGGACCCTTACGGTTGTTGCCATGGGTTTTGGGGACCCTGCTTAACGATCCTTAAGGCAGCATAAGGGCCATGTTAGGAGCATGTTCATGCGAACCTTGGGGGTGCGAGTCTTAATCCCTTGAAAGCAACTGCACCCTGAGCCCTAAACCCCAATGTCGACCCCAATATCCTGAAGCCCTAAACCCTAAACCCTAAACCCTAAACCCTAAACCCTAACCCTAAACCCTAAACCCTAAACCCTAAACCCTAAACCCTAAACCCTAAACCCTGAAGCAAAGCCCTCATTTCAAGCTTAGGAGGTCCAAGGTACGCGTGTCCCAGTAATGTCCCAGGAGGGAAATCGCAGCGTGGATGCTCAGACCTCACAAAAGGTTGCCAGTGAGCCTAGAATGGGTTTAGGGTTTAGGGTTTAGGGTTTAGGGTTTAGGGTTTAGGGTTTAGGGTTTAGGGCATAGGGTTTATAGTGATTAGTGTTTAGGGCTGAGGGTTGAGGGCCCCAGCAGTCCTAAGTTACGTCACACTCCAGGTGTCCAGGAAACCTTCGGGAGGACATCCCTGATGTCTGGGTGTTCCCAAAACCCAACAATCAGAACTTATGGGCATTTTGCAAGAATTCATCGGGTCACCCTTACTACCCACCAAAAGGAGCAGAGTATCCCCCCAAGAAGAACCTCCCAGAAGGGCTTCTGATCTTGTTATATGCCCTGTACAACCAACCAGGGGCGGGGCCATCATCAGAACCCGCTGAAGGAGGTAAGGGACCATACTAAGGGCCCATGTAACTGCCAGAGATTTTCGGAAACAGATCAGAAACCATAAGCGGCAAACCCTGACCCTAAACCCTAAACCCTAAACCCTAAACCCTAAACCCTAAACCCCTAACCCCTAACCCTAAGTTCAGGAACCCTCAAAAGTTCTTTGCGCAGGCTCAGAAGCGCACGGGGCATGGCAAGGCGTTGCCAAGGCGACTGAGGCAAGCTCTTCAGGCCCAGGAGTCCTCCGGACCATTTCAGGGCCCTTTAAGGAGCTTCGGGTTTGGGGTTTGGGGTTTGGGGTTTAGGGTTTAGGCCAATTTTCTTGTTTAGGGTTTCGGGTGTAGGGTTTCGGGAGTTTAAGGCACTTGGAGTTCAGGCGTGAGTTGTGAAGGAAGCATGCCTGTGTGGGCGCATAGGAACCCTGAACTCTAAGTAAGGGTAGTTGCATGTTCCCTTCATGTGGGCCCTTAAATGGTGACCCCTTGTATACCCTATATCCCCTACAAAACCCCAAAGGCCGATACTTCAGAAATCTTTAAAGAAGGTCCAAATAAAAGGGACCTTGTAACTTCCCTTAGATGAACCCTGAACCCTGAACCCCAAACCTCTAGGGGCTACAAGGGTGTAGATTGGGATGTTCCACACTATACTAACACTCCCGAACAAGGGCTGTTAGAAAAGGGAGAACATCCCAAGGTGTGCTTGCCAGTTCCAAGACTCCACCCCTACCTTCACTGCCCCCATGGAGGTTTCCATGGGAAGGAGGGGGTTTGTCACCCCACATGAGGTTCTAGCACCTAACTGGTGAGAAGTTATGAAGATCGAGACCCAGAATTCTTATTAAACCCCTCAACCCCCCCCCCCCCCCCCCCCAAACCCCACTAAACCCCTCTAACCCCCTAAACCCCCCCGAAACCCTAAGCCCTAAACCCTAAACCCTAACCCCTAAGCCCTAAACCCTAAACCCTAAACCCTAAACCCTAAACCCTAAACCCTAAACCCTAAACGCAAAGTATGTTCCCCCCAGGCTCCAAGCCTTGAGCCACCGACTCACGGAACCCTCGGGGAAAATCGCGTTCGCCGTGCAGGAGAACGACCTTGGGGTCTGTACGTGCCAAAAAAACTATAATATACTGGAATCTACGATAGCAAACTACAATATACTACAGTATACTAGAATATACTAGAATCTACTAGAATATACCAGAATACTGTAATGTACTAGAATATCCTATATCTATCAGGAATTCCACTTTGTTGCTCGCAAGGGCCCTGAGGGCCCTTCATGAGCATG
This sequence comes from Symbiodinium natans, assembly GCA_905221605.1. Lineage (NCBI taxonomy): Eukaryota > Dinophyceae > Suessiales > Symbiodiniaceae > Symbiodinium > Symbiodinium natans. Next base: position 425,374 of record CAJNDS010000680.1, read on the forward strand.
CGGCACACTGAAGGCAGGTCGGGATACGAGATCTGACGATTCGTCTGAGTGGCCACATCTCGCACTGGCTTCTGTGCATCTGGAGCTCGGGAAGCGTAGACGTCCAGGCGGCCAGGACCTCCCCCACAACTTCAACGGAATTTGAAACAGACATGGCATCGGATAGGCACCTAGTGTGGTTACGGTGGTGCATTCAAGCCCGATTCGTCATGACGACCAGAGATTCTGAGCCAGCTAGCTGCCAGTGGCAGAGCTCGAAAGGAATAGCTTTTCGTGCGTTTCATCACGAAGAGCTACCACTTTTTCGTGCAGCATACAACTGAAAAATGCCGCTCGCCAGCGGCACGCAAAAAAAAGCGGGAGTCCACGATACTAGATGATAGGCTCCTGAGGCCACTAAGCCGGCGGCCCTGAGCAGAGGGGCTTCCATCCAGCTCCAGGTCGACAAGGGCCGTCCGCTGGGGCAGCAAAGCACCTCCTTCACGGGGGTCGAGGTTGAGGGGGCAGGGGGGCGTGCAGCGGTGCAGCTACCCTGCACATCTCGTATCCCCAACGTACCCCATTCATGCTGATAAGCTATGATTTGATGGGGCCTATCAAAGTGCCCCGGCCTCGCTGTGCCATGATGTCGGAGGCTTTGCTGAGAACAACGCAGCCGGTGTCCACCGTTAAGCTGGGGTCGGCCTGCGTGACGAAGAAACGCTCTGTTCTGGCCACTATGCCAAAATACTGTAACGAGCATCATCATATTCATGGCAACGAGGCAAGCTGCCACCACCCGAGCTCTTAGTTTGCACTCTGCGCCTTCCAGTCCCCGGTGGCCACGCGGAGCGCGTTGACCAGGTTTCGCTCGGTCGGCGCGGCGCGGTGCTGCAGCTTGAGGCAGGTGACCAAAGAAGGGTTCACTGTCAGAACCTCCCAAGAGCAGCCACGGTAGCCATCACTGACGCTACGGCCGTCATCATCACCCAACCAACATGGACTTCTGGTTTAATGGTAGCCATCCCCCCCCCAAACCAATCTGAATCCGAAGTAGTTCCCCCTGAAAAAGGGGGGGAGGGGGAGGAGGTCAGAGTTGCTGGAGGCCTGGAAGGGGTGCTTGTAAGCTTTCAATATCATCGATTCTCAGTTTCGGGAATCCGGTGCCTCCAGGGTGCACTACTCGGAGTTGTCAACGGAGCTACTCTCGGTTTAGCGCTTTCGTGCACTATCCCACTTGAAAGCTTGACCACCTGGCTATCCTTTTGTGACTTTTGTGGCGTTGGAGACGGTTTTGTGGGCTAGAAGCCTGGACAAATTGGAGCTTCTGAGAGGGCCATTGTGAATCTCAGAGTCCAGGGGGTGTTGCGATTCTGCACAAGCAACATTTCGCACCATTTCAGGGTGTTTTTTATTCTGCTGCGGCAACATGTCGCCCTTTTCCGACATGACTCATGACTCATTAAAGGCTAGCGGTCAACATTAATCCATCTGCTGGCGTACCCCGCCTCCCCATTTGGGTAGACAAAAGACAGCGCGTGGCAGCGATGCTCGCCTTAAGGAGCGAAGCAAAGGGTGGAGGGTCCCAGACCCCTTCGAGGATCCAAAAAGTAGAACCCCAAATAGTACACTCTGCTACTATTGCGTCATTCCTAAGGAACCCTTAAAGGGATCTTTTTTTGGATCCTCCCAGGGGTCTGAGTATGTGAAGCTAAAGTTCTTGGACAAGACAATCCAGCATGGTCCAAATCCAAAAGCTGCGTCAACCGACTGCTTGACATACAGGCAAGTGTCTTTTCGAGCACCACAGCTGAGAAATGCAGCAGCGCGGAATTTCGTATTGCCCGTCCCTCTTCCTTGGTAGTCTTGGTACTGGCAACACAGAAGCGGCACAGAGCAAGGCGACTCATCGGCCAAACCCTGACCACGAATCCTTGGAAGAACCCACAGTGAGTAAGACCACATAGCCTTGCCAGGGGACTTGTCATCAGCAACGGGATCACGAGGCGATCCGCTCATCCTTGGAATTTCTTTTGGACACGATTGCCACTGCCTATCGTCCCCTCCCCTGACGAGCTGGCGGGACGAAGACCCACAGCAGCCCGCTTGGTGGAGCTGGGCGAGTTGCCTCTGCCTCTGCCCCATACCCATACATTCATTAGGCAGTGATACTGAAAGAGAACTCTGACCTGCAGCTCCTTTTGTGGATGCCGCGCGCATCGCCACACTGCTGGGGCCAGGCGCCCGTACCTTCATTGCAGGGCAGTGACCAAGCGACCATCTTTCAAAGCTTTTGTTGTGAGTTGCAGCTTTGACCGGGGCACAGATGGTGCCCGTGCAGAACATCAATGATCTTCCTTGCGGGCTGAGCAGCATGTCAATGCCAAAGCCAGATTGTGATGTGGGGGTCTCTCCAATTATGGCCCCGTTGGGTTTCCGCTTTTAATTGGAGTGACTTGTAGGGTACCCAAGAAGTGATGCCAAATTGAAACCATGTCCCCATGGCATGCCAAGCCACGAAGTGAACTCCGCCTGCTGACCGAGATTTGCCTGACCACTGGGCGCTCTCACATGCGATCACATGTCTGAGCGGCAGTAGCATGTTAAACAGCCGGGCAACACGCAGCCTCCTGAACCCTAACCCTCCCCTCCACCCGACCCAAAGAACCCGAAACCCGAATCCCTAAACCCTAAACCCTACCCCCCCCCCCCCAAAAAAAAAAAAAAAATGTATATATATATATATATATAATGAATAATAAATAAGAACAAAAAAGAACCGTAAACCTAAACCCACGACATTCAGGGTGCCTCCACACAGGGCACCATCTGACTGCGGCAGGCGCGATGGACGGCACCTGCTTAGCTTTTCGTGATCGGAGCCCCTCCCGAAGTAGGGTTCAGGGTTCAGGGTTTAGAGCTACAGCTGCCCTGTTTCCTGGCTTTTGCCGCAGGGGTGCTCACTGCACACCCCAAGCCAAACATGTCCAAATCCCATTCGAGCCACTCCAGCAATTTCCCTCGAGCCCCAGCTCCTCTCCCCCCCCCTATCCCGAAACCCCGAAACCCTAAACACTTCTTTCGTCCCGACGCCTCGCTCTTCGGGCGTCATGTCCTTCACCGCGCCCAGGAAGAAGACCAGGGATTTCGGGGAGTCTCGCGATCCTCGAGGAGTCAAACCCCTGCTACGCAAACCCCACATCTTTTGGAGGTCTCCTAGCCTCCACCACGCGCGTCGTAGAGGCCCAGGCTCCGCGGAAAGGTCTGACAAGTCTCAAGGCAGCGCATGCATCATGTGTGGAGGTCTGCGCAGAATGGCGACTGGCACACGGTTTTGCCTCATGCAACAAGATCGCCGCAGACGAGCCAGATCGACCGTACTTGGCAACCTGTCTCGCTGTGCTTCCAACAGACCCTCGCCACAGCTGAAATGGCAAGATGGGTCTTGGCCAAGGCTGTTCGATGCCTTTATCTGGCCCAATCTTGCAGGACAGCCCCCTAGCAACACTTAGCCGTCCCAGCCACATGCTTGACGAATGATGCTGACCTCTTTGCAGATCTGGGTCTGGGACCATGTCTTCGATATGGCCTCCAAGGAATCTGTCCCTGTCTGGCGTGGTGATCTGAAGTCCTTGGAGCACTCCCTAAACCCTAAACCCTAAACCCTAAACCCTAAACCCTAAACCCTAAACCCTAAACCCTAAACCCAGCACACTGACGAGCTGGTGTCATCACCGCATGTCTGCTCTCCACCCGAGCCTGGCATTCCGGTTCCTTCCAGCGCGCGCGCCAGCACCATGATCAGATGGTATTCCTTGGCAATCTCACCGCGCATCTGGGATTCTATCCCAAGATTGGTCATGCCTCTCATGGGCAACCGAGCAGAGTACAGATCATATAGAACATAAAATGTTGCTTAACACATATATGAATCATATCTTATACAGTCTTAGTGTGCATATACACGTATACATTATGACTGTAGCATACACATATCTATATATGTATATCTATACTAATCATTCATGTAAACATTTATACTTATATGTTCGTTTGGTTATAGTGGTCCAAGGCTCGGATGGCACGGGGCAGCTCGCCACGAATCGAGGAGATATGTGAAGCGCGTGGTAATCCTCGAAGATGAACCTGAGCAAAGAAGAGCAGGGCTTGCGGTTTAGGGGTTTAGGGTTTAGGGTTTAGGGTTTAGGGTTTAGGGGTTTAGGGTTTAGGGTTTGGGGCTTCGGGGTTTAGGATTTAGGGTTTAGGGTCTGGGGTTTAGGGTTTGGTGTGTAGGGTTTAGGGGAGACTGAAAGCAAGTGAGTCAGAGCTCATGGCGTCTCCGTCATGTCTTTGCTTTCAGCCTAAACCCTAAACCCTAAACCCTAAACCCCAAACCCCAAACCCCAAACCCTAAACCCTAAAAAAGGTTGTGAAGGTGGAGAGCCAAACAAAACGCCAGGCAGCACAATCTCATGAACATCCTCCCAGGCCAGACCTCGGCCCCTCCACAGCGCTGCTGTAGCAATCCTCGCCTGCACTGTATATTGAATTGCATATATAAATAGAAAGTTAGAGTGTATACATAGTATATGTATATACATATTTATTTGTCTAGATTCTCTGATTCACATATGTATAATGAATACATATGTATATATATATATATATGAATGTATGCTATGTCAGGGGTGACTCAGGGCACCGAGAGAAACAGAGAAAGAGCGACGAGACAACGCACAAGCGCACAGAATGCAACTTGCCGTCACACTTTGTCGCGCACCAGGGCATCTCGTCGTGCCACATGGGTTGAGGTTGCTTTGAAGGACTCCACAGTGAGCTCACCTGCACGCGATGTACTATACGTGGAGTACAGTGGGTGGGCATTCTTAGTCTTGTCAAGGCCAAACTGACGAAACAGCCGTGCGATGGCATGTAGCATAGGTTACCTATCAACTTGTCAGAGGCTGACAGGAAGGTTCAGACACCGCCCTGTTTTGAAGAAAGCCACCGGGGGGCAGGTGAGGGCCCAAAGGGTTGTTGATCCTAGTAAGCAGCACATGTTCTCTCGGCGCATTGCCCGCATGCTTGCATGCTTATTGGATTGATGCTCGGCAGCAAGCTTGCCTGGCGTCTTTCTGGTCTGAAACTTGTGGATGCATGTAGCAATATCCATTGTATCTAAAGTGCACTAACATCGCCCATACCACCTATTTATACCTCGAGCATGGCTGCTCTTTGTCTGTTTTCCATTGTTTCCCCTCTTGCCTGGGGCGGTCAGCACGAAGACCAGCTTCGCGCCAGATTGACTCGACCCGCCGGACCCCGGTGGCGCCCGCGCGGGCGACAGGCTCCGGTTCGGAGGCACGCCAACGCCTCGCCGAGCAGAAGGCAGCACAGTTTAGGGTTTAGGGTTTAGGATTTTAGGGTTTAGGGTTTAGGATTTAAGGGTTGTTGCATATGGCCGATGCGAATGGTGACAGCACAAGATGCACCCAGAGGCCTATCTTCGAGCTTCGTGTGGGAGCATGCGCAGCGGGTGTAGCGATGGAGGCCCAGGACTTTGTGGGTCCGCAGAGCTGCTGCAGCTCCTGTTTCTCAATTTGTTTCTCTCACATAAATAGAAATAGAAATAGAAATAGCAATAGAAATAGAAATAGAAATAGAAATAGAAATAGAAATAGAAATAGAAATATCAATCAAAATATTCATATACAATTAGATATTTACACTTAGATATGTATTGTTTATCGTCTTTTTCTGATCCTTCTCCAAAGGTTTCTTACCGGAACGCCCTCTGCGTCTGTGTCGCGCGCCTGCTCCCGCTGCTTCAGCTGCTGGGCGAGCTCGAAGTCTTCGCTCTCCACGGCTCTCCTCGGCTCTGTCTTCTTGGGCTTCGCAAAGCTTGTGGAAGAGTCGTAACTCTTGGGATCCCAAGTTTATACAGATTGGGGCAGACCAGGTTGGTACATGGGCCTCACAAAGCACTACTATAAAGGGTATAAGGAGGGACCCCTTAAAGGGGACCCTTCATCTTATTCCCCAAGATCACCCCCAATGTATGACTTCATTCTAAAGCGCAGCAGAGCAGCAGCTTCGACTCGGCGATGTCTTGCAGCTGCTGCCGGATCTCCTGTTGAGCTAGACCTTGGCATGTCAGGGCTCCTAACTCTCAATGCGTTGAAATCGGAATCTCTACTTCCATTGACAGGCTGTTGGATTCCAGGTCTCAGACTGTTGGCTGCAGCCGTCGCCTCGCGAGTAAAGCGTGGCACCGTGCTGACTGAACAGAGGGAGCTGCAATCCCGAAAGCAGGAGATGGTGTTGGGATGATGGCAAGATGGCGGTGAGAAACAGGCGAGGGGAGAGTGGTGATGGCGGCGATGGTGGTGGTGGCGGTGCTGGTAGTGTGGGTACTGGTAGTGCTGGCGCTAAACCAGTCCCAGTGCGGCCTGCCGGAATAGTTTCAAAAAAAGCCTGGGCCGGGCCCAACCGAAACAAACTAAAGGGTCAGCAGCAGGCACTGCATGCGGGCGACGGCCGAGAGTTGTTGTGTCCACGTGCACAGTACAAACGCAGCATTTTGGGCCTTTCGAGGTGCTGGGTCTGAACATGTGTGGGCGGGGGGTCCCAAGCTAGAAGTTGGGGCGTTGGGCTTTGGATTTCGAAACTCTTGTAGACAAACCCAAACTTTCTACCCTACCCACTCCCTCAACTCCCTATCCCCTAAACCGGGTCGATTCAGGGTCTCTTCACCCTAAACCCTAAACCCTAAACCCTAAACCCTAAACCCTAAACCCTAAACCCTAAACCCTAAACCCTAAACCCTTTGGAGTCTGGAGATGGTGGCCTTGGCGGCTGCTTTCGCTTTGGCCGCCGCCTTCGCCGCTGCCTTCGGCTCCTCAGCCTCCCCTTTGGCCCGGGCAGCCTCCGGGAGGGAGCAAGACGAGGGCTTAGGGTCTAGGGTTTAGGATTTAGGATTTAGGGTTTAGGGTTTAGGGCTTAGGGCTTAGGGCTTAGGGTCTAGATGGGTTGAGGGTTGAGGGTTGAGGGTTGAGGGTTGAGGGTTGAGGGTTGAGGGTTGAGGGTTGAGGGTTGAGGGTTGAGGGTTGAGGGTTGAGGGTTGAGGGTTGAGCGTTGAGGGCTGAGGGAAATAAGCATAAGAACGGCAACAGCAGTAGTAGTCTAGGGCTTCAAGGGTGTATAAGGCTGAGGTTCATGGGGTTAGGTGGCTTGTAGGTTGTACAAGACTTGTTCAGGGTTGAGGGAAGACCGTAGCCTCTCGCTGCGTTTTGGTGACGAATTTTGGTTCCTCGAGGTCTCTGGGATAGCTCGGCGAACCGGGCCTCAAAACTTCTCAAGCTACCCCAAACCCCAAACCCCAAACCCTAACCCCAAACCCCAAAACCCCAAAAACCCTAAAAACCCGGACGCCGGCCTCAAACGCATCCGTCATTGGCGACCACACGTGGCCTGCCAGCATCCATTTGCTTGGAAATCTGCACGTTGGTTCCCAGATGATTCCCAAGTCCTACACCCCCTAACCCCCGAATTACACCCCCCAACCCTCTGCACCCCCTAAGCCCCTTAAGCTTAAAACCCTAAACCCTAAACCCTAAACCCCAAACCCCAAAACCTAAACCCTAAACCCAAACCCTAAACTCTAAACTCTACACCCACATCTTCCCAAACCTCCCCACCTTTTCGCTTCGTGCGCTCTGGGCGCCGCGTCTGGCCGGCCTCAACCTTCGCCCGACCCGCAGGAATCTCGACAAGAGACTCACTTACGTGCCCTAATATGGTTATAAGTATATTCCCTAATATGGTTATAAGTATATTTATAAGTACAGTTATATTTGGTTACCAAGTGTGGGGGAAGCAAGATAGTTGTGCTTCACATTGTTCCCCCTTATACTAACAGCCCTTAGAAAGGATGATCATGGGGGGGGGGGGGGGGGGGTGGTGCTATATCCCTATTAAGGACTGTTAGTTTAAGGGGGAGCATCCCAAATTCTTCCCATTGTTCCCTATTCTTCCCATTGTTGCTTGACTTCTACTCTCCTTCCATATGCTCAGTTGGTGGCCTGCTGCTCAGGCTCTGCACTGGTGGCACGAGCTGCACAGGAGACCTGGAATGGTAAGAATCGGCAGCACTGCTTGTTCAAAGAGCACAAATCGCAACAATAGTGAGGCAGCAACAATCCGAGTAGGTATAGCTAAAAAAGACTCAGAATCCGCCGAGGCCTCGGGCCGGAGGTGTCTAGGTTGTCAGAACAGGCACCCCCCTCCACACCCAAAGCCCTTTTTCGGACCCCTTTTTTTGGCCTCAAATGGGTACCTATCTGGGAAATCGGGTCCGCAAGCGGACGGTTCGCCAGGACCACCCCTCCCAGCAGGGCCCCCCCCCCCCACCCCACCCCCCCCCCCCCCCCTCCCCCCCCCTCCCCCCACCCCCCCCCCCCACCCCACCTCCCCCCTCCACCCTGCCGAAGAGTCGCCTTAAACCTTAAGGGGCCTGGCTCAACCCTACGATCACTCCAAGCCGAACCCTAAACCCAAAAAAACCCTCAACCCCAAAGCGTGAACCTTGAGCCCTAAACTAACCCTCAACCCCAAACCCCAAACCATAAACCATAAACCCGGAACCCTCAACCCTCAACCCTCAACCCAACCCTTATTGCTTGGGGTCCAGCGACTTGGGCGCTGCGGAATCACCATGCTCACGCGGATGCGCTGGGCCGGGCCGAGGCGGGTCGCGTAGCGTTAAAATTATGGGATTAAAGCGAGTAGTAATAATTGCAGAAACAGTAGTAGTCATACTCATTCAAGGAGTTACAATCGCAATAACTGTACTGAGAGTGAAAATCGCAATAATGGGAAGGATAGTAATGAGCCATAAGACTACTAAGAGTAACTATGAAGAGTACTGACGAGAAGAAGAAAAACCAGAGAAGAAAGAATAACAGCCCTGCGAATAAGAAGAGCTGAAAGAACAATAATTGGTTCAAGTTTAACAGTTTGAAAGAAATCTTATAGCAATGACAGACATACAAAGAGCGTTATGAAAGCACCGTAGCAAAACGAGAATAATAAGGGCAACAAGTAGTGGGAACAATCGTAATGACAGCAAACAAACAGCCATAAAGGTACTGATAGTACTTATGCAAAGAAGAAGAAGAAGTAGTACTAGTAGTAGTCGTCGTAGTAGTAGTAGTGGTAGTAGTGGTAGTAGTGGTAGTAGTGGTAGTAGTGGCAGTAGCAGCAGCAGCAGCGGCAGCAGCAACTGTAATCTTGGCACAATGGCGGTCGCCATCATACGGGCGATTGCAAAAATAGTAATCGTAGTAATCTTCGCAGTAGCCGTCATACTAATACTAGTAATTCGAGTCATGATAGCAGCAATACGAAGAAGAGTCATGGAAATAGTTATCGTCGTCGTAGTAGAAGTAGTATTAGTAATGGGCGTCGTAGTCGTAGTAGTAGTACTGCAGGAGTAGTAGTAGTAGTAGTAGTAGTAGTAGTAGTAGTAGTAGTAGTAGTAGTAGTAGTAGTAGTAGTAGTAGTAGTCGTCGTCGTAGTAGTAGTAGTCGTAGTAGTCGTAGTCGTAGTAGTCGTAGTAGTAGTAGTAGTAGTAGTAGTAGTAGTAGTAGTAGTAGTAGTAGTAGTAGTAGTAGTAGTAGTAGTAGTAGTAGTAGAAGAGGTAGTGAAATAATGAAAAAAGTAAGAATCTGCATAAGAACAACAACACTGGCAGATAGAAACAATAGCAACACCTGTGATATCAAAAAAATCATGCTGCCACTTGTGCTGCGCTGCCTCCTGGGGTGGTGGTGTCGCCTGTGGCGCCTGTGACTGACTGCGGCGCCGGGCCTGCAGTGACTTTGAACTGATACACAAAAGTAGTAGTTGTAGTTGTATTCGCAATAACAACGCTAACAATCATGGCAATCATCGTAAACATCGGGCCTCGTCGCTTTGCTTGGCCGCATTTCGAGACGTCAATGTCGGAAAGTCCTCCAGAACTAGCAGAGCTTTCATTCTTTTCCGCATGGAACAAGGACTCAGGGAGGACTCAGCCCCGACCTCTCTGGGCTTTGGCTCCCTCGCAATCGGCCTGGAGGTCTGAGGCCTGCCGATACAACCCTTCGGAACTTTTTTGCTCCTGACCCCCATCTCAAAAACTCTCTTCCACATGATTCCGCATGCAACATGTATGGCAACATCTATGGCAACATGTATCCGAATTCAGTTCCGAGCAGCTTTGGCTGCATCAGCGCCGCTGAGTAGAGCTTCGAAGCCGTCGATGGTGGATTGGATCCTATAAGAGCCATGCCATGGCGACGGTCGTGATGAGGAATTTTCGGGTTCAGGGCTTATGGGCTTGGAGGGCGGCACTGCTTAGAGCCATTGGTTGACTCACTTTTCTTCAAGGTCGGTCTTCGAGGTCTGGCCTGCAGAAGCGCTTCCGCTTGCAGTGACCTCCGAACTCGGCTTGGTGGCACCTTGCGACATCTCAACAGGCTTCACAACTGAGCACTTCGAGCGCCAACCAGGTTCACAAGAGTCGTAGATACCATGGTCACGCTGTCCATCCGTGACTTAGGAAAAACGGGGATGGCTTCGGCACCTTGTGCAGCAGTACACAAACATGTTGAAGTGTTTGCCCAGGTGTTGCTGCGTGTGAAAGAGAGCCTTGCGATATCCCCTGGCCACCCTGCCGCCTTCTGAAGGGCGAGCCATGGAGAACTCCACATTGCCTGCAGCATGCTGCTCAAATGAACAGGCAGCCCAGCATGGCGAATGTGGCCTGGAGACTGTGCAGCAGCACTGCTCTGCTTTGTGAAGGTTGTCTTGGCAGCACCTGCAGCTAGATTCATGCTTCAGCAGTCCTGGTAGCCCGATGGAACGCGGACTGTTCCCCAACAACTCCAGCCTGCAGCCTCTGGCTTGTGCTGGCTGTGTGCCATCCCGACGTCCGCTGCCCCTGCAACAATAGATGATGCCAGAAGTACGCATTGAAGAACATAGCATGTCTGGACGCCAGAATGGGCATGCGTGGCATGCATGGCATCCGCGCATCAGGTCTTCGTCGACTGTAGATCTGTAGTATTCAGATCATTCGTTTTTGACAGGGTTGTGAACTCATCCCTGGCCAATCGTCGTATCAACTTGCGCACATGTTCTCACAAACCGGCGAGATCAACACTGCCAAAGTCGTCATCGCGCGCTTAGCTTGCGCACCTTTGTTTCCGAGCCCCTAAACTCCAAACCCTAAACCCTAAACCCCAAACCCTAAACCCTAAACCCCAAACCCTAAACCCTAAACCCTAGACCCTAGGCAAGCTTCTTCTGGCGGCACCGGGCCTTCGCCTCGAGGCCGCGCATCGGCGCTGCGGCGCCTCGGCGCTGCGGCGCCGCGCTCACTTTGGCGGCCTGCAGAAGGGTTTTCTAGAGGTTTTCTTAAGGGTTTTCTAAGGGTTTTCTAAAAGTTTTCTAAGGGTTGTAGATAAGGGTTGTTCTGAAAGGGCTTTTTGTTTATATAAGGGTTTTGTGAGGGCTTTCTGAGGCTTTGATAAGGGTTTCAGAAGGGTTTTATCAGGGTTTTTAAGGTTTATACGGGTCTATTTAGGGTTTCTAAGGGTGTTATCAGGGTTTTAGAAGTACAAGGATCTCATGTGGGCTTTATGAGGCCTTTTGAGGGCTTGTAAAAGGGTTTACAAGGGTGTGAGTATAAGGGTTTATAAAGGGTCTACAAGGGTGTTTTGGTTTAAGTATAACGGTTTATAAAAGGAGTTTTTGGGCTTATAGGGCTTTAGAAGGGTTGATAAGGGTTTATAAGGGTCTATAAGGGTCAAAAAGGGTGTATAAGAAGCTCTGTGAGGGTCTATAAGGGTTTACAGAAAGGGTTATACAGTAGACGGTGTCCAAAAGGGTTTATAAGGAGGAGCCAGAAAGGCACGCACAAACATCTGCAGGGTGTTTTGTCGGCTCCCGTCTACGACTGCATCTTTCTAGGCAACTCTAGCATCGAGCACATTGACTTCCCACCTCTCCGAACAGGTGCTTGTGAAGTTGCCCTGCGCGGGAAAGTAAGTTTGTGTGACCTACTGGCACTATCGAAATCCCTGGTTCACGCGGAAGTTCACGCGGAATTACAGTGATGGTATGCACCTGCCTTCGCCCCATTGGTGAATGCCCTCGCCGCTCACGTCCTCTGCCATAGGCAACGGAGAACTGTCAAACACAGATGTGCTACATGTCCCACATTAGCATACTTGCAGAATCCTCACTTTTGGAACCCCCAAAACGGTACGCCATGGTAGCCCCAAATGACGCTCCTGCCCCTTGTTTCTGCGGGGCACTTGTTGGCAGCTTGGCGCCCAGGGCTACCCTCAGTGCTGCTGACTCAGCGGATACACTTCGCAATGGTCCTTGAGCTGCCAAATTACGCAACCAGGTCCCAGATGTAGCATCAGCAGCTGTTGGCATGTGGATGTGGCATTTCGCCATTTCGCAGGACTTATCTCTGAACCAAGACATACCCCCCAAACACGCCCTGCAGGACTGCAACAACTTCAGGGCTTGAAATAAGATGTTTCAAGCCCCGTGTCAACATGTCTCCGGCCAAGCTGCGCTTCTGCCGTTGGCAGGTCGCAAAGTTCGAGCCTTGGGGTTGGACTCGAAATGGCTCGTAACTTTGGCATGACTTATGACTTGCTGTAGCTCTCGAAGCTCGTCTGAGGGATTGGCAATGTCACCAGATTCGGTGTCAACCTGCAAGCGCCGGCACGGACACCGACCAAGTGAGGCATGTGATTCATCAGGGTGCAGCAAACAAAGGTTTGCTCACAAAGGCAAGATTGGCAAGATGTCTGTGCACTGCTTGGACCCGTGCGCCAAGCTGTTGGCCGCCAACGCTGCGACAACTTGTCGCCCGACAGCCTGGCCGGCAGCTCTGACAACAGTCGCAAGGGTCACTGGCAGCGACAGCAGGCAGGCAGTCTCACCTTTGGGTTTGCCACGTGCTTCAGAGCTGCGCGAAGTAATTGTCCCGCCTGTGCGCAGACTAGAAACCAACGCCGTCTGAGATCACAATAGCCATGATGAGAACAAGAGTCGGGCAGACCTGCAAACGGCCGCTGGGAGCTTCGCCTGCATCATGAGCATCTTGCTTGTCAAGGTTCGTCCCGAAAGGATTCAGTGTCTCGTGGGCGGCACGCTGAGAAGATTCTGGCGCCTCCACTCGAGGAGAACCGCTTGGCACGGGCCACTGGTGACAGGCTGTCGAAGTCGCGGAGAAGCGCCCTGAGCACGTCTGGGTAGCTCAGCGAAATGCAAGCAACAAACCGAAGAACACCAAAGAAAGGCACCAGAGAAGGAACAGCACCCTGCTCCCTTTGCACCACGAGTTCCCTGTGCCACCATGGTGCTCCGCACTTTTTTCGTCTTTCAGCTCCTGCCGGTGCATCAAGGTGCCCGAAGCAAAATGAGCCGCACCGCTGATGTGGTGGGAACTAGAAGGGTGGGGTGCTTCAGGGCAGCTCTGCTTTGAAACCTCTGAGGGGGCCTCTGCCTCCTAAGGTTAGCCAGTTTCATGCCGTCGGTCATCATCAACGGCACAAAAGCAGTCCTTCTCCAATGTTTTGGAAAGAGCTTTGATAGAGGCACGAAGCTTCTTCCTCGGCAGAGTGGTTTCATCTTGTGCTGGCGTGGAACGACGCAAGCCGCGTGTCAAGAGAAAGAAAGCAGCTGATGCCGGAAGGTGTCTCTTCCACCAAGCAGCCCATCAGCTCTGCCTCAGGGACCCCGATGCACTTCCGAGCTAGCAATGTCTAGCCGACGAGCTTTCGAAACTATCTTTGCTAATCTTGGTCGAAGAAGTGTGTTTTTTTGTTTTTGCTTTTTTTTTTTGGGGGGGGGGCTTCATGCCCCCCTATACGGGCTACTTGCACCTTTTACAAGACAAGTTGAAGGCTCTAGGGATGGCGCATCGGCATACAGAGTCGGTAGTGGTCAGTGATGCTGGGGACTTCTACATGAGGATGACATGAGAGCGTCTCCAAAGACAAGTGGTGCTGAGAGAGGGTCAGAGGGTCATTGCGCTCGTGCATGATTCGGGACGGTTTATCTGCTGGTGAGCTCCGAAACATGAAAGAGCCAAGCATACGCTTATCTCAAGTAGAAGAAAAGCGAGCGCAGGCTACAGTTGGGGGCGAGCCGCTGCAACAAGAATGCCTCGAAAGAAGGGACGAGAACTGAGTTGCCTCTAAACCCTAAAGCCCTAAGTAAGCCCCCTGTAAACACCCCTCAGGAGTTCCTTAAGCCCGAAGCCTTCGCAGCTGAGGAGTTTCCCCGCCTCGGTGAGGCGTCGCTGAAGGGAGCTTGTGAGGGAGAGGGCCAGATCTCGGTCGTCGAGGAGGCAGGTCCTTGAGGCGAACTTGCAGAAGGCTTCCCGGGAGTTCGGGGTACCAATTAGAACTGCACTTATAACCCACTTAGAAGCCCCGTAAGTGCCCGAATACGGGAGTTCGGGTGCAGGGCTGAGGGTTTCGGGTGCTTTCTCTCAGCAAACCAGAGGCGGGCGTTGAACCAGATGCAGGCATGGCATGTGCTTCCTGGGGCCCCAGAATTCAAGTGTTCTGCCCGGCGTCTGGTTGTCAGCTCAGTGCCATTTGGGCCACTAGGTGGCTGTGCCACAGTTTGCAGACAAAAAAAGCGCTTGAAGCCTCCGTGGATGTGGGGGGGGGGGGGGGGAGAAGAAGAAGAAGCTTCCCTAAACCCTAAACCCTAAACCCTAAACCCTACACCCTAAACCCTAAACCCTAAACCCTAAACCCTAAACCCTAAACCCCAAACCCCAAACCCCAAACCCTACCGAGGCTCAGCACGAGAAACAGCAGCTCAGCCTGACGAGCAGCCGGCGGGCGCATCTCAGGGCCCTGGCAGGGGAGACGCAGATGAGGCTTCTGGACACGTAGTAGTTGCTACTGGTCTTCCCTTATGGTCCCTTTGTATATACATATATATATATATATATATAACAAGAGCCCCCCAACACCCTATTGAAATTCTGAAGGCCCCTACAGTGCCAGCAACTCCACGTGCACCTCTTTGGATGTCTGAGGTGTCGAGCTGGGAGGCTGAATGCCTCGGCTCGTGTAGGCGTGGGCCCTGTCGGCATGTCTCACTTCTGTTGAACTATAATTGACCAGGGTCTGTGGTGGACTCTGCCCTGCTCACACACACACGGCTCACGCAGCTGAACAGCTCTGACTCTGTGCCGTTTTTTGCCACAGCGGCTGAGGAGTTTGAGCGCCTCGTTGAGTCTTTGCCGAAGCCGAGAGGAGGAGGCGACAGTTTGCCGGAGCTCCGGAAGGGGCAGCTGCAGCAGCATACCCACGACCTCAAGAACAAAAAGGTGAAGAGCAAAAAACGAACCGAGCCAGCATCTTTTGGGGCCGCCCGCCCTTCAAGTTATAAAAGGGCATGCCGTGTCGAGGATGCGAGCAAGGACGGAATGACGCGTGAAAACCTACAACTTTTTTCGGTTCCAGGTCCGGGCCTTGGAGCTCACCTGCACGGGACTCTCCGTGCCCTGCAACAGCGGGCGAAGCTTCAGGAAGAGCAGCTCCTCGGATGATCGGACGATCGGATGATCGGAGAGCACTGGTGGTTCTAACCCACTCATCAGTGTAGCCGGCTGCAGAGGAAAAAGGGGGCAAACAACGCGCACAGACGGTCAGAAGCACTAGCGACCCTGAGCTGCACAATGCCGCACGCTTCCACGTGCAGCCGGGAGGCGCCCAGCAGAGGTCCTTAAGACTTAAGATCTTGATTCCGACATTTAGTCTCATTTAGGGGTTTTTTTTTGAGTTATAAAACCCTGCTGAGGGTTTGTTCACTTTAACAAAAAAAACCTGTTTCGATGAGCTCCACAAAAAAATGAGTGCTGTCTCAGCATCTTTCGAGTTCGGGCGGTGGCGGCTTCATTGACACCATCGCGGCCTGGGGGCACTGCGCAATCAGAGCAGTGGAGAATACTAGGGGAGAGGATTCGGGGGACCCTTGGGGATATAGACCCTATAGACCCTCTGAATAAGGTCCCTGCTTAAGAGAGCCAGAAGAGGGTTAAGAAGGGCTCCCCTTTAAGGGTCTCCCTTATCCTACCTAGGAAATACTGTGTCCCAAGAGTTGACCGGGACATGCTCTGGCCTTGCTGCGGAACTTTACGTGCTCCTCCTCTTCCTTGTTGGGCTTCTCTCCCTCTGCACCATCTGCTGTGGGAATCATGGCGGCCCATCTAGCAAGCTACATCGAGGAACCTGGTGGCGCGAGGATTCTGTGGACTCGGCCGGGAATTGAAAACTGCTGGAATCACATCTTCCCTGCCAGATGCTTGCAAAACACTCTCAGCTTTTGGCGATATTGTATAACACCTACCCAACAGAAATCTTTGCAATAACACTAGTAACGCTAGGAGGTACACCAGGGGTGGCGATGCTGCGAAGCTAGTTGCAGCGATTTGAGCCCAGCAGATTCATACTCTACTGCTGCGATGGTCAGGCTCCGGTGTGGCACACATGCTCCCGGTTGAAAGATAGACGTTTTCGTGCACGTTCGTGATCCCAAGCAGATTCCGAAAGTTGAAAACCAAAGTGCAAAGCCGATTCTGCCGGTGGTGTCGCGAATTGCCTCTCTTTCTGCTCTCGCCGTGCTTCTCTGAGGAAGGTCTTGCCTTGAACCCAACTTTGCTGGAGGACAAGAGATGACAAGAGGCCTTCACGGGTGCCGTTGTCTCAAAGGAGCCTGCAGACTTTGAGCCCTTCAACATTCAAATGGCAACTCCCAGATTCCGGACATCCGCTGCAGAGGCCCGTTTTGAGGCTCTCAATGCGAAGTCGGGGCAGCTATGTTCACTAAGCGTTGCAGCCTGTGGCCGAGAAGTGCCTGCAGGACCTTTGGCCGGCAAGCCTTCCATTCGGTGCTGGTGCGGAGCTCGAAACTCTGCTCCATGCGGCACAAGTCCTGATCCAAGAGTGCAAGCAAGGGCGTCCTTTCCATCAGCTCATACTCTCCGCGCTTGCACCGCACATGTGCCACGGCGGCCTCGAAAGCAAGATGGTCGGCATCGAAGACCGCCTCTTCCAATACCCGGCCTGCCTCCCAGCGCTCCACTTGGTCTCGCACTTCCAAGTTCTCCCTGACATCCTTTACACTGTTTACTATACATCCACCAGCTCCACCTTCTTCAGTGGTGCGGCGCATGCTGATGGAAGTCGACTCCGCCAGGGAGTAACCTCCTTGCGAGGAAACGGAGGCTTCCAGGAGTGTGATGCTGCCATCTTGCTTCATCTGCGCAGCGGCCGGCACAGCGAGCTTCACCAGGATGTCCCGCCTCTCACCGACGCCCAGGTCCGGGATTCTCACATGCCAGGAACCACCCGGCTTGCGGTAGCAGTCAAACGGCGTGAGGACCTCCTCTAGGTGAAAGCAAGGCTTCAGGGTCACCTCCACCTGCTGCGCAACCGTGGTGGACAGACGGTCAACGAGGCTCTGAAGCGCCTCCCGGAGGAAGGAAGCTTCCTCAATGAAGGTGAAGGGTGTTCTTGCTCTCATGGAGAGCTCTGGGAGTGCATCCATGTCTTCCTCCGATGCAAGCGCCAAGGTGTGCAAGCTGCAGCGAAGCGCCGCGCAGCGCTCGAGCAAGAAGTCCGTGTGCTCCCGAAGCTGGCCATCCTGGCTGCAGGCCACGAGAAGAATCGCGGAGACCGAAGAAGGCGCTGCGCGCCTCTCCATCATCTCCAGGCACTGCAGAGCCAGGGCAAGCCCTCGGGTGACATGGGCATCATTGGCATCATCTTCAGTTTGCACGGCCTCAAGGGCCTCTGTTACCTGCCGCTTGCCCTCGTCATCCATCAAGGACAGTTCAAGTGCAACTGATGTGGAGGTTACAACTCCCAACTGATCTTGTGGCACAAGGCGCTGGAGCATGTGACACATTGCAGTCTGGACATGTTGCAGGTACGGCGACATGGACGATGAAGAATCCAAAACACACATGATGTTCAGGGGAACACGATGCAAGGCTTCTGGAGTCACGGGAACCGCGGTGGTCTCCAGCGTGACCTGTCCGTAAACAGCCAAGTCCTCAAATGGCATCTCGGCATACTGCACAGCACTTCTGAGCTGTAGCGGTGACCTGTCCAACGCCACACTGTGCATGCCAAGCAAAGACCATTCTGGTTTCCTAAGGTATTTTGGCTGTTCAACAACCAACAGCAGCAACCTCGCTTTTCCACCAGACAGCACGCATGGCTTGACTGGAATGCCGTGCAGTCTCTGCTGCAACTGTTTCGCATCTATGTGTTGAGCGGGCTTGATACATTGGAACTGCTCCGCAACGCTGGCCCCTTTCCAAACAGATAAGGGGCTGAGCTTGTATTGCTTGACCAAGTTCATATCCAGGGCCAAGAACAAGATGCGATTAGATGCATCTGCAGTGAGCCAACGAGGCAGTGTGAACTCCACATCGAGCTCATACGGCAAAGAATAGGAGAACTCAGAGCGCTCCTGACCTGAAGCCCTGGCTTCGGCCGCCGGCGGAGTTCGCGCGTCAAGCAGTTGGATTGTCGAGCCGCCGCTCAGCAACCGATCGCGGCCGATGGAGGGTTCCGTGCTGTGGTGTGCCGTTGAGAAATGGTTCAGCAAGCCCGCACTGGGCAGGGGTACAAAACACAGAGGGCAAACGGCCTCGTGCCTCACGCTGGCAGTGCACGGCTCGGGCCTATCTTCGATCCGAGCTTCGCACTCGCGCTTCCTGAAGGGTCGGCTCTTGGGGTGCGGCATTGCGTCACAGAGCTCTGACCGTCATCGACTTCTGGGAACTACACTCAGACAACTTTGGGACACGCTCCTTTCTGTTCTGTTCCCTGTGAAAGTGCTGAAGTCACGGGCAGAATGAAAATGGTGCTCTATGGTGCTCTGTGAGTCAGCAAGTGTCCTCAAAGGCAAGCCTTAGGCCAGCAGTTCCACAGCTCAGGTGTACATTTCTGCAGAGATTGTTGAAACGGGCCTCGGCGTCAGCCACCAAAATGGCCTAAGGCGTACCGCGCCCCCCCTCCCCTCCACCCTCCCCCCCCCCCCTGCCCAACCTGAATTTGAGACTCTCTTGAAGGAGAACCGAGCTTTCATGCGGGGCACGAGCACGAAAGTCCAAGTTTTGGGCTTGCCCGCCTTGTATCGTAACTTTTTGGAACCTCCAAGAAAAAACTCGATGCCATGGACCCCCTGCAAGCCCCCTTGCAATCCCTGCAGGTAAAAAGGGACCTTTAGAAGCCCTCTTAGGGCCCCGTTACAGCACCCTTTTAGGGAGGACAGGTGGAGGCGATGCCAGGGCCGAGCCATGTATGGTTAGGGCGAGACGTCTCTGGACAAGCAGCTGGTTCTCTAAGCTATGGTCCTCCTGCGATCGTGATTTGGCTATCTTCTTTGTGGTAGGGGGGGTGGGGGGGGGCACCTAGGCAACAAAACAGCGAGGTACTAGCGAAGTGACAGCTAACCAACAGCTAGAGGGAGTTGGCGGTCCATTCGTGGTGTCGCTGGGGCTTTCTACGATACAACTCTTTCAATTGGCCCCGGCCTTTTCTTAAGCGTACACATCGCTTCCAACAGGAGCATTCAGTGGGGCCAAGCAACATTCATCGACAACAGCCCCACACAAGAAGCTGTGCTTTGCGACGTCCTTTACATGCATTGCCTGCAACTTCACTGGCTTGGCCACAGATGTTGCAAGTCAACCTATGCAGAATGCAGGACGTTCCCGGTCAGTCATGATGCTGCTTGTCCAGCCGCTGTTGTTCTCACATAGGCGACATAGGCGCCGCCACCTACACCAAGGCTTGCACGGAAAGGCTTGATTCCTGGCCGGTGCATGCTTGACTTACTTCATGTACAAGGCTTGTACAGCTAATCACCGCGTCATGAAGATTGCCTTGCGCGGAAGTGCCACCGAAGGCAACTGCTCAATGCCGATCGGTTCAGCATCTGCGGAGGCTAGACCATCAAGTGTGGGAGAGTTTGGGGCCATCTTCGATAGGAAGTCATGGTCGGCCCTTACCGTTCGTTTGCGCTCCCAGGCTGCAGCACAATAACACTGTAACGCTCAACATCGAGAACCATTCGGGTCTTACCAGTCATCGCAAGCTTCCAGAGCCCTTGAAATCTCGGAAGCTTCACCCCCGTGAGCATATTCATATGTACACCGCACTCCCTCAGACCAAAGGTATGATTGCGGTCAAGGTTTTACTTGACATTAGTTCCCTGGAAGGCGGTGCCTTGCGGCATGTAGACCGTGCTGTGCCCAAACATGAGCATCAGCTTGTCCACCTGAGCCTCGGATGGGATACCAGGCTTGTGATAGGGTTTAGGGTTTAGGGTTTAGGGTTTAGGGTTTAGGGTTTAGGGTTTAGGGTCTAGGGTTTAGGGTTTAGGGTTTAGGGTTTAGGGTTCAGGGCCTCTAGACGTTCTAGAGGCCTTTAGGAGGGGGTAGGCTTTAGGGTCTCGGGTTGGCAGACGGAGTGGATGAATCACAAGTTTGGAAATCGTGAAGGGAAGGCCGACAAACATTCATGCAGTGCTGGTATTCGCGCTTGCCATTTGTGTGTTCTTCTGTGTCGCCGGGTTGCCAAACCTGGAAAACCTAGACGTTCTGCATGCAGCATGCAGCTGGGCGCCCAGCCAAGGAGTGCAGAAGCTCCTTCTCTCGACGTCGCTGGCCAACCGTTTCGATGTTGAAGGGAAGCAGGGACAATGCCCTCTCCACCTTCAACAGTGACTAAGTGACTGGGAGAGGACCATGAGCCAACAAGCCATGTCCACAAATCCGAAACCCTAAAATAACTCCAGTTCACTGCAAGTCAGGTAGGATCCCGGTTGCTTCCGGGTTGCCTCGACTTTGCGTCTTTTCAAAGCCTTGCGCTCAGCTCTCAGCTCGGACCCAAAAAGCCACATGACAAGGAGGTGGGGAATGTACATTCAGGCTCCCCTTCTGAAAAAACAGAACTCCCCTCGAAACGTAAACCCTAAACTCCCCTAAACTCTAACAGCCCTCCCTTTCAAACCTACTGGCACAACAAACCTTTGGAAAGTTCGTTCGTGCTGTAGGATTTCGGGTTCAGGGCTTAGGGTGTGTGGCCAGCCCACAAGAATGGTGACGAGTTGGCATCCTCAGCCACCCGTCCGTCACTTCGCGAAAGGGAAGCGGCGACAGGACAAAGTTGGGAGGGCCGCACACCAACCAAGAACATTCGGACCACAAGCCCTCACATGCTGTAAAGTCGGGATGCTCCCCCCTATACCAAGAGTCCTTGATAGGGATTATAGTATAGTACCCCCTACTATAATCCCTATTAAAGACTGTTAGTATAACCCTAAACCCTAAACCCTAAACCCTAAAACCCTAAAACCCTAAAACCCTAAAACCCTAAAACCCTAAAACCCTAAAAACCCTAAAACCCTAAAACCCTAAAACCCTAAACCCTAAACCCTAAACCCTAAACCCTAAACCTCATTCTAATAGCAGAAAAGGGGGAACGTCCCAACTGTCAAGCAGAAGCTTGGAGTTTTTTTGGATGGGCCTCCTGGGTGGCCTGCCGCTCTTCTTCCGGGACCTGCCTGGCAGAAGCGACTCTTAGGGTTCTAGGGTTTAGGGTTTCGGGTTTAGGGTCTAGGGTTTAGGGTTTTAGGGTTTAGGGCTTAGGGTTTAGGGTTTAGGCTTTACAGTTCACCCGCACCCTCAAGCCACCAAGACACTGCCCTCTCGCATACGGGCTGCGCCCGCTTCTCAACCGAGGGCACACAAAAACACCGGCACAATAATCATATGCGGGCTAAAAAAAGCGGGTGCTACAGCAACATGACACGTGGTGACTCGGCTGAGCAGCATGTCTCAGTCGCAGGAGCAATTGCATGCCTCTTGCTCCGCTGTTTTCGGGCGCTGTACAGCCAACTGCTGCTGAGCAGTGAGTTGCAGCTCAATATGCACGCTCCACCTCCATCCTCTAGTGAAACCCTTTTGGAAGGAGGCAAAGCCTTGTCAACTGTACATGACCAGCTACAAACTCGGGCTCACGCAGGGCGGGCCTAGCAGGAGTTCAAGCTTGACGTGCCACGGCTTCAGCAACAACACTCTGGACTCTGGAAGCATGAATCGGTCCTGTCGTGCCTTTGCTGCTGCTGCTACCGACTCCTGGCATTCCACTGCCGAGCTCTGAGATACCTACATGCAGCCGGACAAGACACCGGCGTACCGACGGCGAAGGCAACAGCCTCTGTCCTCCACCTCTTGTCGTCGATTCTTTGGGCAGAAGTGGATGGCCCTGGCGAGGCTGTTTTCTTGAATCACGGCAGCTCACACAACTCAGCCGCCCTTCCCCGAACTCATCACTGCCAGGCAGAATCGCACAACTCTGTCTCACTAAAGCGGTCGGTCGAGGGCTACTCCAGAAGTCGATTGCTGCTTCATCTATCGCGGCTTGTTGCCCCAACTTCCTGGCTCAGTTCTAGTGAAGGCTCCATCCCCCGACATCACTTCCTTCTCAAGCATGCTTGGCAACGTTTGTCGGGTCAATCCCGAGACAGAATCGGGGCAAAGCAATCTGCACACGCAGTGTGGTGGGTCTCGCCTGTACATCTCCCCCTAGTGGAGTCCTCGTGCAGCAATTCAAATCCATGCTCTGACTTTCTGCTTCACGAGTAGCACCGTTTTTCGTAACGTCCACACGTCTCGGAGACGATTTTAGGAACGCACGATGCAAGGGCTTCATGTGTGTGAAGGGGGGGGAGTGACGGCCGGCTCAGTATTCAGACCGGTGTTTTCAGTCCAGTGCACTAAGCCTAAACCCCAAACCCCGAATGTGAACAAGATACTCATATCGCAACCCACGATGCCGAACTCCACGTGGAGTCGCGGCCTGGAACTTCGCTTCACGGCCTTGGCTTCTGAGGCTCTGGCAACAATCAATCAGGAGCTGACCAGAAAACGATGCAGAAGAAACCGCGCATGAACAGCCGCCATACTTCCTTAAGGTATGCGTCGGCATTCTAACATGCATTCCGGCGGATGCCTTTACCAGCAGCTCGACATCTTGAAGTAGATCAAGATCTCCATCGCATCCCAGCTTCTTTTTGGCTTTACCTGCGTCAACATGACTCGAGCATAACCGCACTCGAACCGGATTGTATAAGTGCCGCAGACCCTGTGTACTTGCTGCAGATGAGTAGTACTACAGTATGAATGCTGGGATGCCTGGCTTGCCACTCGTGGCCGGGCTAATCACCTCAGTGCGTTGATGAACTCCCTAAACCCTAAACCCTGAACCCTAAACCCTACACCCTAAACTCACTGAGGCTGTGCAGGAATGCCGGAAAGGCACGCTTAAGATGCCTGTGCTGCCTAAACAAAACATACGTCTCCAGGTATATACATATATAACTACATATATAACAATATTTATAAACAGAGGTTATGTGTAATATCAAGAAGTCTGTGTGCACATATCTATACACATATGTATATATGTTTATTTGTCTATTTTTATGTGTATATATACATCTTTTGAGTTACTTATTTATGTATTTATAGTACACAAACAGGTGTGGTCGAGGTTCGTATTCCAAGGCCATTCCAGTCTGGTCGATGGCGGCCGAGACCACCTGCAGCGACCAGAGGCTTCATCAAGGCGGAGAGAGGGTCTGTTACAAATCTGCCATGTGGACCCCAGGGGTCTAGGGTTTCGGGTGTGGGGCTTAGGGGTTCAGAACCCTAAACCCCACACCCTAAACCCTAAACCCTCAACCCTCAACCCCAAACCCTGGACCCTAAACCCTGGACGCTCGGTGCTTTCTCTCGAGTACCCCAGAAGGCCTCGCGGTCCATTCTCAGGCCAGCCTCTGAGGAAGGGCGGAGCTTCGGAGCATAGCAAATTGTTCTTTTATGTTTGTAATACACCATACAAAAGAATCGAAGTATACAAAGAAATATAAAAGCATATATATATATATATATATATATATATATTATTCATTTGTCACGTCTGCTTTTGAAAGACTTGGGATATGAGGATGTTTTGGGCGTATGGAGAATTAGCGCTCGCCTCCGCGAACTGCAGCGCCCTACCGTCCAGGCGAACGGCACGCAGAACCAGCTCCCTGTCGGATCCTAAGAGGATGGGATGGACAAAGAGTCGGAGCCTGAGCACGTCATAGAAATAAGAAAATGAATATGTATATATATATATATACACATAATTTGTACATATAATATACATTGTGAAGTCGACCAGCACTGGACTTGCACTAAGCCAAGGCAATCACAGCCCGGTCACGCTGTTTTACGACTTCGCGAGTCCAAGCACTTGTGCAGCTACGCCTGAGTGCGTCCGGTCGGACCGCACAGCAACCTAGGAGCTACTGTACGACTCTACCGTGCTCAAAGGCACAAGCTCGGTACTTGAGCCAAAACATTGGCATTGTTACGAATTGCAAAACTACACATGCAAGGGAAAACAACAAGCTGCACTAGCACTAAGCAAGCACTCCATGCATGCTTTGACCTGCTCACATTCGCCCCTCAGCCGAGGCTTCCGGCTCACCAAGAGCTCATAGTGCGTCAAGCACTTCAGCAACGCGGCAAATGGGGTAGGGTGAGGGTGTCGCGTGCGACTCTGGTAGAGCCCGCACATCATGAGCATTGGCATGCGGCTTGGGCGGCAGCCCGCACTACCGGACGAACGCACGACGACAGCAACCCTTCACGACCCTAAACCACCCCAAGTCGCGAGCTCTCACCTTTGTGCAGACAGGCGAGGCTCCAGAGTACTGGGCAGGTCTTTGTGCTGCTAGTGCAAAGCTATGGTACAAATGGTACACTGTACACTACCGGTCCTAAGCTACGGCTACGGCTACTCACCTATCCGGAACTACCCTACGGGCTACCAGACTCAGCGAGAGCCGCGCACATGGCTTGTGCCGCAGGCAATGCAGCTCACACGCGCTTCGGCGAGCGCATTGCCGCGACCAGGACACGGTCCGCAGCACCTGCAAAAGAGCACCCTCAGCACGAGGGGCCACAGGCAGGGCGGAGGAGAAAGGTGCGGGGAATGCAAAATGGGCAGGTTTCCAACCTGCCGCGGCTTTTCGCCCGCAGTCAAGCAAAAGAAAATGCAAAAGGTTGGCGAAGCAACGTGCCGTGCTGCAACGCCTGCTCTGATAATGCGTGGATGCATACCACGCCGCGCCGACTGGCCGCAGCCTACTCGATACCCTGTGGAGCAGTGTTGGGGGCACGAGTGGCGTTGCCAGCAACGTTGGAACTACTGGCTCGCTCCAACTGAGGGCGCCTTGCGACCGCCTCATCGAGGGAGAATGCCTCAGCCGACACCCTCTGGAAATCCTCAATGTAGGACTGCGCGACCGGGTGCGTCTTGGGGACCTCAAGCCTAAGCCCTGCCTCCGCATTGGCTTTGCTGCTTGTGGTAAAATTGAGGCTCCCAATCAGCACCACCGCGCCATCAGGCCGCAGTAGGCAAAGGGCCTTGGCATGGTGAAGCCCTTGGATACCGGTACCTACTTTAGCCCCGCGGCCGTCGCGAGCATAGGCGTCGCGCACGGATGAGCCGCAACCCACCTTCACCTCGGCGCCTGCAGCCGCCAAGCGTTTCAACGCTTGCCACTGCAGTTTGGTGCGGTGGCATTGTCCCATGTCGGCGACAATCCGAACGCCTGCGCCCTTGCTAAGCGACGCTTCGATTGCCTCGATGCAGGATGGGCAATCTAAGCTGTACGCCCGGATGTAGATCACATCATCCTCTGCTGCTCCAGACCCAAGCAGCGTTTGGGCGGCCTGAACGTATGGCCCGCCCGCAAGGAATTCCGCTTCTTTGACTGGAGATCTCCTAGCGGGGACTGGGCCCTTGTTCCTCCGGCTGGGTGTGCGCGCCACAGTGGCAGTGGCGGCACGTTGCACGAAGCCGGACTGTGCGTGGGCTGCGCTCGCTCCATCTGCTGGGGCCGCGGCCAGGTCACGACCCGCGAGCCCCTGAAAGCAGGAGAGCCCGCGGCTCTTGGCCGCAAGTTGGGAGAAACATCCTTCACTGTTCCCCAAACCCAACACAACCTTACCCTTAGCCAGGGCTTCGGAGGCGGTACTCCGAATGGAGTCTGTGAGCGCAGGACCCGCGCCTCGCTGGGCCGCGTGCAAAAACCCTAGGGATCGAGCGGTGTCCATTGCGGCATCGCAATGCCCGCAACGTCCCTCTGCTAGGTAAGCACGACAGCCACAGGCAGCTGTCTCCTCCTTGAGGTGCACCCAAACTTTATGGGTCACCCCTTTCTTAGTGCTCGCGACCTCAAACGTCGCTTCAGAGCCAAGGAGTTGAGACAGCCGCGCCTCAGGGGCCGCGGTGTTGCCATGTCGCAGATGCGCAATGCGATTGGCAACGGCACGACTCACGTACCACAGAACAGCGCCGCACAAGATCACTACTACCAGAGTGATGGCTGTTCCGGCGACCCACACGGTCCGCCTGGCCCCATGACCGATTTCCTCGACAACGTCGGCCGAAATTGTTGCAACCGCGTGCATGGAGTCCTCGACAACATGCACAGCCCCGCGGTGCAACTGCAAGGCAATCGGCGCCGACGCTGCAGCCGCCAGGCCCCACCAGCCGTTGATGTTCCCGTTGAGGGCGTGCATCAACCGATTGAGGAGCCCGCGACCCAGGAAAAAGGGGGTCCGCGGCGGAAGCGGAACACTTGGCGGCGGCCGGGCCGACCCGCACGGGAAGGCTGGGACCCAGCTTGTGCTTGGGCGGGGTTGGAGCGCGGCAACTATGCCCGCGGCGTAAGCGCCCCAGGCGTACCTGCCCCTCCCCTTGGGCTTGCCCTTGGCATCGGACTTGCCTCTGCCCTTCGGCTTGCCCTGGCCCTTGCCACGGGCGTCTGCCCAAGCACTCCAAGGGTCGCGGCCCTTGCCGTACGTCGCCTCTTCGCGACGTCGCTTGCCGCCCCTCTTCTTGTGTTTGTTTCTAAGAAGAGGTTGGATGGTTTCTTGGTCCATCGCACGATTGGCCAGAAGGATCTCGTACTCCAGCTCGTCCTGGCTGCTTTCGGAGCCCGAGTCCCTCTCTTCGCCACGCCGCGGATCAGGGATCCCGCGAGAGACGACCTCTGCCAAACGGAGAGGGGTGCTGCAGCGAAAGCACAGCTGCCTGAATGAAAGGTTCCATTCATAGCAGTTAGGGCACTGCCACCCTGCTATGCGGAGCGCCTCGCTGATGTGATCATCGCGCTCCGCCTTCTCCGCCTGGCGCCGCTCCCGCTTCTTGGCGCGCTCGGCCGCCTGCGCCTCCTCGGCCGCCTGGAGGGCTTCAGCGAGTTCCTCATCGCTGAGAAGCCTCGCGGCATCCGCCCGCGCTTGTTGTTCTTCAAGCTCTTCGGCAGAAAACCTCCGCCTCCACTGCTCTGGCGCGGTTTGAGGATCTACCTCCCACCACCCGATGTCGATCCCGTTGATCCATCGGCCGTCGCACGGGGCACCCGCATCCGGGCCGCCCGCGTGCGTGGTGAGGCACTGGTCCTCGGTAACCGGGTTGATGGCTTCGCAGAAGAAGCACCGCCAGCTGCCGTAGGGGTAAAAGCGGCCTTCGACGTAGGCTCCGTTGGCTGGGAGGGCGACATCGTCCGCCTCATCCGCGGTGCCTGCCTCCATCTCAACCGAGACCTCCTCGTCCTTGACAACCTCAGCTTCCTCCTCCTGTTCCTCCTTGACCAGGGGCTCTTTTTGCTCCCGGCCAACGTTGAGGTGGGACTCAGTGCGAACCTCGGCGCGCATCAAAATGACGTCAAGGCTATCCGCGGCTGGGTCGCCCGCGAAGAAGGAATCGATCTCCCGGGCATGGAGATCGTCAAGAGGCGTCACCAGGTCTGGCGAGTAATCCCGCTTGGAACGACGCTCTGCAAGGCGTTGCTGAACGTCTGCTAAACTTCAAGTCGCTCTTTTTCCTTGAACCGGTAAAGGCGCTGTCGGTAAAACATGAGTCACAAATCCACACATGCTCATCAACCCTTTGGGTTGGTAGGTGGGGTTCCCAGGTAGTAGAAAAACTTTACACCCCGCCTTGATGTTGTGCGAACTGTAAGCTCAACATCACTCTACAGTAACGGGTTTGTAGAAACTGTACAGGTATGTCGTTGGGCTCATCTGGTATTGTGCGATGGCCTCGTTGTGCTCTCCCTATCGGAGTCCTTGCACTCGGTGAAAACTGTTCCCACTGCTTCCTCGTGGGTAACACTTCGCTCAGGTAAGCTTGTACTCGTTGTAGCTCACACTGTACGGAAAAGTGAAACATTCCATCATTCACTCACATGGTCCCGGGCCTGCAATTGCCACAAGGACGGTAGTGCAATCTCGCATGCACTGCTGCACTGTAAGTGAATCTCTCTGACCTTTGCACATCTGCACATGTAGGTCGGTGGTACCTCTTGCCATGAGGCGTGTACACATAATGGGGTTGTGCTCGTAGCTGTTCGTCCACATCCTGTGCCATAGGAATGATATTAACCATTCCCCATTCTTGAAATCGCCTTGCAAGCTCTTCGTCATTCACATGGATTTGGCTTGCTGGTACTGTACTGATTCCAGGCATCCCATTACCACTGCCTGTCGCTGAATCCTCTGGTGCATCACGGAAATACATATTGACTGCCCTTGCTGTACGTTGAACATCATCCTCATCGGGCGGACAATACTTTTGCACAAATCTTCGAATAGTGAATTCCTCCTGCGGTTCCTGTGGTCCTTCTTCCTGCGGTTCCTGTGGTACTTCTTCCTGCGGTTCCTGTGGTCCTTCTTCCTGTGGTTCCTGTGGTCCTTCTTCCTGCGGTTCCTGTGGTCCTTCTTCCTGTGGTTCCTGTCGTCCTTCGTTCACCTTCTGCTCGACCATGTAGAACAAGAGTAAAGCGAAAATTCCTCCTAGTAGCACACTGAAAAGAATAATCCATCCACTCACTTCCTTCACATAGATGAAAACAAATTCTCGTTCTTCTCGTTCTCGTCCTCCAAAATCGTCTGGCTGTCCTGCAATCTGAGAAATCATATTCACCATCATTGTCAAGTACATCGCTCTAGCCGTCTTGCTTCCTCGCTCGCTCAACAAAGTTGCACGTAGTGCTCGAACTTGGCTTCGGCAAACTTCACCTGCCACATGTTCCATTGCTTCTTCTTTCCCATAACGCTCATGACTTTCTCCATTCCACACCATGGCTCCAATATGGTACATGAGAAATCTCCTTCGAGATACTCCTAAGCGCTTTGTATTCAAGTCGGCAATGTTTAATTTGGTAGGCACTGGCTTTGCTTTGAAGCTGTTGTTCTTCACCCCTCGCTGAAGCCATAATACTCTCAGATCGATATGTTTGAGTCCTCCGACTCCTGTTCGCATCATCCATTGTCTTCCCGCACTTGAATCCATCCGGATCTCCACGAGTAACTTTCCTGCAAGAAACATCCACAACTTCTTCAGTAACATCGCTTCTGATGCTCCTCCTGAGCATGCTAGCACTTCGGACTCTGCCGAACTTAAAGCT
Organism: Symbiodinium natans; assembly: GCA_905221605.1. NCBI lineage: Eukaryota > Dinophyceae > Suessiales > Symbiodiniaceae > Symbiodinium > Symbiodinium natans. Next base: position 454,993 of record CAJNDS010000680.1, read on the forward strand.
GTAGCTTTCTGGGTCCTGCTATACGAAAGTACTGGCACTGCATTCATACACACAATCACTGATGATGTAGACCATCTCGCTTCACGGTCTGATGCCCAATCTGCATCCGTGAATACTTCCATACTGTGTGTTCCTTTCTTTTCTTCGTCTTCTTCTTCTTGCTCTTCTCTTTGATAGATCGCATCCATCATCTTGTTTCCAACCTTTGTGTACTTCAGTAGGAATCCCAGTTGCTCTGTTCCTTGCACATAGAGCAAAGCTTGTTTCAAACAGGTTAACGCTTGTTCCGTTGGCTTCGACATCTTACTTGCCAAACACTTCGTCACATGCTGTAAATCCCATCGGTCTTGAGAAATGTACAACAGTGTTCCCAACGCTGAACGAAACTTCTTGCACTCGTTCTCCTCCAGTTCTTTGGAATTGTCCACTGTTCCAATCAGCTGGTGCTCTGGGGTTTGTCTTGGCTTTCGGTTCCCCAGCTTGTAGAGTCCTCTAAGCTTCTCGTAGTGCTTCTTCGACACTGTCACCAAAATTCCTTCTTCAAGGAACTCATAGGTCCTCTTCAGGTAATGAAGCTGTTCTCCCGATCCCCGGTGGGATGGGAACGGTCCCTCAACTGTGAGCTTGAAAAACTTCTCTAGCTCGCATATCAGCCATCTTCCTTCGCCTTTCGCACCTGCAACTAGCTCGTCGTCGACATGAATCGACACTGCAATCTTCTTCACTCGGTGCTTCAAGATTGAGGGTATCCCAACAAATTGCTCAAATCCCAAACGCTTCAAAATCTCAACCAAATGGGTAAACCATTGTTCTGCCGCTGATCTTTGCCCTGGCAGACACTTCTCCACTTTCCATACATGGTCTTCATCCAAACCAAGTAGTGTTCGAATCCACGGTGAGATATCAGCATACATCAGAGCTTTCTGCTTGACTTGCAAGAATGCGTCACGAATGTCAAGAACTGTAAGCTCCCAATTGTAGATGAGATGAAAAAGAAACATCATTCGCACTGCTGCGTGTCCTGACGTAGGACTAAAAGTCTCCTCCATGCTCTGGGCTCCCGCACGGAATTCCCGACACACAATTCTGCATCTACGCTTCCAAACTCCATCTCTCTTTCTCCAATCGAAAACTGTCCTTAGTGTCAGAAACTTACCTTCCTCTGAACACTCTTCCTTCTTGATCGTCTTCACAACCTTCATGTTGGCGAGTTTGTCAAGTTCAGCTTTTCCTGCCTCTGCATCCAATCTTTCAAGTTCCTCTTCGCTGACTTTCGGTGGTCGATCCTCATCTTCTTCTTCTCCTTCACTATCCGCTTCATATTCCTCTTCGCATTCCTTCCAGACTCTTTCTTCCCAAAGGTCATCTTCATGATATCCTGTTTCGTCTTCCTGTTCTTCTACCTGTCCGGCGTACAACGGTGGAAATAGACTTCCTTTCGGACTTCCAGGATCAGCACTTGTAGGTGAACTTTCCGCAGTCTTTTGTTGCTTCGTTGGTGGCTCCTCAGCATCTGCTGTTTTACTAGCTTTCGCAGGTTCCTCTCTTTCTTCTCCTTCAGTTTCTCTCTTTTGTCCCCCGCCTTGGTTGGAATCCGTTGATGAACTTCGAGGTGTAGGTTGACCACTGCTCAGCAATAGATCACTGATTGTGTCATGCTTTGAACTTTCCACATCAGATCCTGCTTCATCTCCTGCTGGCTCTGGCTCATTTTCTCCTCCTTCTTTCTCTTTGCCTGGTTCTTCCACGATTCTCGGTAACGGTGCCGCATGCGCGGTGTGCCCTAGCCTTGGGGCTTTCTTCGTCCAAGGAGAACCCTGAAGTTGAAGGGTCTCACGTGCGCGCCACGCTGGTTGTGTGCGCCGCACAGATCTTGACGTAAAGATCCCATCTTTTGATGTAATCACGTCCATGTCCCGGTCGTCCTTTCCAACCCATATTCCTCCTGTCCACAAGGATCGATTCTTCACTCCTCCAGGCTTGGCCAGACCAAACACATACTCTCCGAAGGGTAAAATCTGCCCTTGGTATGGTCTCCCGTAGACCAATTGGAAAGCTGTACTCTGCGTCCCTGAGTGTAGGTGGTACCTGTTGAACAACCATGCTGCGTGGTGAATTGCCCACGCTCGTAAAGCATGATCTTCAGGAATCTTTTCCCCAATCCGATCCTCGACCATTTCAATCATCGTGAGGCTTTGTCTCCTGAGGTTCTGAATGTGGCGTTCCACTCTCGCTGTTCTTCCTTTGTGGTAGGGCTTGTTTGGATACTTTCCAGCCTTGTAGCCTAACTTTTGTCGTATTGCTACAATCAAATCCAGTAAGGCTGTTGTCGCTGGCTCCACATCAATCGCAAACAGAACTTCTTCGGAAATGTAGTTCATCTCGAGAGAAAACTTCACCACTTTCTCGGCCAACTTCTTCGTCGGTGCTTTCCCCGGCACTGGAATCGCCCACGAAAATCGAGTCCATGAATCAAGAATGATCAGACTCACACTGTTCTGACCCATGTACATGAAGTCCATCTGGATCACTGGCTTTCCTGGGTCTTCATACTTTGCTTCACTGCTTTGTGGGGTATGGTCCTGTTTCGACTTTGCTGCTGCACAGAAATCACACCATGGTTGCATTGGCATGTGGGTTGCCATATGCTCTTCAATCTCTGCTTCTGTCGGTTCGGGCACTCCGGGTCTTGTTCTTGCTTTGGGCCTTTGCTTCCTCAGCCTGTCTGCAACTTCTTCTGCGTCCTCATCTCTGTCTTCGGTGAGGTAGTTGCACAGTCTCCTGAACATCTTCACCTTTGACCCTGAGACGCTCAAACCCAAATACCGACAACCTTCTCGCAGCTTCTCAATCTCACTCGTTGCTGTGAGTGACTCTCCATTCACCACAATAGTACTTCCCATGTCGAGTTCCAACTCTTGGTGTCCTCCTGCCTTTCCTTGCTGCTTCACAACTCCTTTCGGCACTGGCACCTGCAACTCTTCTGGAGCTCCTCTTTCTCTTCCAAACCATTCTGGCTCCTCTTCCATCTTCTTTTCTTCCTCCTTTGGTGCTTCTTCTGGTGCTACCTCTTCTACCAAGCACTTGTCCAGATACTCTGGTGTCCTGTGCAAGAATGTGAGAATTTCTGATCGAAAAAGCAATCCCGGTATTCGATCTTCCAAGTCGGATTTTCGCTCGAGCAATTCCGTTGCTTCAATCACTTCCCATTCGTTGCCCACCTTCACGATGGTGGTCCTGTACTTCCAAGTACCTGTCGGTGGCTTTACAAACTCAAGTCCAAAATGGCGATGGACTGGCGTTCCATTCGGTAGAAGGCTCCAATCCTTCTCTGGGACTTTACCAAAGTCATAGGCCAAAGTCACCTTGACTGCCCTGACTTGCTCGACTCCTCTAACTTCCGCTGTCAATCTCAAGCTATTCCTCTGGTATTCCACAGGCACCCGTGCCTTACCATCGGGAGATACAAGTTCCCCCGCCTGGGTTTCTTCTCCCCAGGTCTCGCCCCCCTGGCGCTGTTTGCATCCCACTGACACAAACTTCCATCCATTTTTGAGTAGCCTTCCTAAAGACAGCAAGATGTTATTGGTGTCCGACAACACAAAGTCCTCAGTCACACTGCAGCTACTGAACTGCAAAACTGCTCGCCGCATACCTTCAACTCGCATCGCACCCCCTTGTGCGTCTTGCAACCTCAGAGAGGTTGGGGTCGAAACTTCGACGCCTGCATCCGACAATCTTCGTGGTAACAAACTCACATCTGCTCCTGAATCCAAGATCACCACATGTTGCTTTGTGTCCAACTGGACCATTCGCACATTGAGAGGTTCCGATCCTCCCTGACTCAGAGGTTCCAATCCTCCTTGATTCAGAGGTTCCAATCCTCCTGGACTCAGAGGTTCCAATCCTCCTGGAGGTCCCAATCCTCCTTGAACTCTTTCCAAGCTGTTTTCATACCATTGATACAGCTCATCACTCTCATGATCTTGTTTGTTCTCACTCTCATCCCCGATGTAGTAGCACTCTGGTCCTTGCACCTCTATCCTTCTGGTGAACCAATCACCTTCTTCTTCTGAAACTTCGCTAAGCTCATAGTGCTCTGTGCCGTCAGGTGGTGTGTTCGCAATGTGATGGAAATCAATGTTCCTCACTCTCCTTATCCTGTATTGGCTCGCACTCTGCGACGGAGTAACAGACTCGACTGTCGAGTGGGGTACCTCGGTGCTGGCCTCGCTCGCCTGCACTTCTCGAACATTGCGGTTTGGACACTCGTTTCCCCAATGTCCTCGCTGCTTGCAGAATCGGCAAACATCTCTGTCCAACTTCTTTCCTCCACCTTTCTTTCCTCCTTTGCCATGCTTTCCACCTTTCTTTCCGCCTTTCTTTCCTCCTTTGTGGAAACCTTTGCCTCGTCCTTTCTTTCCTCCTTTGTAGCTTCCTTTTCGTCCACCTTTTCTCCATTGGCGAAATCCTGCTCCAAAGCTTGACCACGAGTAGGATCCTTTTCCTCCTTTGTTTCCTTTGTTGCCTTTGTTTCCTTTTCCTCCTCCTTTCTCGTACACTGCATCCACTTCCATTGGTGCTGGTCCTTGATCTGCATTCGAACTGCTCGCTGTGTTCTGCAAGGTCTTTTGCTTCAACACCGTCTGGTAATCCCAAGTTTTGCTGCTTTGCTCGTATGAAAGAATCGCTTGCTTCACTGACATGTAGTTTGTTCCTTCGGGCATTGTCAAAGTAAGGTGGTCTCGAATCGCCCTCGGTGAACATCGAAGCAAAACTCCCATCAACAAATCTCGATCGTAGGTCTTTCCTGAAGCGATCTCGTACTCCCGAACAAGGTTTTCCAGTGAACCAATCTGCTCCACCATGCTCTTGCCCCCATCGAAGTTGGGAAACATCCCAATCGCTTGACTGAGGGTTAGAGCTCGTTGTTTGGTGGCTGGTTGGTATTCCCAAAGCAAACTTTGATAGAGACGATACCCACATCGCTCCCTGCTCCAATTTCGAGACAGTTGCGTTGCTGCTCCCCGCATATACGAAGTCAGTATGTGGTAAAGCTTTGTCGAAAGTTCTCTCTCCACTGTAGTGAGAGTCGAAACATCGATCGGCGTTGCTCCCAGACTTTCAATCATACTTAGAGCTTCTGAGTACTGCGAATCGGCAAAACCTAGCCAATTCAGAAACTGATGTTTCCAGGTTGTAAAATCCGGTGGATGCTCTCCCGAGGCTTGTGGGTTCCAAACATCTGGTGCCTTGATCGCCTTTGTCGCACTTTCAATCCTTCGGTTCAGATCATCCGAACTGCTTGCTTGTTGCTCCAACCTTTGTAGCGCACTCATTCCAACTTGGGTCGCCCTTGTCAATGCAGTCAGAATTTCAGAAAGTTCTGTGGGTTGTTGGGGTGGTCCATTCTGCTGCATCCCTTGCACTGCAGAAAACTGTAACACGACAAGCACACACAGCATCGCTCCTCTCTGTTGTTTTCTCACACAAGCACACGAACGCAAGTGATCTCTCCGTGCCCCTCTGCTCAAGCGCCTCCGAAAACATGAATGTTGCAATCTCCACAAACATGACTGACGACATGACTGCAAATGCACTGTCGCTTGCAAACATCCAATGCACAACATGATCGCACCTGATACTCCAAGCATAAGCATCATTGCCATTGCTCCATTGTAATCGAATTGCATAGTCTTGGGGTCGTAGAGGTTCTTTGCTCCTGGAATACTGGTCCAAATCCACATCACCAATGGATCTCTTGTTCCATTCATAGTCTTGTCGGAGTAGAGGCTCTTGTTTGTACATAGGCCATAGAATTTTGATTCCTCCTGGTAGTCGATCTCTGTTTTCTCCTCCTGGTAGTCGATCTCTGCTTTCTCCTTCTGGTAGTCGACCTCATCGTCCTGACCAATCTCCCCATTCATCTTCCTCATTTCCAGGGTTTGGCTCCTCGCCCCTTTCTCGCATTCTTCTCCTTTCTGTTCTCCTCCAAGGAGAATTCGGGTAGAGCGTAGTGGCTTGCGTTGCTCCCCCTCGCTTCGGTGGTGGTCCCTTTGGCTCTGGAGGTGGCGCCTTGCTTCCAGCAGGTCGTTCCTTCGGAGGTGGTCCTCTGGAACTGCTCCCTGGCTCATTTCTCGCATCTTCCATCCTGGGTTGTAGGGTCCCAGGCCCCGTCCTGGGTTGTAGGGTCCCAGGCCCCGTGTCTCGGCTGGAACTCGCTGTTCCACTGCTTTGGCTTCGCTGGCCGTACCTGGCTCGAAAGTATGCAACTCCACGAGCAAATTCCTTGGATTCCCTGGCTCTTGCTTCGTCTCCTGAAGGAATTGCACCGGCACGTCTTGCAGCATACTCTTCCTCATTCCGGCGGATGTGTTCCGCCACTGCTGCGTTGCTGGGTTCCCCGTCCAGCGTGTGAAGAGGAAGCTTCGTACCACTCGGCATTGGGTCCGGAGGTGGACACTCTGGAGCTCGTTCTTCTCCTGGCGGTGGACACTCTGGAGCTTGCTCTGGTTCTGGGCCCGCTGGTGGCGGTGGCCCTCCTGACTTTGGAAACCGAACTGGTTCCTGCAAGGCTCGTTCCCTTGCTCGCCGTTGGATCCTTTCCGTCTCTGCTGCAAGTGCAGAGAGTCTCTCCAGCTGCCTTCGCCTGCGTTGCTCAGCAGACACTTGCTGCTCTTGCAGCTCCAAGGCGATGTGCCCAGACGAAAGTGTTCTCGGCTCCCTTCTTGGTGTAGGTGGTGCCTCTTGGTACACCATTGTAGTTTCGGGGCTAGAGGAACTAGGACTCCCGATCTCCACTGGCCCGTCTGGTTCTCCCCCTTCCAAGGGAATGTAATCTCTTCCTTCCACCACTGGTCGTTCGGGCTTCTTCTTCGGCTTTGGAGGCATATACCTTGGTGCACTTCCACTTCCTTCAGCTGAACTGCTTGCTGAAGATCCGTAGCCTTTTCCCATGCCAACACGGTGAATCTTGATCTCCTTTCTTCGTGGCTCCATTTCTTCTTCTTGTTCCCCTTCTTCCATGGGCTCTGCGGGTTCCATCGGCTCCATGGGTTCTGTGAGTTCCATTGGCTCCATGGGTTCTGTGAGTTCCATGGGCTCTGTAGGTTCTGTGAGCTCCATTGGCTCCACAGCATCAGGGTTCCAACCCAAACCATCATCACGGCCACGAGGCATGGCTTCGGTCCCGGATGCACAGTGTGCTCCGCTACCATGCTAAACTTCAAGTCGCTCTTTTTCCTTGAACCGGTAAAGGCGCTGTCGGTAAAACATGAGTCACAAATCCACACATGCTCATCAACCCTTTGGGTTGGTAGGTGGGGTTCCCAGGTAGTAGAAAAACTTTACAACGTCGCTCGTCGGCGGCTCGAGGGCCCGCCCGCGCGGAGCGGCTTCCCGCGGAGGTCCCGGCTCGGCCTCCTCCGTGGGCTCGCTCTTGGGCGTGGACCCTCCACCGCTACTCTCTGGAGCGGGATCCAGCTCGGGGTCATCGCGAAGCCACCCCGGTGGATGACTACCACCATAAATGTGGTGCGATCCGTCCTCAAGCTGGACTCGGTCCCCTCTCTTCAGGAGCGGGACCTTCGAGCGATCGTACCCGTTGGCTTTGTGGTACCGAATCACTCGGAGCATGGGCACCTCCCCATACTCACCGTCCTTTCCTCGGCGGAACAACCGTCCCCGCCAGTCTTGACGAAAAGGGTCAAGAGGTGCGGAGGGGCTGATCCCCAGGTTGGGCGGAAGAGAGGCGCCATGGCAGGCCGCCTGATGCAAGTGGTATTGCACCAGCGACTCAAAGGCCAGCCCGCATCCAGGAGCTGAGCATCCATAGTGGCCGTCAGCGTTGGGGCGAGGCTCCTCTGGGGCCGGGGCGGACTGGGCGGTCCCGCCTCCTGAAGGCCTGGCGGAACTGCTCGATCCCGCACCCCCCAAGGCATCCTGACCATCGTCAGACACCTCTTCCCCGTCGGCGCCTTCCCCGGCCGCCCGATTCTCTCCCTCACGGCGCAGAGTTTTGAGGGATTCCTCACGCTTGGTGATCTTTTCTAGCTTCACCATCGCGGTTCCCGCCACCTCCAGTATCTTCGACTGGAGCTTCTGCGCTCTCAGAAGAGCTTCGGACCGCGCGAGGTACTCCTTTGCGCTACTGACCACCGATTGGCCAAGCTCGAGGAATCCTTCCTCTGTGCTCTCGGCCTGGGCCCCACCAGCGGGCTCTTCGTCCTCCTTCACCTTGACCGCGCCTTGAGGCGCCCGCGTGTCGGGAAGATCCGAGCTGGAACTATCTTCCTCGACACCTTCAGCTTCTTGGGCTGCCTCTTCCTCGAGCGAGTCTTCGGCCTCGAGGACATTGGGGCCAGGAACGTTGCGCCTAGGGCACACCTTGGGCTTCGCTGGAACGATCGAAGTCTTAGGAGCCCCTGAAGCACGCCCTTTGGCCTTAGGCGCGGCCTTAGGAGGGGTAACAGGTTGGGCGGCCCCCGCGGCCATGACACGGCCCGCAGGGGCCCGCACAACCGTCGAAGAGCTCGCGCGCCACTGCGGCCGCAGCAGCTTGGGACGCTTGGACCGTGCCCAGTTTCGGTCCTCGCCCCAACGGCGGGTGGGGGCCCGCACTGGTGTCGCCTAAACTCCTTAGGTCGACATGCTGGATCAACCGATCCACTTCTAACTCAGCAATTAAGACTGAGTAAACAGGCGAGCCTTTGGGGAGTGCCCAGATGCGGGAGATGCCGGTGGCTCTAATCTGGCCAGTGAGAGCCACCCCATCTGCTCCTGCATAGATAGGCACTCCGGCGTCCCGCAGGACCGCCAACCGGACTTCGACTATGCAAGTCGATCCGCGGCGGAACCCGCGTCTCCCGTCCTCCCACTGCGTGGGGCAGTGGCCTAGGACGTAGTGCACCCCGAGGCGGCCTCCCGGCCCGCCGCCGGGGATCAAGCCATTCTGAATCAGGCTTGGCACGACATGCAGGTCCGTGCCGTGCCACATGGCCGGGCCATACCGATATATAAGATCGTTGATGGCGGTCTCACTTAGACCCTCCATCATGAACCCCATAGGATGGCCGCAATCGGCCGAGTGGCCTTGAAAGGCACGCAAGAAGCCAGCGTGCGAGGTATCCAACCTCGGTTTCCGCTGGTTGGCGTCGTGCGCGACCGCCTGGTTGTACTGGTTGACGGTGATGCCGAGTTGTTCGATCAACTCATCAACCGGGTAGAGGCCGCCCGGAGCGAACCGGCCTCTACAACCAGCTTCGCCGTGCCGCATGCATCGGACTAGCATACGCTGCACGTCGTCGATCGTGGGCGGGCCCCTTCGGCCCTTAGGGCCTGGACTCTTGCTCTTGCCCCTGCCCTTCGACCCTCCTCCACCCATCGCGGCACTGAGTTGATGGACCTCCGATGGGCGAGGAAAACCTGACGCGCCCTTGAGCGGCCAGGACACGGCCCGCTGCAAGGGGCCGGTGTGCAGTAGTGGTAGGCAGCCGCTCCCGCGCGGCCAGGGCACGGCCCGCAGCGGGGCCTTGTGGTTGACCACGAAGGTCCGGGCGACCGATCGGTCGCTCCCGCGCGGTCTGGTCGCGACCCGCAGCGGGGCGCAGTGCACAGGCACGAACGTGGGGAGGGACTACCTACCCTAGGTTCTACAACACACTTGAACCGCTGCGGCGGGGGTTTGGGGAGTTTCCTTAAGGTCTGGGCTCTAAGGCTTCTAAGGCTTCTGCTTCGACCTTGGACCGAACCTCTAGGCCTGCTTGCAAAACACTGGCTGCGAGACAGACGAACGAAGCTGCACGCGACGAACGACGAAAAATCCTTCTGCCCGCAGACCGGCGACCTGGGAAACGGCCCGCCCCAAAAACACCCGCCCTGAACACAGAAACACCCGAACAGCCCCAACATCCTGAGCATCAGAACGCGCGTGGGGTGATTCTGGTCTGAGCGCGCCGCGTCATGGTTCGCGCGCTTGGTGTTGTGCGCACCGCGAACGCCTAAGGCTTCAAGAGCAGACGACGCGCTCTGCGGAGCTGCGACTGCCCCTTTGGCGCACGCTTCGCGCACCGCCCCCTCGGCTTGGGCATCAGTGAAAAACTGCCCATCAATGACCCTACCCGTCCTAACAGTAAGATCATCCACGTAGGCTATCCACTCCTTAGTATACTTAAGGCGCCTACCTCTGCCGGGGGCATAGGCCCTATCAACCACAAAGTTGAAATCATCTGGGCCGTTAATCGGGCCAAAGGTGAGGCCGACAGGGAGATACTTCCCTGATCTTGCCACAATGGCCAACACCTCGCGAGCACGCTTGGTGTTCCTAATTTGATTAAACCCACTAACCGCATCCACGAAGGTATACCAAACCGAACCTACTGCGGCGGCGAGCACATCGCTACCCCGCCGACAATAGTACGTGGAGCGCTTAATTCGGGCATTCACACGGCGGTAGTCAACCACCAAGCGTCGCTTCCTATGCCGCTTGTAGCTGGGCATTTCCTTGGTCGGAAACGGCGCAGATCCCCAAGCCGAGCTGCCGCGGATCAACTGACCCCGCTTGCATTCTTCTTCAAGCTTGTCGTCGACCCATTGCGCGGACTCGCCCCTCAGACTGTGAGGTTGGGACGAGACCGGCGGCCCGGTGGGGATGCAGTCATGGGCGAACTTCCTGACCGTGGTCCTGGTGGTGTCCTCCACCCAGAACCCAGCGGCCTTTCGCCGTATGACCTCCCTGACGGCTGCGATGTCAGCATCGGTCAGCCCTGGTCTGGTTGGTCCAGGCTCGATCTTCAAACCCGACCATACGAGGTCTCTATAGGCCTCGGTGCGCCTAGGATCCTCCGCGACCTTCTCGCCCGCAAGAGCATAGACCTCAAGGTCAGCCCGGACGGAATCCCAGTCCTTGGCGTCCGCCTTGGTCCGCCAAAACGCTTCCTTTTCAGCGGCGTACTTATCCACCTCCTTATCCAGCTCCGCACGCTCTGCTGGCGTGAGGTCCTCGCCCGAGCGCACGTCCGGGAGGGGAACAACTGGAGAGGGCTGTGGCGCAGCCGCGGCGCTAACAGCACCCGCAGTGGCTGGAAAGCTTTCAACTGCAGCGGTGCACAGCTCCTCTGCGCCCCTCAGACCAAGGTCCTGGAGCGATGCGCAGAAAGCCGCCCCTATGAGGTTGTAGTCGGCTTGCGCGCGCCCAACGTGCTTGTGCTGCACTGCGCCTAACGCATCCGGCCTACTACACCTCAAACCTACCGATTCTAAGCTGAAATCGGCGAGCCACAGGGCCCCGCTCTCAACGAGGTTGCCGCGGCCACTGGCCCGCGCGAACTGGCATATGTCAGCCCGCACGAAAGCCCAAGGCCAGCGTGGCTCTGCGAGCGTCCCAAACAAGGCGCCCCACTCCTCTAGCCGCCAGGGTTCCCACTCGCCTTTTTGTGCCTGCAAATGCAGCGCGACGTGGGCGCCCGCGCGCGTGCGTTCCTGCGCACACCGGACGACTAGCTGGAGGAAAGCCCGGGGCACATTCTTGCCCTCGAGCCCAATCACGAGCACCTTCGGCTCCGTGCGCAAAACAGCGCCGCTAATTGCCTCTAAGTGCTCTTCTGCGGCCAGGTTCCAGGTGATCCCGTAGGCCTGCTTGCCTTGCACAAAAGCTGGAACAACCCTGTACCCGTGCCTCCTGGCCGCGTCGGAAACGACCGCGTCACCCCAAGCAACCTCTAAGACATCGGCAACCCCTCCAAGGAAATACTGCCGGAACCAACTCTCGACAGTACCCGACTCTGGGGAAGCCCTAGGCTGCAACACGCGGGGTTCCGCGACCAAGAGGTCCGCGAGGGCCTCTCGGATCGAGAGCACACCCGTGCTGGCGCGAGACGCCCTCTCGAGCGTCCTGTCCTGCAACGAGTACGCTCCCTTGTCCAACTTTCTGGCCGAGGCTGCCGCAAGCACGCCGTCGCGGTTCAGGTCGATCTTGGAAATGATCTCCCTGACGGAAACCGCTTCGTGGGCCGGACGAGTCCCCTCTGAAAGCGTGAGCGCACCGTCCTCGGCGATGAACGCAAGCCGCCATTTGACGCGAACCCCGCTGGCGTCGGGGAGATAGCGGTGCACGCCGACCTGCGCACGGGCAGCATCTACCTGCGTGACCCGTCCTAACCTGCACACCTTAGGGCCTCCACCTACACCCCGATAGGCAATGCGGTCGCCAAGGCGGAGGACGAAGTCCCTCCCGCGCCTGGTCAGCGTGAACTCCACTTGCTTGGCGTCGCCTTGAACCTGTTGCCCTAAGCTGGGGCGAGACGAGCCGTCCCCGCCGGTTCCATCGTCCTCAAAGACGACCGGCTCGCGGGATTCCGCGCCATCTGCATCCGCAGGAACAAGAATGCAGTCTTCTGCGTGCGCCTCCATCGGGCCGCGCCGGGCGGAAGAAGTACCCCCCGACTCCATCGACACGGGCTCCAAGGTGAGCCTGTGGCCCTTGACTTCCAACACGCGCCAGGGGCCGGTCAGACCCGGTTTCCAAGGCACACGCCCCGCCCCCTCTGAACGGGCCCTCGGAGCGTTCCAGACCACTCGGTCGCCTGGCTTAAGGTCCACAGTGCGCCTATGGCGATTTGCAAGTTTCGCCCGCGCTTCTGAAGACCGCGTCCAGTGCTCTCGGACCGCAGCAGCTAGTTCCGAGAACTGCTTAAACTGGCTCCGAGCCCAATCAGAGATGGGTTCAAACTGCAAGGCGTCTCGCAGGACGTCCTTTTCAAGTGGTAGAGCGAGCGACCAGCTCCGCTCTAGGTCCCTCGGGGTATACCCGTGGGGTCCCGGAGTGTTATCTATGACGTACTCCGCCACCACGAGCCAATCCGACCAAGCTTCGGAAAGGGAGGCGCCGACTTGCCTGACGACCGCCCCCAGCACCTTTTGAACTTCTTGGTGGACTCGCTCGTTTGCGCCCAACTCACAAGGCCTCAAGGGCGCGCTGAACCGCCACTCGGTCCCAAGCATAGCGCTGAGTTCTGCCATGAGCGCATTCTTGAACTCTGGCCCTCTATCCGACCTGATGAGGCTCGGGATCGTCCTGCTGCGAAGCACACAGCGCACGAACGCCCTCCTGACTTCAGCATGAGTCAGAGACCTCATCGGCTCGAGGAGGACAGCATGACTGAGGCAATCGAAGTACGTAAGCGAGTACCTATGCCCCTCCCTGTCCTCTCGGTTCGGACCTTCACAGTCCACGCTGACTTCCTGCCAGCATGTCTCGGCGCCACATTTGACCGCACGAGCCTCAACCTTCGTCGGTCGAGAGCGGCCTTTAATGCAAGCGAGACATTTGGCGACCCAGGTCCGCACATCTTTCTCTAAGTCGGGCCACCAGACTGCCCTCTCTAGCAGCTTGATGGTAACCTCAGCAGACCTATGGGCCCCAAGGACTCCACAGTGGACTGAATTGTAGCAAGCGCGGCGCCAGGTCACCCCATTCGCGCCCGCAGCCCCGTTGGGAACCACTGGGACAACGACGGTTTGACCCGTCCTGAGGGTCACCTCGCGCTCGAGCAACCCGTCTCCGGATATCTCCATTGGCGGCTCTGGCTTGCGAATCGAGCCCGCCAATGAGGGATCGCGCCGCTGACCCTCGTACCACGCCGTACGAAGGGATCCCGTGACTCGGAACTCCGAAATGTTCGCCGCGTCCCTTGCCTCGACCGCAAGCTGCTCACGACGATTTTCGTCCTCCTCCGCGATCAGGCTCAAAGACGGAACACCGCCCTTAAACTCGACCTTGACCTTGGTTGAGGAATGGTCCCAAATGCACAGGATGGGGCTATGGCTAACGAGCTCTAGAACCACTGCAGGGCCCTTGTGCTCTTCACCCATAAACGCCAAAACTCTACCCTTCAGCTTGCACTCATTGGCATTCTTCCCGCGACTGATAGCGCCCGCGGTCCAATGCCCTTCTACGCCCTCGTTGGACGAAGAGAATTGAGCAAGGACCCTTGACGCCTGCAGGGTAGACCTGCGGGGATCCGAAGCTGCTTCTCCGGTTGCCCGCCAGCCAATGACCTGAGTAACCCTACCCACAAGGGCTATCAGCTTGCCGAAGGAGGGGTCTAAGGCAACCTCTTTACCATTAGACCTCCAGAGCACTTCACACTGCTCATTCACGACATGTCTGTGGCCGTGCCAGTTCACCACTGACGACCAATGCACGACGATGTCGCTCTGAACCACATTCAGGGGCGAGCAGTTGTGCCCCGCCACCACAGCACCATCTTCTCTAACCACCCATGTGGTCCAGTAAGGCTTCACATCGCCCCACTTGGAAAGATCCTTGTGCTGGGAGCCGAGGCTGAGCTTCATGGAATGGCTCTTCTTCCATATCTTCCCACTCAGCATGCCATATGCAGTGGGAACTGGAGCATCTTTGGGCGTAGTCCTAAACCCTACCGCCCATTGCTGGATGGTTGAGGACCTAACCCTAACCAAACCTCCTGTCCTATCCAAAGTTGCAAGGACGGAGTTGACCTCTAGGCCCACCTCATGGGCCTCAAGGTCGCCCTCAAGCGGAGGTTCGGGCTCCTCCCGCTCGGCTATCTCTACCGAGATATCGACTGCCTCCTTCTCGATGCAGGCGGGGCAGCGAGAAAACAGGTAGGTCTGTTTGCCGCAGATGCACAGACCCTCATGGTCCCAGAGGGGTCGTGACGGTTCGTCCAGCATCCCTCTAATGCTGGCATCATCGATGGAACGAACCGCGTCCAGCCTCAAGGACCGCAGAACCTCCGCCCCCAATGCCTGCTTCCCTACGATCCCAAAACCTCGCAGGGGAGGCTCCGGAAAATCCTTCTTGAGTTCCGGACAAGCCTCGGCCACTTCCAAGTGGCCCTGCTGCGTGCGCCAAAGGCGTGGCCGCACCGCCCAGATAGCCTTGATGCCTGCCCAAGCCTCTCCTACAGCCCTGGCTTCCTTGCGCTGCAGGTTCCTTGCTTGGAGCGTGAGCTCAACAACCAAAGGCCACCTAAGGACGGCTGTGACAAGCCCGCCTTGCCCTAGTCCTACGAGGAATTGCGGACGAAACCCCGAAGCTTCCCTAAGAACCTTGGCACACGAAGTAAGCAAGTCGACCCTGATCCGCTTGATCTTCTTGGTCCCTGCGAGCCTGCCGGCCCCGCAATCAAAATGCGAGGCAAGCCCGTCGGTATCCTCAAACGGACCCCAACAACCCCTGACAGCCACAGAAACTCCAGGGAGGCTCGCTTGAAAAACGCGCCTGATCTCAGTCAGCTCTGCGTCCTGCTCTTTCCAACGCGCGTAGTCAAAGACAACCATGACGCGCACCGGAAGGGCTGCGACGACGCACATCGGCACAGCCGCGGCCTGGACACGGCCCGCAGGCTCTGGGACGGCGTCGTTGCCGACCGCCCAGGGCACGGGTCCGTCACCCTCAGTACCCTCTCCGAGGTACTGGTCCAGGTCGAAACCTCGGAGTTGGCCCGAAAGGCCCTCGAGATCTTTCGTCCTCGCCGCAAGGAGCGCATCCCGATCCTTGGGATTGCGGCTAAAACTGTCACCCAGCGTCGCTGAGCGACCGCTAAGGCTCCTTATTTCGGACCCATCCATAAGGATTTCCGCAACCCACCGGACGAGTTTCGGATCCATTCCGATGTCCGACGTTTGCGCTCGGGTAAGGTTGGCATGATCTGTCCAACACAGAGTCCGAATAGAGCCAAACATGCGGCGTGTCGCCCGCTTTACCTCGAGCTGGGCAAACGCCTCCTGTATCAAGGGCGGCCAGTTCTGCTGCGCGGGGGTCAAGCTCTTTGAGTGCGTCATAAGCACTTTGAGCTGACTCAAGTCACGCGTCATCTGCACGACGCTGCCCCCTACCGCGATGCCCGACGCATCCGCGATCTGCTCAAGGGGACACGACCCATCCGCAGCAGAGGCCTCATCGAAGGTAGCCAAATTGATGCGGTTCTGCATCATGCGCTTAATCGCTTTAAAGGCTTTGCAACCCTCGGTGGCGGCCGAGCCCAGCCCGCCTTCAGGAAAGACGGCGCCTGGCTTCTGCCACTGCCCTAAAATCTTGGCTGCGTGCCCATACTCAACAGGCAGGTAGCCGCGCAACCAATTTGCGCAACCCAAAAATTGCTGAATGTGAAGCTTCTCCCAGAGCGGGGGAAAGTCAATCACCGCCTGACAACGCTCTTCGTCAGGCGAACTCCCGTCCCGCCCAATGTTGTGTCCTAGGAGCTTACCTTTGGAGACACAAACTTCGGCCTTACTGATCCCAAAGGAGAACCCAAACAAGATTGACTTATCAAGGAAACCCTCTAAGGAAACGAGGTGGTCGAGGAGGTGCGGGCACGCCTTAGGGTGCCGGGCGCGCATATCTGCCGCGAGCTGCTCATAATAATAGTCCGTTGGAGGCTCTTCGATCATCTTGTCGATATCCCAGCTCTCCACGATATGATAGCTCGGGCAGCGCGCCGTGTCGACCGCGTCTGCTGGGCGCACAGCGTCACTTGCGCCTCTTCCAGCCGTGGCCGATCCCTCACGCCAGCCCGCCCAGCGTGGCCCCTTGCGCGTCCTAAAGACCGCGAGGCGTTCGGTGACAGGAACCTCATCGCTGCACGCAACGCTTTCCGCCACACGCAAATCCCTCGTGTCCCAAAGACGCCACGCCTCACCTGCGCGCTGAAGCAAGCACGTTTCGTAAGGCGCCTTCTCGACCGCGACGGTCCCAAGGTCCTTCTGCGCAGGGCGCCTACCCCACACAGACGCGTAACCACCTGGCGCCTCCCACCAGCTGTCGACGCTTGGAAGGTGGTCCAAGCAAGTAAGCACTCCAGGCTCCTCAACAGGGCGCCCAACCGGGCCGCTCCCGCCCCACACCGAAGCGAGAACAGTCACCGCAGCAAGGACCGATAGCACACCGATCCTGGCGCCGGTACGCAGCCGCCCAAAGGACCGCGCACACGAGGAACAACCTTGGAAGCTTCTTGCCGCGGCCCTGGACGCGGACCCGCAAGCAAAGCACGGGTCATGGTCAACCGAAGCAACGGCGACCCCACAATCCGCACATGCCTGCGGAGACGGCTCTGACTCGAACACCGTCTCAATTGCGCCACAACCACAAGCCGCAGTGCTGACGAGGCCGGAACGCACTTCCGCCACAACCTCGCCCGGCTGGAGAGAGTGATCACACTCTTGGGCTGCAAGCAAAACAAACCCTTTACCCTCTCCTGTGGGCCAGAGACCTGGCACAGCCTCAACCCCACACTCAACCGGAAGCACAACCTCGGACAGGGATCCCTCTGCGGAGACTCCTGCCTCCCGCACGACTGGCACCAGCACCCCATCACCTGGCGAGAGCTCGAGCGGCTCTTCCCCGTCATAGCGGAGAAGCTCACGACTTCCGCCCCCAGGCTCGGTGCATGACGCGTCGTCCAGGCTTGACAACCGCGCTTCAAAGGCATAGGCCCTGTCCTTCCGAGTCCTACTGGGATCCTCACATCTGGGCATCCAGATTCCCAGCGTGTCGAGGACATGAAAGTCGGGACCCGGCCTGAATCCCAAGCCCATCCTTCCGGCGCAGTCCAGCGCTCTGCCGCCGAGGATAAGTCCGTGCCAATCGGACGTACCCCTGGCTGCGATTTTACATCGCACGAAAATTTCGGTGTTGGGGCGACAGTCGTCCGCCGTCCTGCCTTCCAGCAGCGTGACGCGCAAGACTGCTGCCCCCTTCAGAGGAACGGGGGCTCCCGAAGCAATTCCATGCACGTATTCGGGGTGGACCCACTTTTCAAGTCTCACGACCGGGAAGCCGGGATCCTCAGTGCCGATCCCCAGCTCTGCAGCCCGGTTCATCATGCCTACCACGAGTTCCTCGGTCACGTGGTTTGCGCCGGCGCAACCGTCGAGCATGCACTCGACCTTACGGTCGAGGACCTGGACCACCGTCCTGTACTGGTAGCCTCCTGGCTCGTTGTCCGCCAGGTTCCACCAGTCCTTCGGCAGATCGTCCAGGGTGGCGAACTTGTCCCGCCCGCCCTTGCTTAACGGAAGCGCGTGCTGCTGCACCGCGGCGTGTCCTGCGGCTCCTAAGACGCCTGCCTGGACGCCTGAGCTGCCTATCTGGACGCTGAACGCGGCGAAGGGGTTAGACATGGAAGCCCCGGAGGGCGGGGCCCAGTTGGCAGGCAAGGCCGGCGTCCCTCCTGAGGTCGTCAGGTTGTGGACCATGTCGCAGCTGGCTCCTTTCTTGCACGACCCATTCTTGGAGAAAAAGGGGCAAACAGTGCCTGGTGGCTTTGCCGCGCCTTTGGCCGCAGCCTTAGGCTTTGCGTTGGCTTTTGCCTTGCCACCTCCCTTCCCCTTGCCTTTACCTTTCGCAGTGGCAAAGGTTTGGTCACCCTTCTTGGCCGCGAGAGCTTTTCTGCGAAGCTCCTTGTCGTGGCTGTACGGGCAGGCATCCCCTTTCGGGCAATTCCCATGATCGCGAAAGTGGAAGCAGATCTTCTTGTCCGCTCCTTTGCCAGCTCCCTTCGACGCAGCGGCAAACGTCTGGTCCGCGCCAGCTTTGGCCGCGGCAGCTGCTCCTTTCGCAGCAGCCTTCGCAGCGGCCTTGAGACTCTTAATCTCCTTCTGAGCCTCGGCTAGCGCGACCGCCGGGTCCGCGCTCTGCGAACCGGTCGCCGTGTACACAGAGTGGGAAACAGCCCTGTGAGCTGCTTCCCTCTGCTCGTACTCCAGAACGACCTTGTGGCTCTCCTCCCAAGTCTGCGGTCCTCGCAACCCGCCATCCTTGGGATCGCCAGGCCACAACCGTTTGTCGTTCCGGATCTCCTTTTGGAGATACGGGGGCATCTTGCGGAGGTACGAGAGATACAACTCTCGTGGGGTCTTCCCAAGACCTACCGCCTCAAGGTCCGCGATCGAGGCCTCAAACAAAGGCTCGAATTGGTGGCCTGTGAGCTTACCCTTAGCGAGAGAGGCATGCTCACCATCCACGCGGACTTCTCTTTCCTCCCGCGATTCCCCGAACATCAAGTGCTTGTTCTTGATGCGGTCATACACCGCCTGTGGATCTGAGAGAACCTCTCCCGACTTCCACGCTGCGCGGTACGCGTTCGTGTACGTCTTCATGCGCGAGCCGCGGCAGCGCCCGCGTAGCGCTAACAGCTTTTCGCGCGCACTCATACCGCGGCAGTTGTTGGCCAGCGCGCAGACGTCCTCGAACTCCTCGTAGAACAGGACAACGTCTCGCGCGTCCGACTTGTCGTCGGTCAGCGTCGGCCACGTGAGGTCAGTTTTGACCGTAGTTATGGAGCTTTGCCCGCCCCTCTGCGCTAACGCTTCTTTCAGCGCTTCAGTTTGGGCGGCGAGTGCGGCGGCGAAATCGCCCGCCGGGTGTTGGGACCCGGTCTGCGAACCTCCGCCGTCTGAACCTCGCTTCAGGGCTTCTATCTCCATCTCCAGCGCAGCAAGCTTCGCGCGCAAAGGGGAATCGCCGTCCGTCGCGCCCAGGACACGGGCCGCGGAAGGACCACCTGCAACCTCTGCAGTGTGCAAACCTCCACGGTCCAATCCTACCCCCAACCCACTTGCAGTCGCAGGCTGTGGGAGCCCTGGGGAACGCGGCCCCACGGCTTCAACTGGCACATCGGACGGGGAGCTCCAAACCTTCTCTTGGCTCGAGCTTTCTTTTCCCCCTAACGCGAGGATAAGCTCCCCGATGCATTGGATTTCGCGCTGAATCTCCTCTGCGTCTTCGGGGTCCTCGCCACCGCGCAAAGCCGCGACCGAGAACCTGGTCCGCAGCCGACGGACCATCTTTGTCGGATGCCAGTCCCCGCCTATCTTGGAGAACTCATCCGCAAGGAGGGTGGCTTTGGTGCTTAAGGCGTCAAGGTCACGGGAGCTCACCGTGACTCCATGCGCTTTCAGCGCGAGGACAATCCGCGAAACGCGCGTCAAGTAGTCCGCGACCGGTTCTTGGTCTGGACGGAAAATCGCGCGCAGCTCCGCCTGCAAGCCCTCTGCGGTGCCTGGCACTGAACCTGCTGTCGACGGCGGACCGGACGGTCCCGCCGGGCGGGACCCTGGTGCCGTAGCAGGGACATAGGCAGCACCGGTAGGGACCATGGCCAGCTCCCTAGCCGCGGCGCTGACGTCCACCCGCGGCGGACTGTCGCCTCCAGCGCCCGAGGCCTCAGGGACTAGCTCGGAGTCCTCTTCTTCTTCCTCTTCATCCTCGTCCTCGTCTTCGGCGTCATGGAGGAACTTCATGACTTTCCGCCAGAGAGCCGCCTCTTGCTCTGGCGTAGTGCTGACCCCATCCCGCTTGGACAACGGACGGCTGCCAGTCTCCCTACGCCACTTAAGCCAAGCGACGTAGCTCATCCGCTCGGGATAGGGAACGTCTCCACCCTCGATAGCTTCGAGGAGGGTGACGCCCTCAGCCTGACCTGCAACCTCTGCGGACATTGCCGCAACACAAGGCGAAAAGCCGCGCCTTGGTTAGCAGGCCGCAGGCGTGGCACGCGAAGCGCCGCGCCTTGGTTAACAGGCCGCAAGCGTGGCACACAGTCCACGCGTCCAGGTCACGGACCGCGACAGACAAGCAAAGCAATGCTTGCCCACTCGGGCCGTAGGCACAAGAGCTGTACGTTTCCCAGAACAGCCCCCAATTGTGAAGTCGACCAGCACTGGACTTGCACTAAGCCAATGCAATCACAGCCCGGTCACGCTGTTTTACGACTTCGCGAGTCCAAGCACTTGTGCAGCTACGCCTGAGTGCGTCCGGTCGGACCGCACAGCAACCTAGGAGCTACTGTACGACTCTACCGTGCTCAAAGGCACAAGCTCGGTACTTGAGCCAAAACATTGGCATTGTTACGAATTGCAAAACTACACATGCAAGGGAAAACAACAAGCTGCACTAGCACTAAGCAAGCACTCCATGCATGCTTTGACCTGCTCACAACATACATACATGCATACATACATACAATATACATACAATATACATACAATATGCATACAATATACATACAATATACATACATACATACATACATACATACATACATACATACATACATACATACATACATACATACATACATACATACATACATACATACATACATACATACATGCATACATACATACATACATACACAGACAGACATACAGACAGACATACATACAGAAATACATACATATATATATATATATGTTTACACACAAACTTTGTATATCATCTTATATTTGTATATATATATATATATATATGTATGATATGTACATATATGATACATACATATATACATATATATATATATATATACATATACATATATACATATATATATATATAATCTTATATGTGATCTGATACCTAACACACGCTGCTGAGGCATCTGCGCAGCTCTCTCGAAAGGTATTGCAAAGGCGAGATGTCGACGTCATAGGCCAATCCCCCCGGCCTGGCCAGGAGCAGCAAAAACCACTACAGCTGGCCGGCACGGTCTCTTGTGCAGTCGTCGCCTGTTCCAGATGCGGTCTGGTCTTTCGGGCTAGTGACCGTGAGGCAAACGCTTTGCAAAGCGCGAGATCACGCGAAACCCTAGGAACATTGCACTGCCCGCTGCTCAGCAAAGTGCTTTCACTTTTTGTCTTGAGATCTCGGACGGAAACGGAAAAGAAAGAAGCTGCCCAGGTATCACAAAAGACAACGCGCGCACAGGCGGCGCATTCTGACAGGGAACCCCAAAGCGGGGCCTTGCAGAGTGGTACCGAGTGCTGTCGTCCAGGGCTCTGAGAGCCTCAAGGCCAGGATTTTACGGGATCCCCATAACCACTTTGCAATTTATAACAATAATGTATATATATATATATACATACAGATATATACATGCATATATATATATGTATATATGTAAATATGTATGTTTGTATATATATATGTATATAACAAATCACATAAGAAATCATGATCATGAATGCAAGTATTTAATAGTTATAAGCTCTTGGCAGTCCTTGGCACCGCACCAGGTCCCTGTCACCGCGAAGACGCACGGATGCCCACTGAATCAGAAAGGGCGACTGCAGCACGGCAGCCTGGACTGAGGAGAACATCAGCAGACGGCAGATGTGGGTTTCGGGTTTAGGGTTTAGGGTTTAGGGTCTAGGGTCTAGGGTTAGTCGATTTAAGAAATTAAGCAGAGCGACCATCAGCATCAGCAGAGCAGAACAGGTTACATGTTATGGTAGCATGTTAGTTGTGGTGTAGAGTAGCTTTATAAGACAGAGTCGAAAATAGTGGCAGGCGCGATGAATTTGAGGCCTGAAGAAAACACACTTGGTAAGATGAAGTACATGTAGAACGTGTTGTAGCTCTATCGCCCATGTTCGCATTGAAGCAACTTCAGAACTACGAACTTGGAAGTTGCTAGTTTGGAAACGCGAATGCTTCGAGAAATGGGGCCCGCTAATTTTTGCATCTGCACTTTTTGGCTGCAGTAATCGACTGTGAGGTAGTTTAGACATGGTTCGGGCTTGTGCTTAGGCCTTGATTACTCTTAGCAAGAACATGCCTGACATAGAAAAGTGACCCCATGCAGGACTGTAGTTTAGGCACTGGCAGTTGAGCTCACTTCCCAGGATGTGTAAGCAGCAGTTCAGTAATGCAATTTAGTAAGTTGATTCGGCATGACTTCGTGGCTCGCCTTGGGCGACTAGACTCGACACTAGACACCTTGGGAGACAGCAGAAACGACATCGCATTGAGCTTGGGGGGTTTCGGGTTCCAGGTTCTTCTTCCAGGTTTCGGGTTCAGAGTTCGGTTTCGAGCATGTGATTAGAAACAGGACGTTCCCAACCCCCCCCCCCCCCACCCCAGCCCGAAAACAACGGAGCAGAAGCAACATTTGGAGTAGAAGCAACTTTTCCCCTATGCGACATGCGACCGAGATGAATGACAGGTCGAGGATGGGAGCCGAACCCTGTGATCTCTGGAGCTTTTGGCACTTTTGACACGTGACGAAGATCATGCAACAACCCCTCCCCACGCTTCCAGCGAAAAGCGTTCCACTTCAGTGCTGCACAAGCTAACCACGCTCCTCGACGCACTCGCGATCATCGCAGAGCGCTCCGGCGAACTTCAAGGCTTCGCCATTCCGCTTCAGACTGCGAGCAGGATGCACAAGCGCTACAGAGCCTCTCTCTCTCCGCCTAAACCCTAAGCCCTAAGCCCTAAACCCTAAACCCTCAACCCTAAACCCTAAACCCTAAATGGATTCTGCCGCACAAGCCAAGCCGCAGCTCCAGAACGAAGGCACGGTCTTCTTTGATAGCTGCCGGCATCTGGGCCTCGATGTCAGCCAAGCACTCCACTAAAACCACAGTACCCCAAGGGGGTTAAGGGTTTAGGGTTTAGGGTTTAGGGTTTCGGGTTTAGGGTTGAGGGCTTAGGGTTTAGGGTTTAGGGTTTTGGGAGTACCCCAAGGTCACAGCAGGACGGTCAGGCTCAGTTGTTAGAGCCAAGTTAGAGCCAAGCATCAAGTTCTAATGGATTGCCAGTAACCAGCGCTCGAAGCACGTCTTCATCTGTACATAAGTCCTGGGTGACCACAAGTTGCATCATGCGAGCAAAGCTTCTGAAGCACTCGTGTGGCGTAGCGGCGTAGCATATTCCATCGAGGTGCTTGGGCAAGATCCCCGATGCGGGAGCAGCCGTTCTCAGCACCTCGCAACAGTACGTCCGGCTCCCTCTACACCACCGGCAACAGGAAGAGCAACCGCAACAACAGCAGCAGAAAGAACTAGGCACATCTGGAAGATTGCGGCAAAACAGCTTAGAATTCTCGCGTTCTGAGGACTGCACATGCTATGACGACCTCCTTATCAGAGCGCAGGGCTTCGCCAATCGTGCCTCACTTGCCCAACGACAACGAGCTGCAAGTTATTGCGGCGATATTGGGGCTGATTCATAAATGGCTGATGAGCATTGGAAAATTCGGGCCCTGACCAACAGACACGTTCTTCCCTGGTGATGTTGCAGCCGGGTGGCACAACCAGTTGGACCGGTGCCCTGCAGTCATGTTCCTGCATGAACTCAGAATGAGAAGGAGGACAGGAACATTGCCTCATTTGCTTGGGGATTAGCTTGTCCGCTTCGGCGTGAGAGCTTGCCTTTAACCAATGAGTTGAGAAAAAAAACGATTTTTTAAACTCGCGGAACCCCAGAAGAACCCCCGGCTCGAAGCAGCTCACATGGTCCTGACTGCCAGGAGGACGACCTCACGGTCGGCCTGGACCAACAACTTGAAGCTATACTAAGCCATATTCAGCCACATTAAGCTATATTAAGCTATATTAAGCTATATTAAGCTATATTAAGCTATATTAAGCAATTAAGCTATATTAAGCTATACTAAGCTATATTCAGCTATATTGAGCTATATGACGTGCAATGCGAGTACTGTGAAGGTTGGGTGGCTGACCGTTATTCGGACATGGCGTGACTGGAGCTGAGAACTTGCTCCGCGGCGCCTGTAAAGCCGCCGGCGCATGTAGAAGGCATTCGCCTGCAAAAGCTGGTGGCAAAGCCATACAAGGAAGGAGAAGGCAGGCTCGCATCATGAAAGAGGGGGGGGGGGCTTGGGGGGGAGGGGCCAGGGAGGGGGGAGGGAGGGGGGAGGGGGGGCCTGAGGAGGGGGGGAAAAAGAGCGGGGTAGAAGAGGGGGTAAGGGGGGAACACGCAAAAAATCAAGTCGCCAAGATCCTCATGCCTTGGTTCTGCAGAACCTTCATCGTCAGCCTTTGCTGCTCAAGACATCGGAGCGACTTGCATCAACAGAATGCTTCCTCAGGCACCTGTCAGCCTCTGGTGGGAAGATAAGGACTCCAACAAGCAAGCCGCACGGAACCCAAAACATGCGTGGCTTCAGGACAGCGACTCTCGATGGCTCTTCATTCCTGGCGAGAGATGCCGGTACATCCGGGTGCAGCGAGGGACTACGTCGGTCATGATCTCGCCTCGGGTCGCACATCTGCTGTGGTACACGCCTAAGACCTTGCAGATGGCCTTCCAGAACAAAATTAGCTGCCGGAATCCGGAACCAGCTGGCAATGTTTCACCCTTTGCAGGCTGAGCATCGGTCTTCCCAAAGTTCCAGGCCTATAAAGTCCACCAGTCGGATGTCGAGGGCCAAGGCTTTCATTGCAACCTCCCCTTAGTGCACGTCCAACTCCGAGCTGGCCACCATGCCAACGCAGGGCAGAGCAACATCTTGCAGAGAACAAACTGCGATGCACAGCTCGAATCGTGAGGAAACTTTGAAACCTAAACCCTAAACCCTAAACCCTATGCACTGCGGAGCGTCCTCACAGAATGCACGAAACAATCAGCATCACCCTGCTCACCCTGCTCTGCAAGTTGTCTTGGTACGTGGGTCGCGGATCCCATGTTCACAATGACAACATGCCTTTCACCACCTCCAGCACACCGTCGCACGTGAACTTGCGCATAACGACTTGCACGCCGAGGAAAGACATGTCAGCAGGTAGAAGGATTAAAAAGTAAACAAAACTAAGCTGAGATGCTGTCTCCTCTAAGCTCGTCCGCGGCAAACTTGAAGGCCTGCAGTCACGACATGCAGTACAGCGTACCCGTTGCTTACTTGCCCACAGCTTGCATGGAAAGTTGCAGCTTGCATGGAAAGAATATGGCTTCCGGACACAGCTGCTGGAAGCCAACAAGCAGTAAACAATGAGCGGTTTGATTAGCTTGCCAGCAGCTGCTACTGGTACTCTACTTTATTTTGCCAAACTCGCCTGCGCATTCTGCTCAATCGCGGCAAGAACCACATGGCGATCTGACTTGAGCTCCTGGGCGTAGTTTGGGGTGAAGCACTTAAGCCTCTGAGGCACGGCCCTTGACCTGATTCGATGCGGCATGTCCCCTACAACCGAGCACGTCCACACAAGTCCGGCCTCTGGGGCTTTCCGCAACCGCTTGTAGTCATTGCCTTCACAGGCTAAGCTGCAAGTTACTGCCTGTCTTCATGGCTACATGTCAAACTCAAGGCTACAGTCATTGGAGCAACTCGTTTGGGCGTACCCCGCATTCACTACCTCCCCTATCTCGCACGTACTGTACACACCACACGAACACAGCTCCCTCTTCGACAGCGGGGCAACGCAGTGGCTCTACGAATCCCTTTGACAGCCCGAGCCTGGCTTCAAAGATGAGCGTCGTGGTAAATACAGCTCCCAGCTTAGCCCGGCCTAGCCCAGCTTAGCCCTGTACAAGTAGGCCGCAGCCAAGTTGCTTATCTCGTCCAGCCAGTAGTCCAGGTCATACGACTGGGCAAATAGCTCGGCAGATCTCGCTTCTGGGGTTTTTGGTGTCACAATGCACAAAGCTCTACAAAGGGCCGCTGCCTGTCTCACCAGCAATATCTCGACGGGCTCTGGGGCCTGCAGGCACCGGGCTGCGGACTGAACACCCCATCTCAAGGGACATCAGATGTGCCTCCTATTCTCCGAGTCATGTACATCTAAACGCACATAGATAGATACGCACACACCTGCGAAAGATGTGCACGATTTGAGCAGATGAGTCCTCTGGTGTGAGGATGTCTTTCAGAAGATCCACGTTCCCTGCACCGCTGCGACAATCGTTGTCTGTCAGAAACCCTCCGGGCCGAATCTCCTTTAAGCCAGGGACGGATTAGCTTGCTGCCGTACAAGAGCTTCATTTTGCCTCGGACATTGGGTGGCACGAGGGTGGTGTTTGCTCAAGTCCGATTCAGTGACTAAGGGGTCCTCTGGCTGCTCTGTGCTTCCCGCGCTGTGTGCTCTGCATTTTCGCGTCTGCTGCTAGGGCGAATGCTGCTCTCAACTGAGACACGTCTTCTCTGCGTGCTGGCCCAGGCAGTGCGTAGTGCATGCAAGCGGCTCTGAGGCGTTTTGGCCAGCTGGGCTATTTCAGCCTCTACAGCTGAAATTATTGTTGAGGAAGCTGCGCTCGACTTGGGTAAATGCAAGGCATGCATCTAGCTCAACTAGCATTCTCGGCAGTTCAACCATGGCTTACACAAAGCTGACTTGCCTTCAGGTCTCGACCGAACCAGTCCGGCTGGGAATGTACAGTGCATAGGTGGCCACCGAGTGTGCTCACTGAGATCTCCTCAAAGGTGCACAGCTCTGCATACTGC
This sequence comes from Symbiodinium natans, assembly GCA_905221605.1. Classification (NCBI taxonomy): domain Eukaryota; class Dinophyceae; order Suessiales; family Symbiodiniaceae; genus Symbiodinium; species Symbiodinium natans. Next base: position 482,214 of record CAJNDS010000680.1, read on the forward strand.
AGCAAACGAGTACAGCTGAGGTTGGCTGAGTCCAGAGCAAGCGCCATTTGCTTCGAGCAGCATATATGCTCTTGAGCACTCGAAGGCTGCGTGTGCCAGTGCATGGCAGGACGTTCGATTGAAACCACGTCCGCGGCAAGAAGATCATTATCCCGGTATGGAAACACCGTGACACAGCCACATCCCATCATATTCTATTGCATTTTCTATGTTATCCCACTATCACCGAAGTATATGGGGGCATTTAAAAACAAGAGTATTTGTATAAAGACATTCCGTCTGGTGCAGTCTTCTTGCCTGTATCCTGGAGGCGGCTTGGGCTCAGGGGGTAGCGCTGCCTGGCGCCTGCGCCATGGTGTCCGCAGTGCTTCACGTGTGTATGGTAGCCCACTATAAGGGTTTAGGGTTTAGGGTTTAGGGCTTAGGGTGTAGGGTTTAGGGTTTAGGGCTTAGGGCTTAGGGTTTAGGGCGCTTTCTTGGGGGTTGGCTGCTTTATCAAGGAAGAAAAGTGCAAAAGGGCACCACGGGGATACCAAGCCGTATCATGCTGAGTCATGGCACATGCAAAAGGATCTCAGGCACTCAAAACCCTAAACCCTAAACCCTAAACCCTAAACCCTAAACCCTAAACCCTAAACCCTAAACCGGACTGCAAGTACAGAACTTCGCACAAGTCGGTCAACATCGGCTCGAAACTCGGAATTCTCCGCCTCTGCTCCGCTAGTTCGGCCTGTCTGGCACGACTCTCACGAGAAGTCAGACAAGGGGTCTAGGGTTTAGGGTTTAGGGTTTAGGGGTTTAGGGTTTAGGGTTTAGGGGTTAGGGGTTAGGGGTTAGGGGTTAGGGGTTTAGGGTTTAGGGTTTAAGGTTTAGGGTTTAGGGTTCAGGGTATCAAAGCCTTGCAAAGCGTGGCTTCCGCTGCCAAGGTTAGCTTCGCTAGGTTGCACATTCCGGCCTGTCTTCGTTTCAGGTACGCGGGAACCTGCACAACCACAAAGAGCAAGAGCGTTCATGGCACTGACGGCTCTCACATATTCTAGCACCACTGCCGATCAAAACGCGCGACGGAGCTTCGGCCCCAAAGCCATGGCAAGTTGAGCCAAGTGCCACCATGTGATATTATCAATCTTCTTTTTGTCAGTGTTCTTACTATTGTGCTTATGTATCTTTCTATGTATCTATATGTACACATGTCAGACAATATGTTCTATCGAAAAGGTAGAATAAAGATGCGCGTCCCAAAAAAGGCTTCAAGCAGATGCCTTTCCAGCCCTGACGTTCTGCCGCAGCGGGGGAAGCTGCGTGACCTGCGCAGACCCCGAAGCTACCTCCAAAAAGTGGGCTGAGGGCTTAGGGCTTAGGGCTTAGGGCTTAGGGTTTAGGGTTTAGGGTTTAGGGTTTAGGGTTTAGGGTTTAGGGTTTAGGGTTTAGGGTTTAGGGTTTAGTGCAACCACCCCCCGGCGGTTTTCTCTGGCCTCTGGCTTTGGAGGCGCAACCTGCCCGGAAGCTGGATAGAAGGGGAACACCAAAAGGAACCTCCTAGTATGAAGAGAGCGACCCAAGGAGGGTTTAGGGTTTTAGGGTTTTAGGGTTTTAGGGTTTTAGGGTTTTAGGGTTTTAGGGTTTTAGGGTTTTAGGGTTTTAGGGTTTTAGGGTTTTAGGGTTTTAGGGTTTTGGGGTTTTAGGGTTTTAGGGTTTTAGGGCTTTAGGGTTTTTAAGGTTTTAGGGTTTTAGAGCTTTAGGGTTTAGGGTTGGAGGTTTAGGGTTTAGGGAGTTTAGGGTTGAGGAATGGCGCCAAGCTCAACAAGCGTCAGGCCTTGCCCGTTCTTCCCGGACTTGCGGCGACTGGTGGAGCTGGGGTTGGCAATGGTGGCCTTGCAATTTCACATAGGGGCCTGAATAGTTAGAATAGCGTTATGGGGGGGGGGTTACCATCGTATATTTGTAAAGGAACCCAGAAGGGAACTTGAGAAGGGGCTACGAAAGCTAGTCACCGCAGGGGAGATGGGTATCGCTGCTCCAAGCTGCAGCTTCAGTCTCGAATGCATGTTTGAGCAGCTGTTAACAAGCACGATTGAGTCCATGTAGAGACTCAACCGGTTAGTCAGGTAAGATCGAAGACCCCTAAACTCGAAATCTGAAGCCCTAAACTCCTTCAGCCCCCTTGCTTCCCCCGCTGGAACCCCGTGTCGCAAACGAAGTTTAGGTACAGGGACGCTCTGTTCAGTACGACCTCTGCAAAGTACCACAGACCTTCAGAGCATGGTGACTGTGGGGGGCGGGGGAGGACCTTGGGGTGGGGTGGGGGGGGACCTTGTGGGGGGGGGGGGGGGGGACCTGAAGGTGGTAGGGGGGGGGCCCCCCCCCCTACCTTATCCCACACGCAACCACCTTAAAGGAGGGGGGGGGGGGGGCCGGCACCTTATCCTTCGAAAATGCTTCATGGTGAGGTGAGGGGGGGGGGGGCCCCCCCCCCCCCCCACCCCCACCTTAAGTCTTGGGTTTCGGACCTGTTAAGGTGTGGAACCCTTTTTTCCCTGGAAGCTTCTTAACAAGGTGAATACCAGTGCATGGGTAAACGACAACTCCCGCCAGCTCCACAGAGCTAGCTTTCGTGATATTATTAGCAATTCTTCCGACCCCTATACTAAACTCCTGAGCAGCCTTCACACGCAGCTCTGACTCATATGGAATTGCCGAGGAAGAATGTCGAAGTTGCATGTTGTTCTTGAAGGCTGAGCGGGGGACAGCGATGTCTTCTGCGAAGCTGGCGCCTTCGGCGCCTTATTCATGTCGGGGGGAGGGATTCATCTCATGAGTTCGGAATGGTGTGAAATTTGGTTTGCATGGAAAATCTCCGGAATGTTGGGGAAGTTCTTGAAAAGTTGACCATGAGTTTGGAATGGTTCGAAATTTGGTCTGTTTGGAACAAACCCCGCCCCCGAGTGCTGGATGGGCGCGATGGGAGACTTGATAAACGCCCTGGGTGCAACAGCATTGTACATCACACCGTCCCCAAGATTGGCTGGGAAAATCTCATGCAAAGAAGAGATCTTGCTCTAGAGAAGGACCCCCTTCTTAGGTAGACTTTTTTGGTACCCCGAGAAGGGGCACCGTAGTTGAGGGCAATCCCCCACGTTTGGGACCCGATCCTTCATTTTCACACTGACACTTTGAGGCCATGGGAGACTGCTACTTGGTACGGATACTGGGTTGAAAGACCTTGGGGCACCCAAAACCCTAAACCCTAAACCGTACAACCCTAAACCCTAAACCCGACAACCCGAAACCCTAGACCATCCAACCCTATAACTAAACCACTTTTGTTGCTGAGATTCCAAGTTTTTTCAGGGCGTCAGTGCCCCCGACCTAAAGAAACTGCCCGCTCCAGGAGGCTCTGGAAACACCAGCCTGGGTGGCCCTCGGGGGAAGAGAAGTTCTACCCGATATAACTCTTCAAAGGGTACATATACTTATCTACTTGTTCTGCCCAAAATGTGTATGTACATCTACAATGGAAAATAACCTAATATCACATATCGTAGTATATAATATATATTATACATACATACATACATACATACATACATACATACATACATACATACATACATACATACATACATACATACATACATACATACATACATACATACAACATACATACATACATACATACATACATACATACATACATACATACATACATACATACATACATACATACATACATACATACATACATACATACATACATACATACATATATATATATATATATATATATATCAGTGTATATATGTATATACGGGGAGATCTAGTACAAAACACTGAAGTATGACATATCTACGGGGATATAACATGCCTAAGTCCCTCATGCCCAAGAACCAGCAGGATAAACATGGCGAAGAATTGCTTGAGGAACTTCAAGGGAAATCCTCTACTCGAAGTTCAAGCCCAAGGTCGGCACTGCACGCGCAGAATGCGCAGATACCGGAATCTGCTCCGGCGCACGGTCCAGTGGATGGACTTTAGCCGGTTCCTGGGCCACGAAGTACTTGTAAGCAACGGCGCCACGAGGCGACAGGACAGGGAAGCTCATGGGTAGGCCACCGTGCCTTCGCCCGCGCAAGCAAGATCTCCCTCAGATTTGGCATCGACTAAGGTCCTGCAGGGCCTAAACCCTAAACCCTAAACCCTAAACCCTAAACCCTAAACCCTAAACCCTAAAACCCTAAACCCTAAACCCTAAAACCCTAAACCCTAAACCCTAAACCCTGTAGGCTTCTGCAGCCTGGGCATGACACGCGGATGCCGGCATCGTCTTGGACGTGGGCTCTCTACTTTGTGCGTAGATATTGCCGATAAGATTGTTCGTAAAACTCATAAGAATCTTAAGAAAAACTCTTCATATCCTTCGTATTCAGAGATAAGAATCTTAAGAACCTTCTTCATATCCTTCGTATTCAGAATGTTCATTTATATTGCTATAAGGAGTTACGCAGCATGGCTCGTCTGTTTTGACAGGTCCTTCCAAGCTGCGGCATGGGTGGGCACATGAGCGTGGGGGCGTCAAAGGCGCCATGGCACACGGAACGGGCTGAGATATTGTTAGTGCTATTGGTAAGAATATTAAGAGTTCTTTTCATATTCTTCGGAATCATAAGATTGTATAATCTTGCTAAAGAGCTATGTATGCGACTTGTCACAGAATGGCTTGGGTCCGCCAAGTCGTACACAGCTACGATGTATGCTTGAAACCAGGCTCACCAGATTCAGAGAATGCCAGATGCTAGCCTCGTCTTTGCATTACACACATCTCCCCTGCGAGCCATCCAGAACAGGAAGAGGAGCTGCACAACAAAGCAGGGCGACACCAGTGCGACAGAGTCTACATGCCGTCGTTGCGAGCGTGGATGTCCATTTTGGGGGGGTCCCGGCGGGAATGAGTTGGTGAAAAGCAATGTTGTTGCACACTTCTGAGCATGGACAGGCATTGGAGTTTATGTATTGCCAGTATTTCACCCATGAAGCTGGAATTCTGTGAGCAGCCCTCATACCAATGCCACCTAGAGTATGCTCAGTAAAAGATCGACAGTGCTGCTCTGCCTTGCTCTGCACTCGGATCAGTATCCTTCCATTAGCATGCCTTTCCATGCCCTTCTTTGAAAGGCTCCGGGGCAGCTTGAAAGGGGATACCGCTTGCCAGGGAGCTTGCCAGAAAGAGTGTAAAAGAGCTTAGACACTGGCTTACACTTTCAGCGGCGATCATTCGGACCTTTTAGGCCGTCTGATACGTCGAGCTCAGCCATCCGCTCGTCCAGATGCAGCGCGCAATGAAATGGATTCGCGTCGGCCCCCCGCCGAGGGGCGGGCCGCTGCTGAAGCCCTCCTACCTCCGGAACTCAGGACGTGCGCGGCGCTGCACCGAGCGACATGTGACTTTGGTTTTCCTGGGTCTGTGATGTGTAGCACACTACGGCGCGCTAGAGCATGCACAATCAGGTACTGGAGCGCAGTTTGCTTACAAAGCACGGCCTGAGAAGGTGCGGGTGCTGAGTAGTGAAGGGGAGCTGAATAACAGAAATACTGGCAAACATAGGTACAAAAATCGTGCTTCATGCGTTCACAATATCACTCACTCCTTCCATCTCATATTGCAGCAAAATTACCCTTTTCGTAGTGTTTGTAATTGTAATTTGCTTTGTGCCCGCGAGTGAACATAGCAATACTAATAGTGTGGTCCTAAGCGTCTTTTCATGGGACCGCTACTAAAATTATCACGAGTTTACGATGTGGATTTTTCCGCGGCATAACAGAATTGTTAAGAGCCGAGGGTGGGTTCCTTGTCAAGAGAGCTCCTGTCACGTAGATGGCACGGTTTCTCTGTTGGGTTTTTAGTGGCTTGAAGACTCAGAGGTTCTTAGTTGCTTGGAAACAGAGGTTGGGTCTCAACGCGCGCACAGCAGTGCAAGCAACCATGAACTACCAGCATGACTCATGGGCATACGTATCCGTAACATGTATGTGGGTTACAAAAGATACATGTTTATATATATATATATACATATACATATATATATATATACACTATATATATATACATAGATATACATATATATATATATATATATATATATATATATATATGCGTGTATACATAGTGGTTATATATAGTGATTTTTATATTCTGACAATGGCTGCATCTGCTCACCGATGGCTGCGCAGGACTGCGCAGGATGCCAAAAAGCAGCAGCAGTTGATGCTGCCGCCCGCTGTATGAGAACCCGTCTTATGCAGACAGCATTGCCCGTTCCGCAAAAGCACAGAGCTGCGGGTTAACAAGTGGTCCAAGCTGCCGTCTTAGAAACATACCCCAAGCGTGGCAACGCGGGCCATGCCGTCGGATCGTCGCTGGGAAACGAGCCCAAAAGCATCCCAACGCATCTGCACTTCTAGCGGGGGTCCTGTGGCAAGCCTCCGGAGAATATCACGATGCTATGGATCTGCAAAAGACCGGAAGGGCAGGGGGGAAATCGTCGTCTGCCCTGGTGAAGGCGAGATATACAGGAGATCGGCATAAAGGTGAACATGAATGGCTGTAATGGTTCATATTGGTTCAGATTCTTCGGATGGCGTTAGCAGCTAGCAATGAGCTCTCAGCAGATTTTTTGCAGTCAGCATTATGTCCAGCATTTCATGGCTTGTTCCAAGAGGTTGTGAAGGTCATGAGGGACCTGATCTCAGCGGCTTGCGGAAAGAATCCCCGCCTCCGCGAAGGTGAGTTAACCGAGTGAGACGGCCCAAGTTCCAGAGTCTCTGACAGCACATCTACCAGCAGAGCACTGTGGAGCACACAGGCAGTTGGCTGACAACATTACGGAAGCCTCTTTCCAGCAAGAACTGGCACCGCGGATGTAGCAGCGCAGGTTACCGTGGTATCTGGACAGCACATTGCCCACCAGGACCTTTTGCAATGGGGACGATCCGTGCGCGGTCTGCATCGAAGGGAGCCGATGAAAAAGTGAAACCAAGATATTGAGCATCAACTTCCTGAGCTCCCAGAATGGGCGCAGGAAGTCGGACACAAGCCTCTACAAGATCTCTACAGGTTCGGTCCGACCTACAAGGAGGACAAGTATCCCATGCTCCCCTTAGAACCTCATTTAACTAATATTTTTTCAATCCTCTCTTGGGTTTTACGTAAACAAAAATATAAAAGAACTCCCAAGGGGGATATAGGTATTGAGTAACCATGCCACTCGATCCTTCCAAGACCCCAAGCTAGATCCGGACACATCGAACCGGGCCTCATGTTTCATTGGCGGGCCCCGAAGCTGCTGCTTTCACACAAACCTTGCTACAGCAGCTGCACCGCAGAGGAAGCGCGACAAGCGCAACAGCATGAATGGCAGAGTCGCAGCCTGCTATGACAGCAGCATGCTTGTTAAAGGCTCGTGCTTGGCATCCTGCGAAACTACTACACAGCTCAACCTACGTTGCAGCCGTTCCGACCGTCCATCGAGATGACTAAGGCGGTGTTCACAGACGAAGCTAGGCTAAGATAACCATTAAATACCATTATAAGCGGCGATGAGACCTTGTAGCTTGCAACGTCAGAGCGGCCATCAGTGGCGCACAGCCCGCATGGAGGACACCGGCAGCCCCGCTGGCCTTCGAGAGGGAGATGAGGTGAGCTAGCACTATACACGCATATATATATATACATAGATATATATATATGTATATGTATATATATATATGTATATGTATATATATATATATATATAGAGTGTCACAATCCTCACACATGAGGTTGCAAGACTTCGCCGTCTCAAATTGCGTCATGATTGCTTCTTTTTCTCCTTATCGATTGAGTCCCAGAAAAATGGCACCAGCCCTGTGTTTCATACAACTGTGGTATTGGAAGGGGAGACTGGACACAATATCAGAATGAATGGTGTCGTACAGAAACAACCTTCAAGCTTGAATCCTCAAGTGCCACGTAATAATAATCATCATCATAATAGTAATAATAATCATCATCATAATAGTAATAATAATAATAATAGTAATAATAATAGTAATAATCATAGTAATAGTAATAGTAATAATAATAGTAATAATAATAGTAATAATAATAGTAATAATAATAATAGTAAATAATAATAGTAATAATAATAGTAATAATAATAGTAATAATAATAGTAATAATAATAGTAATAATAAGCGTAATCATAATAATGATTGTAATAGTAAGAATACTAAGAATAGCAATAATAATAGTGCAGCTCTGCCAGCCTGCTGATTTGTGTGAAGCCGTGGAAGGCCACCGCCTGGCTCGGAGCGAGACGACCTTCTCTTGTTTTGGGATGTCGCCCCCCTTATACTAACAGTCCTAAATAGGGATTGTAATAGGGGCTACTAGAATCCCTATTAAGGACTGTAAAGAGATTCTAGTAGGGGGTACTATAATCCCTATTCGGACTGTTAGTAAAAAGGGGGAACACCCGGAAAGCAGCGCACCTGGACGGGAGCTGCGCGATATCCCTGAGAAGCAGGAGAAGCATGAGCTCCGTGAGGGACGGCGTGAGGAACGTGTCCTCCGCACTTGGCAAGGAAGCCCCTATACTACCCGCAAACCCATAAACGCTTGGCAGGGCCTTCATTTAACAAAAAAGGTGCAGGCCGTGAAGAAAAGCAAAAAGCTCCGGTTGCGAAGGAAAGCAGGTGCCCTGCCTGGTGTCAGTATCTGAGTCCGCATCGGTGCCTTGGCTTGTGAACATACGATCATCGCATAAGCTGCGCTTCTCACCTCGTGACCTAGCTAGTGTAGGAATAGCGTCATAGCACCACATAATCAACTCATCATCACTTCGTCATGCTATCATACAACCATACAAACATAAAATCGTTAAATCACAGGATCACATGGTCATACAACCATATAGCCATATAGTCATATTTGTCATACAGTCAAATATTCATGCAACAATAAAATGCTATAACCAGAAAACCATACCGTGATATAGTCATAAAACTATATAGTCAAACCATCATATTCTCATGTAATCATGTCATCATACAACCAAGTTTCATACAATCATATAAATCATACGATCATATAAACCATAAAACCATACATATAGATATATATATATATATATATTATAATCATACAAATCATAAACCCGCAAAAATCATGTAACCATATAAATCATAAAACCACATAAATCAAATAATCATATAGATCATACAACCAGATAGATCCTGAAACCATATAAGTCATATAACCATATAAATCATAAAGGCATATAAATCACATCATTCATTATATAAATCATACAACCATGTAAATCATAAAAGCAATTAAATCATACAACCATGTAAATCATACAACCATATAAATCATAAACCCATATAATTCATATAACCATATAAATCAAGTAATCGTGGGTCCCGCACCACCGGGCTTGGCCGCAATACTGCAGCCGATGTGTGGGCGATCGGCGCCTGGTCCAGCTTGCAACCAATGCAGACTCATAGAGTTTAGGGTTTAGGTTTAGGGTTTAGGGTTTAGGGTTTAGGGTTTAGGGTTTAGGGGATATTCGCAGGGTTTCGGCTCAAGCCTACTGACGCTCACAATCTGAGGTCCGCCACCATTGCCGGTCTCGTCTGGTACCTCATCAAAAGCGCAGCAGTTGTGAGTACGAAAGACGGGAGCACGGGCACTAGACATGGCTCTCCACAGCGCCACAATGTATCCAAAAAGCGTGACGTTCATGCGCAGGCAAAAGTTTTAGTAGGAACCTTGGCACTGTACATTGCTGGAGAAGCCTAGGTCCTCAGCGACCCTGCTGTGTGGGGATTGCTATGTCAGTCTCCATCTCCCCCTTGCAGAGTCCGCCAGCTCAAGGCTCGAGGCGCACGTGACCACCGTCCGAGCACTGGCGACCAGATGCTCCTCACCTGCCAGCACAGTGCTGCACAGTGCTGAGACGTGGGGAAACTGCCAAACATGTTTCGTAAGTTTCCTCTGCCCAAACATGACATGAACGTCAGACGCCAGCGGCCGTCGGACCCGGCACTGCAAAGGTTTTGCTTCGGTTTTCTTACCTTGTTCTCGGCGTCCGGGAGCGTCGGGGTCTTTGGATTGCGAGTGGCTCCTGTAGACACATCTCGCCGACACCAAATACATGACTGGAGGAATGTGGTGTCCTTCTCATGGCACCATCTGCGTATTCAGGTCCTGAGCTTCAGGCGCGAGGGCTTAGGATTTAGGGTTGCGCCTGCTATGCGCGGTAGCAGGCCGGAGCAACCCGGTCCCTCCTTATGGGGAGGGTTCTCAATGGGGAATTACTAGGTGTCATGCCCCAGCTTCCCAGGAAGCCTTGGGGCAAAGTGCCGGTGGACTTCGGGGTTTAAGAGCAGCCTGAGACAATTTGGGGGGGCCCAGTGAGTCCCTGGTTTGGGTTCCCTGGATAAAAGGAGCTGCAGGATGACGGGTACCTGACCAGAATTTAGAGCGGCAAGTTGAACGCATGGTTTTTGACCCGAAAGAGGGAGAATGGCTGCCACATTGGGCAGCAGGGGGTAGGGTGACACTTTAGCCCTACAACAGCGCTCACGCGATCTTCGCCGGCGCCGTTTTCGGCCTCGAAACCAGGCCCTGGCGGCGGATGTGACCCTCGACCCACCTCAACAGTCAAGCCGAAGGAGACAGAAAGCAAACAGACGACAGAAGACAGGCCCTACCAGCCCTACCATGCAGGATCGTACAACTCGACCTGTAGCCTTCTCTGATTTGTGCAGAGTGGCTTGTCGAACTTCGCAACAGGCCTTTCCAGCTCGCGTCGGTGGCGGCGCATGATCTCTCTCTCCTTGCAATCAAAGCGTTCGTCGGCATTCCTCTAGACCCGCCACAAGCTGTAAAAGGGCCAACCCTAGAAGCAAGCTTCCCGAGCCTTGAGCCTCATGAGCCGTCTCGCGCCACTACCCACACTTACTGCTGGCACCAAGCGGCATCCTCCACATAGGCGTCTGGCTCCTGGCCAAGCAGCTCTAGGACTCTTGACTGGGCTGATCCCTCAGGAGCAATGATCGGGTCGAGGGGTCAGGTTTAAGGGTTCAGGGTTCAGGGTTTAGGGTTTAGGGTTTAGGGTTTAGGGTTTAGGGTTTAGGGTTTAGGGTTTGGGGAGGTTTAGGGGTGAGTTGAATGAGAATGTGCTGCTGGCCTTCTTTTCAAGTTGCACTTCGTCGACCTTGTCCTCGAAGCCACCCGACCTCCCTCGCTTCAGCCTCCTCTTCGAAAAGCCTTGCCCGTGCCTGGGCACATACAATGACACTCCGGGAGAACACTGTGAGAACTAGCTTTTCGGCATTGCCCATGAACCTGCACCACAAGGCAAGACTTACCCTAGGAAATAAGCCACAATTAGCATCTCAAAGTAGCCCTAGCACTCGCATCCCTTCTCAAGCGCTTCGCAAGGCGCCGGATCTCAGAAGCCATGTTGGATAGCAGACGGTTGGCCTTGGCCCTGCGCTCCTCCAGCTGCGGAAAAGCACGAAGAGCTGCCGCGAAAGAGGCGCGCAAAGTTAAACTCTTGGAAGTCTTGACACGCCCTGTCAACGAGATTCCTCGGCTTTGTGCTTCACTTCATGCCTGACGGCACGGCAGAATCTGCTTGATGCATGATCTTGCACCGGGTGCTGGGCAAGGCCACAAGTCAAGCTGGCTTGCCTCAGGACGCCAAAGCGTATCATAGCATCGGCGAACCTTCGCAAAGGAGTGGGGCCAGCTTGCGAAACTGCAAGGCGTTGACGAGCAGAGTTGTTGGGTTGAGTATTGCAGCTATGTGTACGTTTCAAGCACTTCAGAAAGGCACTCTCCGAATTCCAAATAAAGCGAGAGAGAGAGAGAGGACGCAAAGAAGTTGTTTGTACATAGCTGAGCAGTTGCTTCATGCATGCTGCTGGCAGGACAGTGTTCACATTAGTTTGCCGAGGCTCCCTGGATGAAGGTCGCTTGTGAGCTGCACTGCATCTGTTCCACGTCTTTCAAGATCCAGCCTCTTGGTAGAGAACGGGGGGGCTCAGGGGGCGGATGTCACTTCCGCAGGCGAGTTTTTGCTCTTCAAGAACTTTCCATGGATAGTTTGGCAGTGGTCGCGTTCGACATATCGGGGCATGTCCGGGCACCCGCAGCACTGTCGCGAGCGATGAAAGGATCTTCAATGCTTCGTTGTTTGGAACACGAGGCACAGCAAGTCCCAGCCGTTGGGCAAGGAGCTCATCAGCTGCTTGATCATCTATCGTTACAGCTGCTCGCAGCTGGTGTGCCCGGTGCCTGAGCAGGACTTTGTGGCAGCGAACATGCCATGAAAGGTACATTCACGTAGTTGGTCCATTCGGGCAACACAGTACGCCAGCTTTGGGGCACATGTCGGCTTCCCTAGCTGAATAATTGGCTAGTTGCTCTGCGACGTAGAAACGGTCGGCCTCCTCCTCAGTATCTCTGCTCGTACAATCGCCATCAAGCACCCACGCGCTCGAAGTAGTTCGAATATGTCTGCAGCCCTCTCTCTATACCTGGACCGAGCACAACCCGCTAAGTAGAAAGCTCACAACAGGAGTTGGAGCCACTTTTCGATCGGGCCATGGCATTAAGGCAATGTATGAACCTTAAGTCAGAATCTACCAATACAACAGCTCCGTCAAGCATTCCTACAAAAAACGGATTGCTAACCAGCATCTGCTTTGAGTAGCTGCGTCAAGTCGTCTTTGGACATGACACAGCCCGGAATCCTGGATTGGAACAGCGACCGAGGCAGACAGAAAGAGCACAAGGGGTTGCGTATGGGAATATCGAAGAAGTCACGACCACGCATTCAGCACGCCAAGGACGAAGAATCTGCATAGCCCGGCAACAAGCGACTCTCCGAAGTTCGGAAACGTCTTCGGCATCCAAGGTGCTTCCGCTCGGTCTGCTTGTTCTGGCTCCTGTGACATACTGACTTTGCCAAATGTGAGCATAGACACAGCAGGGGCCGACCAGAGGAAGGCGGCACAAAGCACGAAGCCCGCAGAAGCCAAGCTGAAGATGACCGAATGATGATCCTGGCCCTGATGAAAGCATCAACTACCAAGCATGCAAGTGCAGCATCATCCCTAAACCCTAAACCCTAAACCCTAAACCCTAAACCCCAAACCCTAAACCCACGTGGAGTATTTAGAGCATCCCTTCCACGCCTGACCCAGGACATCTTCGAGGCCAACTGCGGCTTCTGGAAGGTGCCAAGGAGGGCCTGGGGGCCATGCAAAGACTTCAGCAAGAGAAGTTAGGGTTTAGGGCTTAGGGTTGTTTAGGGTTGTTTAGGGTTGTTTAGGGTTGTTTAGGGTTGTTTAGGGTTTAGGGTTTAGGGGGCTCCTCTCATCTTCTCCTCCTGGGTCTCCCAAATTTCTCAGGATTCCCAGAATTCGCCTCGGCTTCCTGCCCAGAAGTGTTTGGAACAGACCCGGATCCGGTCTCCTTCCCCCTAACCCAACCCTTTCCCCCCCATGCCAAATTTTGTGACGCTGAACCTCCCCCCCCCCCCCCCCACTTGACCTTTTTTTGGGAAATTTTCTAGGACCCCCCTCTGGGACCCCGGTCTGGGACCCCCCTTTAAAAAAAAACCTGGGACCCCGGACCCCCTCCTGGGAGTCCTTCCCTGGACCTCCCCTTCCTTTTTTGAGGCCCTCTTTCCTTCTTTCCTGCGGGCCGGCCCGGCTGCCGAGGCGGCGCGCGCAAGCGTTTACAATTTGCCAGAATTTGCAGGATTCCCAGGATTCCCAGGATATTCAGGATTTTCAGGATTGTCAGGATTCCCACCCCAGCCTGGAGCTTGGCCGCCATCTTGCCACTCCGCCGCTGCGTCTCCAGAAAGGCCCGGGTGCTCGATGGCCTCTCTGCCGTTGTGTGGAGACGGGTTGAGGGTTTAGGGTTTAGGGTTTAGGGTTTAGGGTTTAGGGTTTAGGGTTTAGGGTTTAGGGTTTAGGGGTGTGGAGAGCCATGCAAGGACCTCCCCGTCTCCCGGACACTGATGACGGTGCAAACAAGCGTCTCATTCGCCAGATCCGCAACGGTGGGTCCTTACTGTTGCCGGGATCACTACACCAGGTGGCTGCTGGCAGGCCTTGCACCCTTATCAAGTGGGCACTTCAGATCCGCGCGCAACTCTCACCAAATGGGGGGGGAACACCATTGCCAGCAGAAGGAAGCACCGCTTTGTCACGAACATTTCCGCAGCTGAATGCCGCTTCGAGGCGCACCACTGCATCTACCTGTATGCACGAGCAGTCTCTATTCCATCGCAAGGGCTTGCTACGAGCCTTCTGCAGACGAGGGGCGTTTCCTTTCGAAGGCTGGCGCCTCTTTGGTTTTGCTGAGGAAGGGCGCGGGAGCAGCGACACTGAGCCTCACCGGTTGGCAGTTGGAGACTGGGAGCCACTACCACATGATGACCCACATGCTTGACACATTGGACGATTGTCCGAGCTGTCGAGCTCCTTCATGGGGGTTGTTCTAAATGAGGGCCCCTCGTGGGAACCTTCGGGGTGCTTTTGGGGGATCCTTTGCGAGGCATTGGTATCTCAAGTCTTTCTCTAGAAGAAACTCTCAAGTCTCTGCAGCCACGAAGCTGAAGCCGGCGGAGTTGGACCACATGTTCGGCATGTTTCCTGGAGACGGAAGTACTACGCAAACCTTTTTATGTGACTATCTGAATATATTACTGTACTAGATTACTATATTGTCAAATAAGTATAGTATTATACTAACATTCTACTATATGATAATATTAGTCTCCCGAAGTCCACGGATCCGGACATCTCAGCGTCTCTTGTTGCCGGCAAGCCACCGCCCAAAGAGATACCAAGCCGTTTAGACACATCGCAGGCGAAGCACTGGCATGTTGTTTCGTGCAGGCGATCTAGGTTGCTTCATGCTTCGGCGAGAGGAGGTTCAGTGGCGGTGACACCTGCAACGGTGCCTAATGGAGCCAATCTGTGGTTTTCAGCTAGCGTTTCATGGCTGCAGCCATCCAAGGTGGGAAAGCATGGCCGAAAACGCATCTCGAGCCAACGTGCCAAGCACAACATGCCACTTCCAACAACGGCCCAGCACTGCCCAGGCTCTGTGCACCAGAGAAGGTGAGAGAAGTCAAGAGCTGTTCCTAAGGCGGCCACGTGGTGGTGCAACAGTTCGAGCTCCACCACAGCCACAGCGAGGTGCCTCGAAGAGACCACTTCTCTGAATCTGAAGGGACACGAAAGCCCAAAACAAACACTCCCGGACCCCACAGCCGAATCTGGCCACGATGCAAGTAGGGCTTAGGCTGTTGGGTTTAGGGTTTGAAGGTTCAGGGTACGTAACCCTAAACCCTAAACCCTAAACCCAAACCCTAACCCTGAACCCTAGACCCTAAACCTGGACACAGTGGGCACAGAGGGCACATGAGGGCACACCTCCAGCCACGGATGCAAGACCGGCGCAACAGGAACTGGAGGGCTGGAGACGGCCTCAGCCATTCGCACATCGGGCCTAAATCCGATAAACTCTCCATCAGCTCCACTAAACCACGTGAAGCCCATAAAGCCGATAAACACCCTGAAACCCATACCCTGAACCCTAAACCCTAAACCATAAACAACGAACCCTACAGCCCCAAACCCCATAAGCCCCTCAAACCGCTGAATTGCCATGGTCTCCCTGCTTGCCGTCTTGGGCCGGGGTCAAACTCAGATGTGCATTGCTTGGGATGTTCCCCCTTATACCAACAGTCCTTAGTAGGGATTATCGTACCCCCTGTTTGAATCCCCAATAGAATCCCTATTCAGGAACACCAAACCCTAAACCCTAAACCCTTAACTCTAAACCCCTAACCCTAAACCCTAAACCCTAAACCCCATTAAGGACAGTTCCAAAAAGAGGGGGAACATCCCAATGTGAATTGCACCTTCCTGCGGCCGAAGGAGCGCAAAGGCGCTCCTTGGGCGCCTCGAACAGCTTTTGAGGTTTAGGGTTTAGGGTTTGGGGTTTGGGGTTTGGGGTTTAGGGTTTAGGGTTTAGGGTGTAGGGTTTGGGGTTTAGGGTTTGGGGTTTAGGGTTTAGGGTTTGGGGTTTGGGGTTTGGGGTTTAGGGGTTTAGGGGTTTAGGGGTTTAGGGGGTTTGGGGTTTGGGGTTTAGGGATTGGGGTTTAGGGTTTGGGGTTTGGGGTTTGGGGTTTGGGGTTTAGGGTTTAGGCTTTGGGGTTTGGGGTTTGGGGTTTAGGGATTGGGGTTTAGGGTTTGGGGTTTGGGGTTTGGGGTTTGGGGTTTGGGGTTTGGGGTTTGGGGTTTGGGGTTTGGGGTTTGGGGTTTGGGGTTAGGGTCGCGCAACTCGTGTGGGGCCAGTTCTCTACATTGTAATCCTTTTCGGGGTGCTCCAAATGTAGGTCGTACAGTAAGAACCCCAAACAGGGGGGCTGCCGGATCAATTAAGGGATCAAAAAATCAAAGCCGCCCGGAATCAAAATCAAGATGAAAGAGGATCAAGAAAACTTGTCGCTCGCCTAGGCCCCTTGCGCATTTCCTGGTGGCGTTTGCGAGTGGAAAGCTGCTCTCCGCCTAGGTCCCGTGCACTTTTCGAGGCTTGCATCGCTCCGAGTCCTGATAATGCGGCAGGCGCGTGGATTCTTACGTTTTGGGCCGTTGGATGGTTTCGTTTATTGCGCCCACTCTAGGAATTTGCAGTTCGCGACGTTGGAAATCGCGCTCCCGCCTAGGCGCCGTGCGCATCGACGTCGCCATCCTCCGAACTGTCGCTTTTGCACGTCGGGGTTCGCGAAATGCGAAAATGTCGTCGATTTTGGCGCAGACCCCCCATTTGCAAACACAATGCTCGCATGATGCGTATGGAAGGGATTCATATGTTGTTGAAGCAAGCTTGCACGGCTTCACAAAAGCGCGGGAGGTTGGGGTGGGTGGCGCTGCAAACACAATGCTGGCATGATGGGTTTGGAAAGGATTCACATGGAGTTGCAAGCAAGCCTCTCGATTTTGGTGCTGTTTTTGATTCTGATGTATTCGTTGTTGATCCTTCTATTTGTTTGACCCTTTCTATTCCTATCCCAAATGGGGGGGGGGGGGGTTATGACGACTCAGAGAGAACACACCCCACCCGCCCCACCCCAGCAGCAAACTACGGCGTAAAACTCCGTCTGGACTGGCCTCGACCTGCAGCCGGCATTGCGACACTGATGCAGGGAGCCTCGGCATGAAAAGCATGGGGGGCTTTGAGGCTTTCTAGGGGGTTTTATGGCTCTTATAGGGCTTCTTGGGGCTTTGATGGGGTTTGTGGGGTTTTATAGGGTTTATGGGGCATTAGGGTTGATATAGGGTTATGGCGTTTATGAGGGTTAAAGAGTCTATAGGTTTTATGGGGTTGATTTAGGGTTTCTGGGGCTTTGAAAGGGTGATACAGGGCTTACGGGGTTTGTAGCCCCAAAGAACTACCACATACAGCTGTTCATGAACCCAAGGAATTGACCTATTCGAGGCCCATTCTCATTTTTGCTGAGCACATTTGTTGTAGAAAACAAACTGATCCCCTGGCCTGTGGGTCGAACGAGCCACCGTGAAGCTTAAATATGTGGCACCATGGACAAGTGTTAGACAATGAAAACCTTCTAGAGACACCGAAAAACAAGGTGCTTAAAATTGATAATCACAGCGGACCGCTAGACGATGAATAATGAATGTGCTAGTCGCAATCATAAAGCCAGATTTTGTTGCATCAACAAGTTGATGCTAGAATTACATTGACAACTTGTTGCTATACCCTAAACCCTAAACCCTAAACCCTAAACCCTAAACCCCAAACCCTAAACCCTTGTCCCAGGAACGTCAGCGACCACGCGTGACCTGCAGCCGGCTGCTGCGTCAAGAAGTGGTGCACCTCCAGCCTGCAGGGGCAGGGGTTTGATCAAACAAAAGGAGCCCATCTGGGTGCCCTCATAGCGGTTTAGGGTTTAGGGTTTAGGGTTTAGGGTTTAGGGTTTAGGGTTTAGGGTTTAGGGTTTAGGGTCTGGGGTTTAGGGTTTGGGGTTTAGGGTTTAGGGTTTTAGGGCCCATATGCCTGATGTCTTTCTTCGACCAAAACAAGGAAGCCCCGTTGCCTCTGCTGTAGCCGCTGTGGCGAGAAGACTGGAGGTCGTACTGCCTCCCCTGCCTCAGTCTTCTTGTGGTCTTTGGAACATAGCCGCTTCTCAGACCCTTTTGAACCCATGAAGGAAGGCACCGAGCTCCGGCCAGCTTCAGTCTGACGCTAAGTAGACGAAGCTTACCTGCTCAGATTCACGCCCTCTGTGCGTCATCCGATGTAGTCGAAACCTGAAGCACAGGGTAGTTGGGGAATCGTCCCCTGCATGTCGCGCCCGTGATCTCTCGAAACCCATGGATCAATTCATGACACCTGCCGTCCATCCAACAGGATCCGCGAGTCAGCCAGCCAAGCTGGCTTCTGAAGCGCCTGCACATGCATAGGCATGCTCGAGCTGAGCTGCGGAGAGACAGGTAAACAACCGAACAGGCAGAAGCTGATCCGAGAGGGATCTTCATGACTGGACCAGGCGGACCCCGGTAACACCCACCAATATTTCAGAGAAACCCCAGCTGCAAGTCGCTCGTGCTTCACCCAAAAAACTGCTTCCAAGACCTCGTGGTCGTCCTCGCCAAGCTCCTGGCAGAAAGGACAAGCAGACGCTGCAACAAAATGGCAGCTAGCAAGGAAAATAGGGGGGAGCGACGTGGAGAAACCTCTTCAAGACCCAAATGACTGCTATGATGGTTGTGTTGGAACTGCTCCGATGGTTTGGTTGGAGGCTTGGACCTCGGATTCCTCCTCCCAACAACTCGAGAATGCGCTCCTCGTGTGCCGGGTCCCCTGCAGAGGGCCTCAGGACGGCACAGTGCCAAAAGCTCCGAAAAGCCAAATGCCGAGCTTGCCATGGCCATGATCGGGCAAAACCCAGGACACAGCATGACAGCATGGGCGTTCTTCGAACTTAGGGTCCCTTTGTACGAGGCGTCTTAGTCACGAAACCCATGATACAGCAATAAGGTGCCCATAGACAGTCGCCAAGTGACGGCCCCCTTGCTGTGGAAGCAGCAGAACCCCCCTCAGGCAGCTGAAACTGAAGCATCCGGCTCCTGCTCAGCTAAGGCCAGTTGCAAGACGAGCTTACAAGCTACGTGACTCACACCAATCAGCCCTATCAGACCCTATCACTTCGCTACGGACAAACAAGGCGGGTGCAAGTAGCTAGTCAACGCACGGCTTCAACAAGACATTTCTCGATGAACCCTCGGCTCCCATGCGATGTCTCTCGGCTGTCGTTGTGAGGAGATGGTGGCGCAGAGCCGCCTGACCGTAGAACAAGGGGGTCAACGGCTTGGGGCTTGGGTGTTAGGGCCTGTTAGGGGGTTTTGGCGCTTCAGGGCTAAACAACCCTACTGCCAACACCCTAAACTCCGTCTAATGAGGCTGTTTGTTGCCCACAGCCGGCAATGCTCATGACGGTCACCGCATCTCCCGGTTGCTGCAGGCACTTCCCACAAGACCTCACTTCCAACTCTATCCAGAAAGTGATACAAAGCACAGACGCCTTCCCCTGGGTGGGTCCAGAAGCCCCTGCTGGGACCTAGGGGCCGCTGACTTCACTACGCGCTTGATTCGACCCACCCGGCCTTCCAAGGCCATCCTGGTCTCGTCGGACCCCTCTTGTACAGCGGGCAGCAAGCCTTTGTGACGGACTGGACATCTGCAAAGGTTAAGTTGAGTTGAAACCCCCAAGCCCTCCTTGCCCTAAACCCTAGGAGGGGCAGGACAAGATCCCCTAGAGGATGGTGAGAGAAAGACTCGCCGAGCCACCTGACGAGCTTTCTGAAAGCAATGCAAGGGAGCGCTCCGAACGGGAGATGGAGATAACTTCTGCCGACCTGTCATGGTCATCATTCTCCAAAGCACGCGACTGCCTCCTAGACTCTACTAAGGGGGATGCGGAAGGAGGCTCACCAGCACAGCAGCTGCGAAAAAGCTCTGCCTATCGGACGTGATCGCCAACGATGGCGCGCTGCCAGCATGGCGGTCCTGGCGGGCAGCTGCGAAACCAGGAGCCACAACCGCCATTTCATGCGCGGCCCGAAGCATCTCGACGCGTCACGTAGGCACGTCCCGATTCCAAGCCTGCTGCCTTCCGCAGTGGCCATGAAAAAGTCACAGTGTCACACCCCGAGGCCCCCTGGGTCTCCACAGACTCCCCCTTTTCCCTTTTTCCCTCTTTCCCAGCCGCAGCGAAGCGGCTCTGACTCTTGAATGGCTTCATGTGGCCGATGCAAAACACACGGCAAAAAAACAAGCATCTACGCCATGCAATTTTATACCTTCTGCTGATTCTGCCAGTAGCGGTCCGGGGTTGGCGGTGGCGAACTCCGCCGCAGCAGCCCGAGGCCCTCCGGATGCAAAGCGCGGAGCAGCGCCGGATCCTCAGCCATCAGAGTCCCGGACGGACTGAAGCGATCGCGGCTGTCACTGCTATCACTGGACTCTTTGCGCTTGCTTTGGCCATCTGTTCCCGCTCACGATCAGTGTCCTTACAACGGCGACCAGTGGCTGCAAGCCCTAACCCTATACCCCAAACCCTAAACCCTAAACCCCAGTGGCTGCCAGGGCGCCGAATTGGAGTGCCCAACTAGGATCTGCCCCGAGCGCAGGGACGCGGAGCCCAGGGATATGTTGGACGAGGTCTGCGAGGACCTGCTCCATCTTCAGCGACACGCTGTGGGAACAAAAAAGACTTAGAATGAGAGGCCGACAGAGTCTCAGCAAAGAGATCGGGAAAACACGGTAGTTAACCAGTTAACTTCGTGCGACGACTCTCACTGGCGCATCTGTGCCCTGAACGTTGTTGACCCTTATGTTGTTGACCATTCGCTAGGGCCGTTACTGTAGGGCAGAGGGACCTTCTAGCCAAGACGTTTGAGTAAGAGCAGGACTGAAGATGATGGCTGAAGAAGCGAACTGGTTGTGATTGAATTTTTGTTTTGACAGCGACTGACAAATTGATCCTTTGTTTGATCGGTTAATCATGTTGAAAGTAGAATTCGTGCTCTCTGTGTACGGCGATCCCATTCCCAACTCGCGCGAATCAGCTATGGAATTGCACAAGCCTCTCTCTGCTCGGCAACTAGATAACCCCTGCACCCCACCTGCCCAGAGAGCGTTGAGAGGCACTGTTCCTGTGGGGAAGGCACTCAGAGTCGCGTCACTGCTGCGGTACAATGATCTGGGGAACAAGTGGATCGCTTTGCCCGCAACATCAGAGGAAGGCAATGACTTCCAAGCGTTCGCCACTGCACCGCATTCGACATCATTCGGCAAAGCACCCTTGAAATTGCGGGAGGGTGTCCCCGAGTGCCCCCAGCCTGCCGCAGAGCTTGAGGTCATTCTTGCACAAGGGGCAAGAGGATGCCTTGACAAACCACCTGAACGCAAGCAGTGCCTTTGTGCAGTTGATACTGCCTCTGCGGAGATTCTCAGATAGGGCTGCCGAGGTGCATGTCAATGCACTTTGCATGAAAGATGTGTGTGCAATCTAGAACTCGGCAGATGTCCACGCCGATTTGGAAGACCTGCAGAGTCAAGGGTGATGTCGCAAGCCCACCGTGAGTCCCTTCTTCATAAAAAAGGACGGAGGCCTCACGGCAGATTGCACAGCTGTCCACCTGGCTCGCCTGGCTACCATTCCAAAGGACGAGCTCACCTCAGACGACGCACGGCGATCCGCCAAGACTTAGCCCAGCAAGCTGAAGAACAATCCAAGGCACTTTTCTTCACGATCCCTTCGCACATTATGCCTCCACGCCTCTGCACAGGTCGGTTGGAAACCATGCAACAGCTGAGGGACGGCAGCGGAGCGCTGGCTGTGGCATGCTGTGGCAACGTCTACTTATCACAGGGACACTTCTTCGAAATTGAGTCAGCGGACGCGCGGCATCGACAAAATCACACACACAAAGTAGCCTAGCCTCATGGTGACTCTGCGAAGGTCGGCGGCAGATGAGCCGCACCGCGACAGGGACAGTTGGCCGTATGGCAGCGGCAATTATCAACAGTGAAGTTTAGATGGCTGAGTCCATGCCTGTGCGACGCGGCTGGGTCAGGCCCAGAGGGTCGTCAGCTGTTTGGGATGAGGTGCATCTCTGTGAAACTGTACTTACAATGTGAGTTGAGCCAATGCGGATGCGAACAGGCACGTTGTCAAAGCAGCTTATTGGGCGCTGTAGGAGCTTGAAGGTGGAGAGCGGAAATATCTTTGTGGCAAGCCATTTGGAGCTTTGCAAAGGGACACACATGCGCGGATGGCATCTTTTCGCTAAACACGAATCGGATCTGCGATGCCATGGCGTCCGACCACCGTTCACTGCCACTCACCGCGCATGCCTCGAAGCTATGCCATATTACCATGTTGCACCATAGCGACATGCCCCGTACCTCCTCCTCCTTCCTCCTACTCCTCCTCCTCCCAATCCACAACGACATCCAGCAAGCCGCCTCAACTTCTGGATCTGCTCTCCGCAATGCGGACATGCTAAGGCCTTCGACGCGGGCATCTCTTGCAAAGATGCTGCTCCACCCACACCGGACGCAATCTGTATGTAAGCAATGCAAGTAACTTGAAAAACCCACGCACGCCCCTGCTTTTCAAAAAGAACACCAAGCCTGGGGTTGCTCCATCAGCTCACTGGCAACGCAGTAGTAGCAAAATACCTCAGAGAGACGGAAGAGACTTACCTTCAAACCGTTTCGTACCTTCTTTGCTTCTTTTCATCCGCTGCTCTTTTGCGTCTTTCTTGCAGGATCGAAGCCTACTTGAAGCCCTTGCAGAATGAATGCGATGTCGATGTCCAAGCTGAGGGCATACCCCTGCAGTTCACTAGCATCCCGATGCCCCGCACCATGAGCCGAGGATCGTGATTGCAGTTTGTTCGCGTCGGCACCGTCATCGGCGAAGCTCCGCCTCGGAGCCACGTGGGAGAGGAAAGCAGAGGACGGCGACATGAACGCCTTTTGTGTTGTCCAACTTCAAACCAACCCAAGGTTGGGCATATCAACTTCGTGCAAGCTCGAGAGCAGACCTTTAAACACACCCCGAGCTTCGCACAGAATCCACAGCAAAGCTCGGCCCTTGCCGCATCCGCGTGTGCTGCCTCTGCACTGGACTTCCGCAAGTATGATCCCAAGATGCATCAGGCGAAAGCACTGGAGCAAGCGGAGCCTTTGGCAGGAGCCGCCTGCATCGGAAGCTGTGGCACAGGGGGATGAAATGTAAGTCCAGCATCTTCAACATGCAGCACGATGCGCAGTTCCTGTCAAATGCTAGCCCCAGGGTGTTGCAACTCGCTCCAGCTCACTGTGGCCTTGCTAAGGATCGGCGCAGACGGGACAAATTGACCAGCGGCATGACCTGCAGATCAGGTGACATCCATTGAGTTCCGGGAATGTGTTGTCAAGACCTCGGATTCTTCCAGGCGCCACGCAGTCAGAAGGAACTCAGAAAGCCCGTTCCTTGTCGAGAGCTTAAGGCTTCCCTACATCCCAAGCGTGCAGGCAATACGCTGAGATTCCATCCAAATCATGACACGATTCATGTACTCAAAGGCAACCTGCCGAGCAAGCTGAACCCCTTTTTGCAAAAAAAACAAAAAAGACAACACAAATCGTTCCAATTCCCAAAGCAGGGGCACCCTCATGCACGCTCCAAAATACTAGAATCCTTACGATAGGAATCCGAAAGAGGGCACCCCTGTTGTTGGAAACCCCCGTGTGCCGAGCCCTTGCTCTGCTTAGTATCTTAGAGCCCGTCAACCTAGCAGTCCCTGAGCATCTGCCTGTCGACGAGCTTTTGGATCGATGTGTACCTGTTCAGCTCGCAGCTCGAACCTTCTCGAACCACTACTTCCAGGAGCAAATCTACCCCCCACCCCCCCGCACACTGCCAAAACACAACCGGGCCGTGCGCCATCCGAATGCCAAGAAGTCTGTCGCGCAGCTCGCTGCATTCACCATGCCTACAGGCCCATTAGAGGTCTCCAGCTAGGCATGAAACCGCAAGGGCTGACAGCCCGTTGCCCGGCCTCAGGAAAAGCACGAAATTCCAAACTACTAGGATGGAATGTAAAGCCGTTGCTCGAGGAAGTAGGCGTCGAAGCCTGGGTAGAGCACGGTAGGACCCTAAACCCTGAACCCTAAACCCCAAACCCCAAACCCTAAACCCTAAACCCTAAACCCTAAACCCTAAACCCTAAACCCTAAACCCTAAACCCTAGACCCAACTCCACACGAAGCAAGGCCCGGGTGCCAGACAAATTCCACAGCCGTTGCGGGAATGAGTCCTGTCAGGTTCACTGCCTGTGGCCCCGCCTTCGGTGCGGTAGTACTGTGGCACCAGAACTCTGCCTTCCCTCCCGCAACCGGGCTGCGAAGTCCGGGTGAGCACGCGGCGTTTGGATCAAAAAGTTGCCGGGGGGGGGGGGGGGGAGGAACAGTTGAAGGGCAACTCGTCCCCGACACAGCGCTCCGTCTTCGAAGACGAGAAGGCGCGGACAGGGCAATCCAGACCAAGACGCTCTCGGTGGCGTCTTGGTCATACCGTGCGCACCCAAAACCATTCCTAGCCCCTAACCCTAAACCCTCAACCCTCAACCCTATAAACCCTCAACCCCAAACCCTAAACCCTAAACCCTGAACCCTAAACCCTAAACCCTAAACCCATCCCAAGCCCATGAAAACCGGCCTCTGGAGAATGAAGCCTTAAAACCTCTTCGTCTCCCTTCGCATGCGTCTGGATAGGTGAGAGGGAGGAAATTGCATGCTCCATAAAGAGCCCTCACAGACCAGGCCTACGTCAGGGATTAGGGTTTAAGGATGAGGGTTTAGGGTTTAGGCTCAACACTTACTGTAATACTGGTTTCTGGCCGCTCCATGGCCAATTCGGGCAGGCTCGGATTGCGAGCTAGCCAACTACTGCACGCCACCTCCGGGACGTCCAAGTGCTGCCAGATATCCTCGTATGTCACGCTTGAGCTATGTTGCGCCACGCTTGATCAGCAAAACGCTCAGCGACTACGAAGTTTCCATACTGCACAACTCCTGAAGTCGCGCTGACAGCCACGGGAAGATGACCTGTGTAGTCAGTGCAATCCCAGCATGAGACCTTGGCCTGTGCTTTGCCATCGGCCCGACTTGGCATCAGACCCAAAGCACCAGGAAGCCAATGCGCTGCACGTGAGTCAAAGGCTGCACATGCCCTCCACAAAGGGTTTGCTTTGGGGAAGTGCACTTAGTGCACTCTTGGTTTCACTGCCGCTTGCTGATGCTGAGTGTGGATTTGCCACGGCCTTTTGGGCTTACGCGAGCATGGCGCACGTTCTGCAAGCGTCCACCGGGCCTAGGCCAAGAAGGCAGAGCGAGGCGCAAGAAAACAGAGACCTGTTGGCCCTGTAGTGTCCCAGACACATCTGCGCTCAGTATGCGCACCATGCGGTACAGTCACATGCAGACTCTTCCGGAATAAAGGTCTTTTGACACCGCTCGTTCAGGCTTGCTGAGGCAGCCGCGTGGGCTCGTCAATCCAAATTGTGTACCTTGCCCCCCCCTGTCCATCCCTTTATCACGTTAGCCGGAGTAGTGACGACATCTCTCTGCCTCCACAGAGTGGCTTTCAGGAGCAGGTCGAGCTCTGGGACGAAGGGCTCTAGTGACCTCCGTGGGTGCCAGTTGTCTCCACATGTCAACCCCGAAGCCACAATCTCACGGAGTCCGGCCATTGCAACGCCGTGGCTTCGAGCAGCTGCTGCCTACGATGTGGAAGGAAAGGCTGGCGGCAGTGAATTTCCGCCACCTGTAGATTTTGAACATGCAGCACATGCATGTCGCCTCAGAATGGAGGTGATCTCGCCATCCAACCGCCTTCAAAGGCTTTCCCGCATGAGGACCAAAGAACCCAGCAGACTTCAGTCACTCTGAGGTTGATACCGTGCATCTAGCTGATTCACTCGCAGCACCTGATAGCAGTGGCGAGGGCGAGGGTGGTGAGTGATGTGTGAAGCTGTGCGTCCTGGGCGTTTATGGCGGGACTGCAACGCACAGTGTGCAGGTGCACTGCGCGAGGTGCAGGCCTGGACGCTGCATGGATGTCGTGCACTAGAGCTTCGCGGGTGTGTGCGTCTGCTAGAGGCAGGAACCGAAAGCCAACCCTTCCAAGGAAAAGTGTCCAGCCCTTGCGCAGACACTAAATAATGCCCAAACAGCATGGCAATCTGGCTTCCGCATTGCCGCCGAGGGTCGCTTGCCATGTGCTTTAGCTTCAGCAGACCTCCTGGAACCCCAAGGGAGGGACACGAGAGTCTCTTCTGAGGGAGATGCTGAACACTTTAGCATGTTCCCGCTGTCACTCGTCTGCTCTCACTCGTTGCCGCACCTCTTCTTCTCCAAAACCCACACACAGACGCACGTACACACGCTGGCTTCTCCCCCCGATTGCATGGCTGCGCAGGCCCGCTGCCTTTCCATCCGGGGGCGAAGATTTCTCCAATTGTATTACATGAATCACAAGAAGGTTGATTTCAAGATGACCCTGAGCTGGCCAAGCATCTCGGGTCATCTCTGCTGACCCAAAGACCAGATCCCCCCCCTCCCAACATCTCCGCAAGCCCGCCCGGCAACTTTGGTGCTGCAACAAAGGTGCACCTGCGATCGAGCCATGGACAGGACAAGACATCACCCACCCCTGGCAAAGCAAAGGGTACGAATGATTCAAAAGGGTTACAAGCTTCATGAAATTCTGCGCAACGAATTACAGGCTCCATGTCCTTATGCGCTCTGATTGGGTGCACTCCCGCTTGTCGGCTACTGCATCGGGTTTGGCGTGGCTCCGGAGAACTATTATGGGCTGCAGGACTGCAGATGACTTGAAAAGTGGTGAGATGTGGTGAGTTCCCCAATGCCAGCCTCAGCTTCTTCGCCTCTTTGGCGCAAGAAGAGTCGAGGCTCAAAAATCGAACAGAAGAGCAGTGGGCCCGCTTTGCAGATGCGCATTGGAGTAGACTGAGTTGAGTCTCTCTCTCTCTCTCTCTCTCTCGCACATTCGCTTCCCCTCCCACATCCCTGTCTTTCCTGTGCTTGCTTCGGGAAGAAGACCATCGCATCATCGCAAGCAAGTGACTTCACTGCAAGGCTCACACAACGTGGGCTGCACAGTGGCTGGTTTTTTCAATTAATGTCCAAAGTACTGTGGTTTGACCTTTGCCAATCCGAGAGCCAAATACAAGCACGGATGCGGACATACCTGCTCGTTCTCACCAAAGCCCTCCGGGGCTGGTGTACAGTAGCCTAACCCAGCTTCACAGTCTTTGCATCCGCAGGTCATGTATGGGGCTTCTACTCGTCTGGGCTCATATGCGCAATGCAGAGGCTCCCTTCGAGACGTGCTCCTCGGAGTGTGATGGCTTCTTAAGATTTTCGGTATTTCGTTGAAGTGGCTCCATGGCACATGGCCATTGAAATAAAGCTTGCCCCGTGAACTTGAATACTATTGCATCCTACTATCCTGCTCCATTCTTAGGACCTGCTGCTGCGTGCTGGTCTGGGTGGTATCTTCACTCTCTTCAGCAGCCAGCACCTTCCAGATCAGTCCACCAACTGCGAAGCAATCCGACATCCCTGCGGACTAAATCATACGTGAAGGGCCAGTTCTAAGATCTTCATCAAGCATCATCAAGCAACTCTTAAAGCAAATGCTGCAAGACAAGTCATGAGACAGCGTGCCGGTCATGAAAAGGCGCCTGTCCGACTGCAGCCACCTCCAGGAAATTCCAGGCTAAATGAAACTAAAATGAAATGTAAAATCTGCTTGGAGGCTTAGCTTAGCTTCCCTACACGTCCCTGCGCACCACGCTGTGCCACATTATGCCCCAATTGCCGAATTAACTCTACGACTGAACTCTGCAAGGACCACTTCCCCTCAAAGTAGCTCAAGAGGCATTGTGCATTCGCAAATCCCTGCTGGGTTCCTTTCCCCCGAGCCTCAGCAGCAAGTTCAGAGAATCCGTGCGAGGTCCCCGGTTGCTGGCACAGGGCATCGTGTGTGATCACTTTGGACGTATACTCCCCAACAGGCATGAGCACAGTGCCTCTGGATCAAGTCAAAGCTCACCTGCACCCCCTTCAGCACCGGCATCTTGGTCGCGGGACATCATAAACTGGATGGGCTTACTGCGATCAGCATCGAAGGCGCAAAGCCTGCAAGGGCCACATACCTACATCACTTCTGCCAAGTCGCCTCTCGATCATCACTGCCTTGAAAGGACTTGGGCAGCGCTTGGCGAGGAAAGAAGATGTCCTGACGTGTGGACTCTGACAACGAGAGATCTGCCGTCATGACTGCACATGACAGTGGAGGACGAGAACAACCGCAGAAGCACGTGCCAGCAGACTCCAGTACGCGTCGAATGCCAATCGGCAAGTTCTAGACACCCACAAAGCACCGAAAAACACTACGTCACATGCTGTAATGGAGATCGATGGCACACCTCTGGGTGATGCTCGCAGCGGATGAACCCGTAACCTTTGATCGCGTCGTAGTCGCGAATGACACCCACTGGGAACGTCCTTGGAAACGTCACACTGCGCACGATGCCATCTCATGTGTCAGCATCAATACGCTTTATGCGGGCAAGCCCTTTGCTCCTAGCCCATATCCCACCCCCAGCGGAAATTTTGCATGCAGCTTGAGGGTTCCTACGAGGAGTATGGGGTCGAAGGACCTCCATTGGGTTTCGAGCCTGAGAAGCGTGGAGTCTCGTGGTATGAGGTTCAGGGCCCTGAACAAGTTCGCCTGACTTGCATGGGCGTTTGTTGAAGGGCTCACGCATCCTTTGACTCGCTGGGATGTTCCCCCTTATACTAAAGCAGTCCTTACATAGGGATTCTTAATAGGGGGCTACTCGAATCACCCCCCCTCCCTAAAGGCTGCACTTCGGGCTTGAGCAGCTCCGCACAGGTTGTCTGAGGCCCCCCGGCCCAGGGCCCAGTGGTATGGCGGGCTCATTGGGATCCACCTCCTACAAAGGAGGCCAACATGGGGCTACGAATAGTGGGCCTAGCTTCTTGGGGTCCTTATTCTACAAGGATCCTACTCTTTTTTGGGTGGTCTGTACTAGGGGCCCCTTCTACCACATGGGAGATGATTGGGCCCCAGGAGAGGGCGATTTCAGAGGCATCAGCTGTTGGGAGCCCTCTCCCGCTCGGCTACGCGAATCATCCCTCTAACACCCCCCCGCTTGTCCTCGGGAGCCGCTTCGTCAACACGAGACTCCTAAGACACAGAGGACGCAATGTCGGAAGCGACAGCCATATGCTCCCCTCTGGGAGTGCTGCCTCGACTTCGTCCGGGAAGTCATCTTCAGGGATGTCCTCCTTGAGGTGATGAAACTCAACGCACACGTTGAAAGGTGCGAGACTGCGAGATAGGGAGAGAGAGAGAGAGAGCTTCGATGCAAAAAGGCAAACAGACAACAGCAATTGGCGCCTCTCGCGGTTGCTCTCTGACCTGTCCAAGCCGCCGCGCTTTCAAAAAGCGCTCCGCATCGCAAATTGTGCCTCTGAATCTGAGATCCTCCCTAAACCCCAACCCTAAACCCTATACCCTAAACCTTTAACCCTAAACCCTAAACCCTAACCCTAAACCCCTTGTCATCGCTCATGTCAGCTACTCGGCACCTCCAAGTCCTCCGGCGGCTCCTGAGGGTGCCCAGGCGAGAGTTCGCAGGTGCCGCAGACTTCCTCTCTTCCTAGATACACAAGTATACATACGCTGACTATCAGTATGCAGGTATTATGATGTATGTATGTATGTATGGTGTATATATGTACAGTGTGTATGTTCAGATATATATATATATATACACATATACATATACATACACACATAGATATAGATATAGATACAGGTATAGATATAGATATAGGTATAGATATAGATCTAGATACAGATCTAGATATAGATATAGATATAGATATAGATTTTGGTATAGATATAGATATAGATATAGACATAGATATAGATATAGACATAGACATAGACATAGATATAGATATAGATATATATATACACATATATATATATATACATATATATGTTCATAGTACTTGTTTTTGGTACCTGGCCTCGGGTGCCTCGATGCGCTGAGGGTGGTCGTTTGGCAGCTCGACTCGCTGGCGGCCACCTCACGCTTCTAGACTTAGACTTCCGAGCGGGGTCTTGGGGTTTTGGGGGGTTGGTTGCAGTCCTGGGGGGTTCTGGGGGGTTCTGGGCTTCTGGGGGGTTCTGGGGGGTTCTGGGGGGTTCTGGCGGGTTCTGGGGGGTTCTGGGGGTTCTGGGGGGTTCTGGGGGGGTTCGTTCTGGGGTTCTGGGGTTCTGGGGCTTTGGGGGCCTTTCTTGCAAATCGCGCCTTCCTCCGTGACGATGTCGAAGTGCTTCTGAATCTTGCGCTTCTTCACCTGCACATACAAGGGATTCGCAGACTTTGCCAGAACGATGCATTTGCAAGCTCGCGCGTGGGCCCTTTTGGATGTACCCTAAATGATCAGGGGTGTACTAGAATACAGCGGACCTGAAGTTTAGGTGAAACCCCACGAGCACATCGCGGGCTTCATTCACTGCAGGCGTGTCTTGCTAAGGGTGAGGCACGCGGAAATCGGTTCGTGAACTTTCCATAGTCCTGACCTGCCATGGGCGATGGACGTCTCCTCACCGGGTGCCCCTTCAGAGAGGCCCTAACGAAGATGACCCCACAGAACTTTTGGGCAGTTCTAAGTAACAAAGGGTCAAAGCACCGTAAGATGATCCCCAGTTAGAACTCGAGCTACCCTACGTAAAGGTGCAGCTATGGTGAGTAGCCGCGAACCTCCCAGCAACATTCCCGAACATGTCTTGGCCTACGTGAGAAATACACGAAAAAGCCCACGCGCCGCCGAGGGAGAGCAGGTCCGGGGCGCGAGCCGTTGCCACACTCCGCC
Source organism: Symbiodinium natans (assembly GCA_905221605.1). Classification (NCBI taxonomy): domain Eukaryota; class Dinophyceae; order Suessiales; family Symbiodiniaceae; genus Symbiodinium; species Symbiodinium natans. The sequence continues at coordinate 513,370 of CAJNDS010000680.1, forward strand.
AAGTAGTCCGTCATCTCCTGAACGACATCCTCCTCAAGCTCAGACCTGACCATCACCAGCAAGAACAGTGGTGCAGAACCCGTGCCCCTAGTCTCATGTTCCGACATGACAGCTGTATCCAGCTGTAGAGTACAGGTCAACTCTGGCGGTAGTGGCAAACACGAGATGCACCGAGCTGCTGGACCTTGCTGAACCTATCTCTCTTGGTCAGTGAAATGACTCCCTGCTCCCCCCTAAACCCTAAACCCTAAACCCTAAACCCTAAACCCTAAGCCCTGAACCCGAAACCCTAAACCCTACAGTAGTCCCTAAGCCTCCCGTCGTAAGGGCGTGGCAGCTCTGCAGGCTCAGCACCTGCAAAACAATCCCGAGGGTCACATGCGAGTCCACTTCAGGTCACCAGGGTCATCCTACAAGCTGCCACAGTGACCCTGTTTAGGGTTTAGGGTTTAGGGTTTAGGGTTCAGGGTTTAGGGTTTGGGGTTTAGGGTTTAGGGTTTAGGGTTTAGGGTTTCCTAAGCGGCACCTTTGGAGGGCGCGCTGTCCCCATCGGGGAACAGCCGCGTCATTTGCTGGGCTCGCAGCTTGCCATCTGTCATGATCTTCACCTGCAGACTAGGGTTAAACTTAGGGTTGAGGGTTTAGGGTTGAGGGTTTAGGGTTGAGGGTTTTGGGTTTAGGGTTTAGGGGTGGGATGTTCCCCCCCATATACTCTAAGAGCCCTTACTAGGGATTCCAGTACCCCAGATTGGAACCCCTCTTGCAGACACTGGGAGGTCCCCCCCCAAAAACTCTAACAGCCCTTACTAGGGATTCGAGTACCCCAGATTAGAATCCCTATTCAGGACTGCTAGTATAAGGGTGAACATCCCCAATGCAGACACAGAAGCAGAGACGCCAAAAGCAGTGGCAAATGAAGCTCCTGGGCTGCCCGGTTGTAGGATAGAATCCCCTTGAAGGGACCCCGAAACCCTAAACCCTAAACCCTAAACCTTAAAAGGGTATCCCTACTTTCGGAAACAGCCACGTTCATCCTCCCTGGGCTTTTGCCAACATGCGTTCCTAGGGCCAAAGGGGAGCGCGAGCAGACTTTTGAAGCGAACCACGAAGCGAGGCTCTGCACTATGACCATGTCTGGTCACTTCCTTCTTCCCAAAGCAAGCAGCTCTGAGTACAAACAAAAGGCCACTACCAGGTTATCTGGGACGCCCTACGTCGCTTGCGCCTACACTGCGCGGCTTCACAGGAGAGCTGAGAGCTTCGGTAAGTCAAAGCGGAACTGACTTGTGCAATCTGCGTTTCAAAGTGCCCCGTGGAGCTAGATGGTGATTTCCGAAAATAGGGGTACCCCTTATATATATATATATATATACCCCGAAATACTATATAATCCTTTTAAAGGAACCCAAAAAGGGTACCCCTATTTTCGGAAACCCCCAGATAGTTGAGCCTTGAGAGCTGAAATGATCCCGGCAAGCGCCGGCGCGCTAGCACTTCTCCAACATTGCCTCTGCAAAGGTGGCTGAGTCAGGTACATCGCCACCAGCCACCGTTATAGCCTCATTGCATCTCAATGCCAAAAACTCTGTGATAGGTGCCATTTAAGATTTAACCGCCGGGGCTACACACAGAGGGAAGGTTCCAGGTTCATTCGCAGAAAGTGTGGCTTTGACCTCCCAGGAGCCTTAATGACCCCGCCGTCCACCACCATCGCGAAGCGCTTGCAGCGGGGGTTTCCCAGCACCGCCATGGCCGGCGCAGCATCGAAGACCAGGTCCAGGGCTTTGGTCAGCTCCATGCGGGTGTCTCCGAGGAAGCAGATCATGGAGTCCTCCACCTTCTGATCCTTGGCCCAGCCCTCCATGACGGCTCCGTCGTTGACGCTGACCACGATGACTTCATCCACACCCTTGGCCTTCAAGTCAGCTTGCTTTGCCAAGTACCCCGGGACATGATTGTTGGAGCAAGTTGGGGTGAAAGCCCCTGGCACGCCCACCACCACTGCCTTGGTCCGGGCAGGTGGAGGACAAGCTCAAAAGGCCTCAGAATCTGCAGCCGGGTGCAGCCGTGTCGCCTTCTTCCCAGCAAGGCGCTCTGCCATGTTTACCTGAAGCTCGTTGGAATCCATCACTCTCGCTTTTTCAAGGGTGTTTCCCCCCTTTTCCTTCGAAGCTTCGGCCCACAGAGGCTTGTGGAAAAGGGTGCACAGGCCAAATTTGCCAGGAAAGGGGGGGTATCTCCCAAGACAGGGACATCTTATTCTGCACACCATCCCCCCCCTTCCCGAAATCTCAAATCCTTGTGATAGGAACCTCTCCCCCCCAAAAAAAAGAAATGTACAAAAACAAAAAAGGCGCCCCTAGTGTTGGGAGAAACCCCCATATCCTGAGAACAACCCCCCCACGACCCCGGCACTGGCCTTTTTGGGTGGGAAGCCGATGTCCAACTCGATGGCGGGAAACTTGTCGCCCACGGCAGCAAAGCCACGAACACCTGAAGGCTCGCCAAAAAGCTGACGTGAAGATCAAAAGCGAGAATTGAAGGCTTACAGAAGACCAGCCATACTGTATGAAACACCAAACAGGGGCTCGAATTGCCATTGGTAGTATTCTTCTTCTTACTAGTACTTTTTGTTGTGACTAATATTAGTCTTATGAGCATTATGTTATTACGTGCAGAGGCGCTTGCACGAGCCATCCGCGAGACCTGCATGAGACGTGGAGCCAACATCGCTCACCTTGGGGCTGAAATCTAAGGCGTCCTCTCCTTTCGCGTCTCAAGTACTACATACCTCTGAAATCCCAAGAAACATACACCTGTTGTGGACAGCAGCTCCCTCTCTCCCTCTCTCTCGCTCTCCCTCTTGGCATGGTGGACCCTTCTTCGCTCGCGCTCAAGAACGAAGCTCTGGCGAAAGGTGGTCTGCCAACCCATCTGAGTCGGCTGACGATGCAAGGGCAGCTGCCAATCAAAATCTGGGAAGATGGGTTGTTGAGACAAAGCGGCTGCAGTCCAAGCCATACGAAGAACCATTCGGTGTGCAAGTTGAAAGCGCCGAGGAGCACGCGCATTGAGTACGTTGAGTGCTGTAGGTTTGCTTCGCATTCCCTTTGCTACTGAGAGTGTACGAGCGAAACCCCTTACCAATTACAGGACGGATGGACGGGCACGCATGGCACGCCACACCAAACCCTATCGGTGGCCTCGAACTCCACGCGCTCTCCAACCACCTCTCAACGCACATGGGCACGCCGGCTTGAAGTTCTTGAAGAAGGAAGACGGGTATCGTGGCCCAGCCTCTTCCTTGCGCTCCGCACCGGCGAGCTCCGGCGGCAACTCTGCACGAACAAAATAGACATCCTTGCACAAGGGATTCGCTGCCACACACCTTTTAACCCTTGGTGTATTCTTGGGGTTAGCCCAGGCCTCCTCGCAGCTCTCTGATCGGACAAAGCCGAAGCCCTAGCCAAGATGAAGCAAAGGTGAAAGAAGAATCTTTGAACACTGGCCAGTCAGCTTTGTGCAAGCCTTGCCAGGCTCGAAGGTCACGATCTCGCCCACCAAGACCTGAGCTTTGGAAGAGCTTGAGCGCTTTCTCTCTCCAGCCTCCCAAGTGTCTCAGCATGCCTGCTCACGGCAAGGCAACAACTGCGCCCGCTGAGTACCGACTCCGTACCAACTTAGTACAAGTACCGGCGTTGCTCTTGCCGACGGGGGCAGGAGAAGTGTTCATGGAGCTCGAGGAGCTCCAAAAACCGCTCAAAGAGTTGCAACAACGGTGGCGCTGCGTGCACTGCGTGCACTGCCAACGCAGGGGTAAACACTCAGCACTCGACATCTCTCAGGGCATCACAAAGCCGCAATGCAGGGACTTGAGTGGACATGGAAAGATATGGATATGGAAGGTGCGAAGCTGCCAAATCGAAAGTTAGAAGACTTCATGCAGTTTAAGAACCGGCACCAAAGGGCTTGGAGCGAAAGGAGAAACACAAACCCAAGGCATAAGGCAACCCATGGCAATCCCCAAAATTGTCAAAAACAAACCCCAAGGCATCGAAATCCAGGCCAAAGAATCTTGCCACAGCGCGGCCTCACCGCCCTGTAGCTGAGGCCGCTCCTCTCTCCGTTCCTCCCCAGGAAGCGCACGCTTTGGGGCACGAGGCACAAAGGCGCAAGGGATGGCGCAAGGAAGCTACACGCAAAGAGAAGGCTACGCAAAGGCTGTGCACACAGCTACCAGTGTACACTGCCGGGTCAACCCACGCAGACCACCGAAGCCCAGTTTGCACAAACTTCACAACACGGCTGACATCCCCAGAGTTGCAGGAACGCTACCAGAGCCGCTACCAGCCGCTACCAGATACATCGACAAGCCGGTGTGGAGCCCCCCCGGCGCGGTCCCTGCCGACAATTTCCAGGTTTTGTGCACGGGGCTTGCCCTGCTCTTTGGAGTATCTGCCCGCAAGCGTCGCGCAATCGAAGAGCAAGGCACAGCAAAGTGGGGCAGACATGACACCAAACAACCGAAAGCCGCTCTCTATAACGGCTGCCCACCGAAGCTCAAAAGCTCCTGGGGCGACTTGGGCCATCCTTCGAGGTTGTATTGGGGGCTCACAAACGCCAGGCGCACATCTGAAAGGAGATCTCTAGCTGCTGCAGCTCTTCGAAGGTGGCTTCGTTCAAGTCCTGGCAGGAAGGCAGAGACTAGACTTTACCCCCCCTCCCCCCCCTCCCCCCCCCCCTCCCCCCCCCTCCCCCTCAGCACCTTGGGAAGGGAGCTCCGCAAGAAGAAGACGTTGTCGCCATACTCACAGTCTGGGCCAGGCACAAAAAGTCCGGAGCAGGGGCGGAGGAGCATTTGATGCCGAGCGATGCTGAGCGATGCTTGACGCCGGGTGCCAAGCCCAGGAATCCGTATCCCTTGTCTTGGTGGTACTTGGCCACCCTGGCTTGGCAATGTTCAAATCCAGGCTACCCCCCTCAATCTCTCAGCTGCTTGGCTCTTGGCCTTCCTCGAGTTCTCTGGCCTAGACCTGGCCAGAGAAAAGCAGGCCCCCCAAAGGGCACCCCGAGCAAAAAGGACGCGCAACTGAGACTGCGCGCCTTCTTTCCCACGGTGCAAAAAGAGCAGTTTCCTGGACACAAGGCTGAGACCCAAGAAACGTCCCCTCGCTCTCATTGCACTTGCTTGCGACTTGCAGTAGTTCTGCAGACCTTGCGCGCAGCTTCCCATCAGGCATCTTCTTGACCTCGAACTCGATGACCTTGTGGAGGACCTGGCATGGAGGAACGGCTGACGAAGAGAGGCCCGAAAGAAGCATTAAAGCAAACAAGCCTACCATGGCCATCCGGGCCATCCGTGATGTGTGCTCCCTGTTTTTGGGCCTTCTCCTTTTTGTCCTCCTCTCTCAGCTCAGGCGGAAGCTCTGACCTCTGAGCTCGAATCTTGAATCTGGTGACGGGTGACATTGGCAATCATCGTGGCATCTCGCGCCTTGGGAAGAAGACGTCGCCCTGAATGCCGTCCACTTTCAGGAAGCCGAAGCCCTGAGCAAGCGCACGTTGCAGATCTGACCGGCTGCGCCCAGGGCTTGCAACTGGAACACACTGTCCTTGCTCGGAAGTCTTTGAAGCGACAAAGCTTTATGAACATAATGCAGTTATATACTAATATAATCTATAGTATCTATAGTGCATGTAAGATACAATAAGGTCCTGTTAACCTGGCAGGCGACGGCCTTAACAGCGTCGTAGCTCGTCACCGTGCCGACGGCAATGCGCGGTTCAGGCTGCGAGGGGCAAATCAGGTAACAGTGGCAATGATGCACAAGCGACAGCAGCTCAACAGCCCCTGCATCTGTCATGCAAACTTTCTCGACTCGCGCTGTCACCTCTTTGAGAGATGCCGGTACTGAGCTGCCACCCGCTGAGCGATGCTGCGCACTTCCACACGTAAGAATCCATATGTCTGTGTGATGCTTTGTGATGCTGCAGTATGCACAAGTCTCAAGAAAGCTCATGGTCGGAGGCGCTCTTCATGAGGAACAAACTGGCTGCACGCAGAAGCTTGTCTCGTGCAACAGCCAGCACGCACGGCCCGGGGCTATTGCAAAGCTTAGAACCGGTGCTAATGCTGAACCGCTGGGGGGAAACCAGGCATGGCGCGCGAGCCCCGGTGCAAGCAGTGCGTGCACATATGCAGATGTATGCAGATTCGATACGAGCTCCAATGGGAAGCTGTCAAGGCAATGCTTTGGAGAGAAGCAGGCTGTATCCCAGTCCATCGGCCGAAGAAGCTACCAGACGACGTTGAGCTGAAGCCACCCAAAAAAAGCACCGCGACTGAACATCACAAAATGCGCCGCTCTCCCGAAGACAAAAGCCTTTCCAAGTGGGCCTTTTAGAGGGCCCTGCTCAGCGCTGTCAAGCTCTTTCAGAGCTCCTCACGCCAGCAGCGCCACTTGCAGTGCTCCTGGTGGTGCTTCTCACCTGCCCGAAGTGGGCAAGGGCACGATGAGCATGACACCGGCACAGCATCGCATGGCACGGCACGACATGCCCTGACATGCAGAAACTCAACAATGCATCCGGCTTTGCTTGCAGATCTTCAGCACGTTCTCCGTGGACTCGATGAGGTGCGCATGCTGCACCTGTAAGGGGCTCGGCTGTCCTTCGCTTCTCACAACGCTGCCCCAGGCACCTTCTCATCCTTCTATCACCAGGGGCCAGCAGACAGAACCCCAGCCGGCCTTCTTTGCTTCCTGCACGCGGAACTCGAGGTGCTCGCCTTGGCGAGGGCACATGAGGTCAAGATGGGCAAGCTGACAATGCTTGAGGAGCGCTGCGTCCAACCATGCAGCTTTCTTCCAGCAAAGCCACACGTGTTTCCCAAATGCCGCTTCATTTCTTTCTCACATTTCCTTCGGGTCCAAAAGGCTGAGATTCACAGAAGTGCCTCCAAGAGCAACACGGGGCCAAGAAGGGCTGGCCTCTTGCAAGTTTGGCCTTTTGCCAGAAACGATTTGGACTCCTCTTTCACCTCCTGGAAAAAACTTGCGGCAGCTTCGTAGCCACCGGGAGGCATGGGCCACAAGATGTTACAGAACCGCATTCCGCCACGGCCTCGGGAACGGGGCGCTTCACGGAGTTCACCAGCTTTGCGATGGACTCCTGCGCCTGTGGGGGGCAGCTGCACATGCATCTAGTCACATGCCCGGGCTCTTCTGCTCAGATCGCTTGCGCCGCGCATGTTAAGGTCACGGCAAAACGAAGACTTGCAAACAGCTCTTGCAAAGGAGGTCTTCACACTAAGACGAAGAGGCAGCCGTGTGGGGTCCTGCGTCTCATAGGACTTGTTGCTGTCTGGGTCCAGGGATTCAAAGGCTTCCTGGAGGCAAGCTGCTGGAACAAGTCCACACAAGTCCTTGACCGAACACACATGCGAACCCATCGCCCAAACCTTGATGTGCTCCAAGTCTGGGATGTGAAATGCAAAGGCAGCATCCTGCAACAGGCTGGCACAAAGCATCAACGATGGAAGCCTAAACGGCCGAAAACCCTGCATGTCTGAATGCATCTTCCCAGTCCTCGCTCGGTGAACTTGCCGCGCCTCCCGCGCGAGTCGAGCTTCGTTCATGTGGTCCGACACACGAGGCCCCCCCCCCCCTCCGCATTTCGCACAGGTTCTTCAGCGGGCCTCCCAGCTGCATGACGAAGAGCACGGCAGAGATTCGAAGTCCTCGAGGTGCACGTGGTATGAGTATGTATGAGGCATGTGACCAGACAACTTCTGGTGGGACTGGTGGGAGCAAAGGTCCTTGAAAGATCATCGCGAGGGAGGCTGGAGGAAGGATGGCCAAGGTTTGGGGGGGAGAGGTTGCAAGGCACCTGGAGTTGCGGAGCCGAGGTGCGCTGGCGGACACGCACAACATGCCTTCCCACTTCTGCACTCTCCTGCACCGTTGCACGCATCCAACAAGCGCAACAGGGCCGTGTAGGGAAGCAAATGCCAGAGACAGCATCATGCATGAATGGGCAGCACCTGCATCTGTCATGCAAACTTTCTCGGCTCGCGCTGTCACCTCTTTGAGAGATGCCGGTACTGAGCTGCCACCCGCTGAGCGATGCTGCGCACTTCCACACGTAAGAATCCACATGTCTGTGTGATGCTTTGTGATGCTGCAGTATGCACAAGTCTCAAGAAAGCTCATGGTCGGAGGCGCTCTTCATGGGGAACAAACTGGCTGCACGCAGAAGCTTGTCTCGTGCAACAGCCAGCACGCACGGCCCGGGGCTATTGCAAAGCTTAGAGCCGGTGCTAATGCTGAACCGCTGGGGGGAAACCAGGCATGGCGCGCGAGCCCCGGTGCAAGCAGTGCGTGCACATATGCAGATGTATGCAGATTCGATACGAGCTCCAATGGGAAGCTGTCAAGGCAATGCTTTGGAGAGAAGCAGGCTGTATCCCAGTCCATCGGCCGAAGAAGCTACCAGACGACGTTGAGCTGATGCCACCCAAAAAAAGCACCGCGACTGAACATCACAAAATGCGCCGCTCTCCCGAAGACAAAAGCCTTTCCAAGTGGGCCTTTTAGAGGGCCCTGCTCAGCGCTGTCAAGCTCTTTCAGAGCTCCTCACGCCAGCAGCGCCACTTGCAGTGCTCCTGGTGGTGCTTCTCACCTGCCCGAAGTGGGCAAGGGCACGATGAGCATGACACCGGCACAGCATCGCATGGCACGGCACGACATGCCCTGACATGCAGAAACTCAACAATGCATCCGGCTTTGCTTGCAGATCTTCAGCACGTTCTCCGTGGACTCGATGAGGTGCGCATGCTGCACCTGTAAGGGGCTCGGCTGTCCTTCGCTTCTCACAACGCTGCCCCAGGCACCTTCTCATCCTTCTATCACCAGGGGCCAGCAGACAGAACCCCAGCCGGCCTTCTTTGCTTCCTGCACGCGGAACTCGAGGTGCTCGCCTTGGCGAGGGCACATGGGGTCAAGATGGGCAAGCTGACAATGCTTGAGGAGCGCTGCGTCCAACCATGCAGCTTTCTTCCAGCAAAGCCACACGTGTTTCCCAAATGCCGCTTCATTTCTTTCTCACATTTCCTTCGGGTCCAAAAGGCTGAGATTCACAGAAGTGCCTCCAAGAGCAACACGGGGCCAAGAAGGGCTGGCCTCTTGCAAGTTTGGCCTTTTGCCAGAAACGATTTGGACTCCTCTTTCACCTCCTGGAAAAAACTTGCGGCAGCTTCGTAGCCACCGGGAGGCATGGGCCACAAGATGATACAGAACCGCATTCCGCCACGGCCTCGGGAACGGGGCGCTTCACGGAGTTCACCAGCTTTGCGATGGACTCCTGCGCCTGTGGGGGGCAGCTGCACATGCATCTAGTCACATGCCCGGGCTCTTCTGCTCAGATCGCTTGCGCCGCGCATGTTAAGGTCACGGCAAAACGAAGACTTGCAAACAGCTCTTGCAAAGGAGGTCTTCACACTAAGACGAAGAGGCAGCCGTGTGGGGTCCTGCGTCTCATAGGACTTGTTGCTGTCTGGGTCCAGGGATTCAAAGGCTTCCTGGAGGCAAGCTGCTGGAACAAGTCCACACAAGTCCTTGACCGAACACACATGCGAACCCATCGCCCAAACCTTGATGTGCTCCAAGTCTGGGATGTGAAATGCAAAGGCAGCATCCTGCAACAGGCTGGCACAAACCAGGCGGGCACAAATCATCATCGATGGAAGCCTAAACCCTCTGAATGCCCAGTGACATCTTCCCAGTCCTCACTCGGTGAACTTGCCGCGCCTCCCGCGCGAGTCGAGAATTCCGACACACGAGGCCCCCGAATTTTGCGAGCAGCTCGAACCGGTTCTTCAGCGGGCCTCCCAGCTGCATGACGAAGAGCACGGCACAGATTCGGAGTCCTCGAGGTGCACGTGGTATGAGTACGTATGAGTCGTACGACCAGAGCAAAGCTCCTTGAAAGATCATCGCGAGGGAGGCTGGAGGAAGGATGGCCAAATGTTTGGGGGGAGAGGTTGCAAGGCACCTGGAGTTGCGGAGCCGAGGTGCGCTGGCGGACACGCACAACATGCCCTCCCACTTCTGCGCACTACTTTTGCAGATAGAAAGCGCAACAAGGTCACGCAGCATTTCACAGGCAATCATCTTTTGTAACGGTCGCCAGGGAAGCGAATGCCGGCCAGAACCAGGACAGCAACATGCAGCAGTGTGACTTTGAAGGCCATACTTGGTGCTTCGTTCCTTCTTCCTTCGTGCGTCTGCCTCCCACTTTAAGAACTCATCACTGTTTACGGCTTGTCCCACCGCCCCGATTTTCAAATGGCTCGCTGCCACCACCTGATTCCTGCTACAGAGAAGCGTGACGTAGATAGAGATGAGACTCCGAAGGCTCAAGAGAGCTTTCTAGCCCGAGAACTGAAGAATTACGAGCCATGCTTGATCTAGGTTGCGTCAGAAAACCGGGACCGAAAATGGCTCGTGTCTGGGTTCTCCGGCTTTGCACAACGCCTCTGAGACAGTTTTCGAACAAGTGACTCTTGTCGGACTTATAACCAATACCTACAGGTCATCGCATTGGCTGCCTCAGTATTGTGTACGCTTCAGACACGTATGCTCTCCTTAGGACAGGACATGTGCAGTCGCAGTCGCAGCTTAGGGCGCAACCTTGGATCATTCTAAGCAAAACGTGAGGGAACCTGCAACAGGTTCGAGAGTCAACATCTTTGCCGCCGGAAGTGGGAGATCACGAGGAACGCCTGGGAGCGGGCATGGTTGGGATGCCCTCTAATGCGGTGCATGCCAGCAGACAGGTGCAAGGTGACGGAGAATCGCGAGCTTCTTCAGATAAGGCACCAATACGATCGCGCAGGTACCTCAGAGGTGAGATTGCATTGCAAGCCGCCGCAAGCCATCAAATGTCACGAAGCGACGCAGCAACTGGAAGCGAACAACACATCCAAACCCTAAACCCCAATCCCCAATCCCCCTTCGAGGAAATGCATTGCCCAGGTTGCGCCAAGCAGGATGCCAGGCGTGGCCGTAGCTTTTCTGGAATGCCGTAGGCCTGGAACTCGCGACTCGACAGAAGAGATCAAGAAAACTCTATAATATGTATGTATATATATATACATATATACCCCCCCCCCACCCCCCCCCCCCCCCCCCCCCCCACCCCCCCCCCCACCCCCCCCCCATGGTATCCCCCCCCCCCCACCCCCCCTAAACCCTAAACCCTAAACCCCAAAGCCCTAAACCCTAAACCCTAAACCGCGGGGGGGGGCGCGCGACCCTATATAAACCCTAAACCCTAAACCCTAAACCCTAAACCCTAAACCCAAACCCCAACCACACCACCGATCAGGGGGGCCCAAACCACAGGGGGGCGGGGCGGGAAAGAATTTGGGCCGGGGGCCGGGGGGGGGGGGACCATGGGGTGGGGGGGGGGGGGGGGGTGGGGGGGGCAGCGACGCTGCACCATATATATATATATACATATATATATATATACATATGTACATATATATATATGTACATATACATATACATATATATATATATATAGTATAACTATCTATATATCTACATCTATCTATCTATCTGTCTATCTGTGTATATGTGACAACCTCTGAGGTATCTCAGCTACGATTGTCCATAGCCTAAACGGGAATCGTTTTGTGACAGGGAAGCGCACCTGCACCCGCTGTTGCATTCGCAACCTCAGGTCCTCCACCGGCGCCTCTTGGAAGAGCATCTGCGCCAGGAACAAAGGGGAAGCGCGTGCAAAAGTCTTATGTATCTGTATGTATGTATGTATGTATGTACGTACATATACACACATATTATATATATATATATGTGTGTGTGTGTGTATGCTACGCATTATATTGTACTCACACACACAATGAGAGGTGTACCTTGTTATATGTGACTGTAAAAAGCTATGATGCAATGATATTCTTATTGTAACTCATATTTGAGCTTTAAAGGGATTTGCGGCACGCAATGGCGCAAACAGACCTCTGCGACACTGCACAGGAGCGCATCCAGCGGCTCCAGTATGCCCTCGACGATGGCTGCCTCGGAAAGGGGTTCAGGGGTTTTAGTTTAGGGTGTAGGGTGTAGGGTTTAGGGTTTATAAGGTTTCGGGTTTAGGGTTTAGGGTTTAGGGTTTAGGGTTTAGGGTTTAGGGCTTACGATTTAGGGTTTAGGGTTTAGGGTTTAGAGGTTCAGAAATGGTGGAACCAACCTTCGGCCCTGCTCGTACTTGGCCCGTGTGATCTGGTGAGGATGCTGAGAGCTCGATGCCGGCTGAAGATTAAAAATCGTTTTTCTAAGTTATTCAACTTGGGTCTTGCCGGGTCATGCATAATTAACATCCTAATACAAATCGCTATTCTACGTTGTTGTACTTGGGTCTTGCCGGGTCAAGCATGCATCCTGTCCAATTTGTACGATTTCGACAACCGGACTGAAACGGGTGGATGCAAGTCAACGTCGGCAGCTTGCTAGATGCCAGAAATCGACACGCCCCACATGGCAGCAGTTTCCGAGAGTTCAGACAGCGCCTGTCTCCAGGACTTCGCATGCCACCGTCCCTTGTGCGCTGTCAGTCGACCAAGCCGAGTTTCAAGGCTTCGTCATCTCAGTCCCACTGTCTTGTGCTCAGTTTGCTCAGTGGGCAGTGGGCTTGCTAGCGACTCTGCATCCATGCTGGCGCGCCACGGGGAGCCATTGCTGTAATTGTTTGGCAGATGCGCACGCGTGAGCCCCACGCAGCAGGCTCGTGCTGTGCGCCGTAGACACCTTTCCCAAAATGCGCACGCGATTCGGCCAACGAGGCAAAAAGCTTTGCTGCCATCTGCTCAAGGTTCGCCACGTTTCGGAATGCCAGCTCGTTAGTGTAGTGATAAATGACTATGAGGCCATCCGCCATCACGATGCGACTGGAGATCACGGAGATCGAAGGCATGGCGCCAAATCTGAACTGGCCCCTCCAGAGACTCGTGCCGGAAGGTCACGAGCTCGCCCACACAATCCTCCACATCCGGGAAAAAACCTGCCGGCGACTGCAGGGCGACATCGAGCGTCTCGAGGTCCAAGAGGCAAGACGAGAATTGAACTTGACAACAAACCTAGAGATCAATATGACCCAGGTATGACAGCACGGGTCATCCGAAGTCTTCGAGCAATCTTCAATGATTTGCTACCCTAAACCCTAAAACCGCCCGCCACCCCCCTCTCTTGTCTTTTGGGGTAGGCGGGCGCTGGTCAACCGCTCAGTGAGACCCTGCGAGGGAGCCTGGTGGGCGACCGAGCTGGCCTCCAGGCTGGCTTACCCTCCAGGCGAGTCAGCAGTTGTCCCCTGACCCCCGTCCGCTGGGCTGCGTGGATCAGGGGCCGTTTTGTTGGGGCAGGCAAGGCTTCGGCCCAAAAAATGCTTCTCTCTGCCCTCAAACCAGGCTGGTCCACGCACCTGGCCACCTGCCCTGTGGCCCTGCCCTCCCTGGCCCAACGAGCTGTCCACGCACTTGTGGAGGTCTCAAAAGGGCGTGAGTGCTGACCCATGTGATGCTAAACAGATAAAAGAAGGTCTTAACTCCTTGAGAGTTGTAAGTGGGCGGTCTTGGGGTGGGTAGGTCTGCAGACTACTGCGCGCTCCCAAAGCGCGCTTCCGTTTGGCACGCCCTAAACCCTAAACCCTAAGCCCTAAACCCTAAAACCGGCTAACTCCGTTCTCCAAAAAACGGAATGCAACCCCAGGCAGCCTGAGGATCCGCGAGCCGAGAGCGCGTGGGAGCTTGCCAGGCGAAGGCGCCCACCTCGAGCAAAGCTGAAAAGAGCTCACAGGTTTTAGGGTTTACGGTTTAGGGTTGAGGGTTTAGGGCTCAGGCTTCAGGGGTTAGGGTTTAGGGTTTAAGGTTTAGGGTTTAGGGTTTAGCGTTTAGGGTTTGGGGTTTAGGGTTTAGGGTGGCTTGCACCGACGAGCTCCTTGCAGAAATGCCCGAGGGAAGGCGGAGAAGGGAGAGGGAAGGCTTCAGAAAGAGAAGGGGATTGGGAGACAGCGAGACTGCGAAGCACCCACACCCTCTCACCTTGCGAAGCAAGCAGGCATCGCGGCTCAGATTTTGTCGTTGTTGGGGTTCGAGGCCAAGCTGGCTCTCTTTTCAACAGCGGCCCTTCTGGACGCTGCAGGGAGTTGTCCCATGGCCCTCCGTGCTTCACGACATATTGTTTGCACTTGGGTTTCCATTGCGCCGCGAAAAGCTGGCAGTGAATGCCCATATCTACAACACCGGCAATTCTGGTGGTTTGGGTCCTCCATCCTCAGGGACGTGGACTTGCAGGGTGCTACCTTTGCGGATGAAGCCCCTGCAAGTTTCATGCTGGTTCATGTGTGGCGTCTTGGCATTTCATAAGTTTGGTTTGCAGCGGGTGGGTTGTCTCATGCCTATATCTGCAGTATCTACTGGATCCGCTACGCAGAGTTGCACATCGGTCCCAAAGTCAGACAGCAAGTAGTCAGGGGGTTTGTGTTTCAGTGGCTGTTTGGCAGGATGGCCGTTGCTGAGGAGAGTCTGCTGCCACTGAAGCCGTGACGCTCTGCCGTGCACAAAGTGCCAAAAAAATGTGCAGTTCGGGAACCTCGCCACCCATGGCTCGGCAGCAATACCGCGCCTTAGCCAATGCCAGAAAACTTGCAGGCTGCATTGGTGCCGCCCCAAAAGGAGGCATACAGGAGGGGGGGGGGGGGAGGAGCCCCCTATACACTTGTTGGAGAGTCACCTCGCGACTGCAACCCAGTGGCCACCTTGTCGTGGTTTTGCACCAACTTCCAAGCTGCCTGGGGTCCCCAAAGAAAGTACAAACCCTTGAAGCTCTACATCCAAAAAGCAGCATAAGCCCTAAAGTTGCTAACAAGAATCCAACACTCGCGAAAAGTCCTGAAGCTCTAAACACCCCTGTCTCAACCCCTAAATAAACATCCGCAGGATTCACGGGAGCTTCCCAAAATGAGGTTGCCCCGATCACATACCGCAAGCATCTTCATGCTACTCATAGGAACCCAAAAAAGGGCAAGCCTTAAAGTCTTTACTAACAGAAACCCCCCCAGTAACGGTGAACCCCTAAACCCTAAACCTCAAACCCCAAACAATAAACCCCACAAACCCCAAACCCCAAACCCTAAACCCCAAACCCCAGAACCCTAAACCCTAAACCCCTGACCCTAAACCCTAAACCCTAAACCCCAAACCCCAAACCCCATGCCTCCACGAAGGGGCGCCGCAGGATCGAGGAGGCCTCTGCCTTTGTCAGGGGCTCCACGTCACGCCTTGGGGGGGGGGAGGGAGGGGGGAGGGGGGGGGGGCGTTTTGGGTTTGGGGTTTAGGGTTTAGGGTTTAGGGTTTCGGGTTTAGGGTTAGGGTCGAGGGTCGAGGGTCGAGGGTCGAGGGTTGAGGGTTGAGGATTGAGGATTGAGGATTGAGGGTTGAGGGTTGAGGGTTGAGGGTTGAGGGTTGAGGGTTGAGGGTTGAGGGCTGAGGGCTGAGGGCTGAGGTTGAGGGTTTAGGGGGCTTGGGGTTGCTCAGGGGATTTGCGGGGCTTTCTAAGCGGCTGCTTAAGGTTTGCGGATGTTTGGTTTATGGGGCTCTGACTGGGATTGGGGTGTGAGGGCTTTGGGGCTTTAGGATTCGAATGCACGGCCACTCCCCATCAAAGATTCCCGCACAGGACTCTGTGAATCAACTACTGGTGAGAACCCAGTAAAATACGGTAGTTAAAAACTTAGGAAGAAGACATTAAGGCCACTGGGTCATGCAGGTTTGTCATGAGAAGATGTGATGCTGAAAGCTCGTCGCCAGGCTGCCTCAAAGCAAAGGGCAGCCGATAGTTCCTCAGGATCCCACATCCACATGCAGAAGCTGCGGCTGGTACGCACTTTCATAGGGTTCTTGAGGGAGGGGGGTTCCAGGCGGGGTAGGTACCTAGGGAGCCTTAGGGAAGCTTCGGGAGCCTTAGGGAGTATTAGGGAGTATGAGGGAGTATTAGGGAGTATTAGGGAGTATTCGGGAACCTTGGGTTACCTACCCCCCTTGAACCCCCCCTTTTAAGAACCCCATAATCACTCTGCATTCTGAGGGTCTCTGGCAGTAGCTGCCTCCACTTGTCCAGGTCCACTTTGCGCATCGGGCTCGGCTGCCTTTGCTTGGGCTGGGGATTGCCGAGAGGTGGAGTGGCAAATGCCAGTCACTCGCCTTTTTCATACTTCCTCAAAAGCCATTGCCGCTGACGGTCAAGTTTCCCAACTTCGGTTTTCAGAGTTAGCTTGCTTGCCGCGGCTGTTCTCAAAAGAAACGCAGCAATGAGAACAAAACGTCACACACAAGCATGCACATCTCTTCGGCTGAGACAGGCACAAACTTCGTGCAGACATTTGCGCTTCATTTGGCTTTGGCCCAGGCACGGTGCTCCGAAGGCTGGCTCCAGGGCCATGCACAAACTCAGGGAACGTGTGGTCGGCATGACATGTCATCTCAACTGGGATGCATCTCCAAACGAGCACCTAACCCTTCAACCCTACACCCGAAAGGCTGAACCCTCAAACCTCAACCCCGAAACCCGAAAAGCCTCGCCTGTAGAAGTCTCCCCGCGTGGCCAAGTACCATGGAATCTCCTGCGAGCTTGATCTGCAGATCTACGGGGTAGGTTGATCTGAGCGAAGGACTGATCTGACTCACCGGAATTGTCTCAAATGCAGGCTTGTCTTTTTGATTGGCTTGCATCCTGCGCCCTAAAACCTAAACCCTTGTAGCATGTCAAACTGCCTTTGAAATTTCACCATGGACACATGCATTAGGGGCCATCCTCGAAAGCCTGCAGCCACCGGTCGATGGCTGGAAAGTCCGCGCGGACATCCATTCCCTGCAATGGGGGGGGGGTTTATGGGTTTTCTCAACGAAAAGCCGCGACAACTAGCAGGCCTTCTGAGACAGTTTTGGGCGGGTGTTTAAGGGATGTCTCTGAGCGGAAGGTGGATGACGAGCAATTGTCCAGAAATCGGTCTGGCCTTGTAGAAGAAGGCGCTGGCCACCACTCTTTCCACCATGCAGACATACTGGATGTCCACGATCGTCGGATGCTCGTAAGGCAGGAACCACGGGGTGTCTGAATTTCTCTCCTTCGTGGGGGGAGCACTCAAGCGTCACAAGACAAGAGCCACTCATGGCTGGCCAAGCCTACGCCTGGAGGAGCCAAGGATCCAAGGCTGTTTGGACCTGTCCCAAGGCGGCTGCAAAATCCACAGCTGGCTCGTTGAAGAAGGACATCTCAGCGCGGAAGAGGTAGTTGCCTGGGAGCTCTTGGAGCTCGTATGCGAAGCTTTAGCTTTCTCCAACTCTACCAGTGCTCCATGAGCCACAGCATCTTACCTTCGAGGGCCCGGCACCAGGCTGAGTGAACCGCGCGCTGCAGTTCTAGCAGCTCGATGGCCCGCCCCTGGATGCCGCGAGATTTCAAAAAGCGAGAACAGAGGCAAAGGGTCATAAAAGCTGCTGGCTGCTGATTTCTTGACCAGACATTGCCCAAGCAAGGAGCCCGCAGTCGCGAGAAGCCAGGAATCATCGGCTTCTCCGGGTTCGGAAAGACTCGCTCCAAGAGGAACATGGCATCCTTGGAACACGAGGAGTGGTTCGCTCATGGCCCCCCCCCCCCCCAGAAACCCTCAAACACCCAGGCAGCACACGAGGCTGTCAGTGGCCCATCGACCATCCACCTCCACAGCAGGAAGAGCGCCACGAGGAACCTCCGGTGCGACACAATCTGTACTCAGATTTTATCGGATTCACCAAGACACCAGGAATCCCCTCCAGATCAGGCTGGCGGACCTTCCTTTGAAAGGCCTCGCTTCTCTCCCCGTAGGCAGGAAGGTTCTCCTTGACTACGACGTAGTCGATACGTTTGGCTTCCTGATCTCCGAGTGTTGAGAGAGCAACCGTCGAGAAAACCGAGCAAAAGCAGCTGAGGCACGAGAAGCAGCCAAACGGCCTTGAGCAAACAACTCGAGCAAGTCATTCGCCCGGATGCCACGAATCGGAATGCAACTTTGCTTGCAGATCGCTTTGGGAAGCACAGAAGCTCAAGAGCAGAGCCTGGCAGCGTGGACAGAGCGCGGCCGAATCCCGATAAAACGTCACCTGAGTGACACTCATACACAAAACCAGCTTTAAAAGGTGACTGAAGTTTTAGATCCGTGAAGGAGGCTTGGGACTTTTTCCATGCGAATCAGAGGGCCCCTCGTTTCTTGCTGTTGTTCCTTTGAGTCAAAAGGAGGCCAAACCCACGCAAGGGTGGGGGGCCTTTGAGCCTTGTCCATTCATTGCAGCTGTGTCACCCGGGGAGCTTGCCGGCTGGAGCCAAAGTAGCGCACCTGTCACTCCCAAGCTCCCGGCATCTTCTATAACCTTTCTGAGGGTTCGCGCCTCCGCATCGGGATGACATCGGAGCCCTGACATCACAAGACACACAGAAGGCAAAAAAAACCAGAAGCAATGCACGAGAGGCACCTGCTTCGATCTCTCCTTGCGCCTGCACGAGCTCCTCACGCCCCAGCAGCTTTACGTGTCTACGGTCAGTGGACAGCGAACATTTTCCTGACTGCATTGCACACATTGCTCGTTTGGGTCCTTCCCCGTAGGTGTCTCAGCGATGCGTGACCTTGGCTTGTAGTTCGGGGTTCTGGAGACCTGGTCCTGTTCAAGGTCTATGTCTGCTGATGCTGCAGAATGCTTGCACATTTTGTACAAGTTTAACAGTTTAAAGTTGTCGGTTCTCGGCTGTCAGTTGTATTAGAGCTGCATGCTCCACGGAAGGTCAAGGGGCCGCAATGTTTGCCACTCCACAGCAAGTCCCTGGCGTCAGGAACTGTCAGACCCATAGCAGAATTGCAACATGAGCGCCTGCGCCGCCGCAGCCACACCGGCCAGGCGCCGACGTCGTGGGCGCAGGGCCTCAGATAACATGACAACCATGGCAATCAACGTCTCATAAAGACTGAAAAGCCTCTTCGGCGTGGCAGAACAGTCATGGCTCTTACCAGTCATCCCTCCCACTTCTGCTCTCTGTTGGCTTCGTCGCCTGGGCTGCCGCTGCGGCGGCAGCGAGGCGTGTGGAGCTGCCCAGGCCTTGGCCGAACACAGTAGACGCGAAGACTCCGGATCCTCGCTCCGTGCACCGTGCTTCAACCCAGAGACTTCAATACCCCTTAATTAAGGACTCTTCCTTAAAGCATAAGAGGGAAGCTTATATGGTTTAAGGAAGATTGATGAATTAAGGGTTCTTGGAGCCTCTGGGAAGCTTTCGCTGCCGAGATGCTCCGCTTGCTCGCAATGCTGGGACCATGGCTTGGCAATGGTACCTTGGAGCATGTGCCTCATGCAGTGTCATGGGCCCCCTCCACCACTCAGTAGACTCAGTAGACTCAGTAGACTCGAACTAGATTTCTCCTGTACTCTGCAACCCCGCGTTCCAAATAACGTAGCCACAGGAGCGGGCAGCGCCAGTTTAAGCGCCGCCGGAGCAGCGATCATGAAAGCATTTGAAAGAGCGAGGCACGGAGTGCAATGAAGATGGCGGGACTGAAGGGGTATGGGTTGTCGTACGATGGAGTGCGCGCTCACGACTTGTGAAAGAACTGTGTCCACTTGTGTTTCTTTCTGTACTGCATCGGTGGGTGCTTGTTCATGACAGGGTTGAGAGCAAGGCTAGGCTAATTCGAAACAAGACTGGCAGCCGAGAGGAAAATGGCCACCAAAGTAGCAGGAACTGCCGGACTCACCGCCAACACAATGTGCAGGATTCCAGGTTTGGCATAGCGAAAGGTCTGCAGGTACGGGACGATGCGGGAATGGCGCGCACCGGCAATCGGGGAGGTGGCAAGGGCACCACCGGTGGTGGACCTCGCAATGACCACAGCCGTTAGCTTGCACTGCTGAACATGTGAGCCAGATGCGCATCCACAGCGAAACAGTTCACACAAGCCATCAACGTGTGCATCTTAAGCCGGATGCTTCTCGGATGGGCCATCGGTACCGGTGGAGGAGGCTGCAGAACCTGGTCGACTCTGTTCGACATTCGACCGCGGATGATGATTCTGTTGTTGCGTGCGTTGTGCTGACACACAATCGGTCCCTGCATCCTGAAAGCAAACCAGCAGCCCTGTCAAGTGCTCTTCGCTACCGGAATGCTCGGTCTAGAGTTCCGACAACAGGAACATGAGTGGTGCTTCACCCTCAAATCGGCTCCAGGAAGGGCCATGGCCTCCCAATCCTCCGCGCGCCGTGCTTACAAGTCTCGCCATGGGCCCGCACTGCCCTCTTGCAGTAAAGTTGCGGGCCCGGCTCCCAAAGCACTCTCAAACAGTCCAACATGCTTAGTTTGCGCCACTATGCTGTGCTAGCGAAAAAATAGGATGCGAGGATGGAATTGGGAATGTTGACGAGCCAGGTATCTCCCCCGGCATGCTTGGATGACATTGACAGTTCTTGACTGATCAATGGATCCATGATGCAGGCTCATCATGAGGAGCCTCTTCACCACAGATCTCCGCTGGAGCAGGTGCGCTGATTCCCTGCTAGACTGGCCACAGTGCGCTCGGCGTTCACAGTGTGTGCGTAAAATAGATATGGATGGCGGGAGGGAAAACAGCAATGGTCTCACCCTTTGTCTGCTGTGGCTGCGGTGCAGAACGAACAGCATACAACGGCGACATATCTTAACAGGTAAGTAAAGTTACACAAAGGTACTTGCTGGTTGAAGCGGGTGTGCTACGCTTTCCCTGCACCGTGGCCACGTCTTGTTCATGTTCAGCAGCAGCGCCGTGTTTAAATGTGTTGAAACCACGGTAACCTGCGAACTGCATCTGTAAGTGTCCGTCTTTCAGTACATCAATGCGTGCAGACGCGGCGGACTGACCAAAACCCATCACCCAACACAGTGTCGTTGCACCCTAGATTGCAGGAGTTTACTCCATGCCTTCTGTGATTAAATCCGCACGCTGTGCATGGAAAGACAGCGAGAGCCAGGAAAATTGCGCAAAGGTCGAGACCCTGATCTTGTGGCCCAGAATGTTTCCTTTACGCGCCGGTCTCAACGGTCTCAACCCCTGCATCCCAACAGCACAGCTGATGGGAGAACTAAGCTTGCTGACAGCTTCCAGAGCACTCGAGGGGAGCTTTGAGCCTTGGAGCGCTCAGTGCTTAGCTGCCTTCTACTGCGAGCCTGCCTGCCTTTCAAATTTCGACAGGGACAGTTTCCGCAAGCCCATGTTCTTGGGCATCCATGGGCCCGTGCCTTTGGCTGTTGCAAAGGGTCTAGGAATATCAAGGCACGAGCCACAAACCCGCACTGCGAGTGCCCAGCTTGAGTACTCGTTAAAGCAAGGCAGTGGGAACCTCCATGCAGGAGCGGAGGCATGAAGGCTTGCTGGTTTTTTGTGCGATTTCGTTCCGGTGGTTTTTGGTACAGTTTCTACAACTCACCATCGAAAAATCTGCCGTCCTGGACCCACCTGGAACATGTCGTGGCAAGAGCTTCCAGCGCAGTGGCTGTGGGAATATCATGTACAGTGTTCCTCGCCACTGTGCTGCAGAAGGGCGCGATCTGTCAAATCTCAAATGCTGCGACAGACCACTAGCTTGGCTTCCGAGCACTGCCTTTGGTAAAACACTCGTGCATCTGGATTTCAGGAGGCTCAGAACCACAATCGAACCAGATTCTCGATCCAGTGCTCTGGGGACAAGCAATCGCATCACGTCACTAGGGCGCATACATAGAGCGCCTTCCAGGGTTTTCCTCGTCAAACGTAGGGACGAAAAGGCCGAAGCCCCTTTGGCATGATCGGCTCTACAGAAAGATGTCAAAGAGTTGCATCGTCACATAGTCACATGGTGCACCTACAAGCTCTACGAGGATGCAGACATGCTGAAAAGCCCAAGCTTGCACTCTGAAATGTCGGGCCTGAAGGAGCAAAGTGCTTCATCTTAAGTTCATAGATGTGGCGCCATTGTGAGGCCTAACTGTCTGATCTATGAGGGGTTCGCAAGAAATCTGCCGATCTCGGCAGGCAACTGGACAAAGCTGTGCGAGGCTCACCTTTCAGACGGCCTTCAATGCTAAAACGGATGGCCACCAAGAAGTTAGCGATTAGTCACCCGACTACGTCAGACTCTTCACCCAACTCCACAGCAAACTCCTGTGCAGACCTCGGGTGAGCCTCGCCTCCCCTTCGCTTGTCATACGGCCGTCTGACACACTCCCGCGATGGAGACGAGAGCGCCTACTTCCAACCTCTGGGAGTTGAGCTTGGAAGCTGTTCCAAGCAGTTTCCGTGCGTAGAACCCGAATCTATTCTGCAAACTCCCTCATCGGCTCGTCACCGTGGCTGTTGAGGCACTGCTCATCACAGGTAAGATGTGCGCGGTAAACTGCAGAAATGTTGGCGCTTCTTCGAATAGTGCCGAGTGACATGTGGGCGAAGGGCACACACAAGGAAGCCTTGAGGCCTTGAGGGCAGAACGATTAAAACACGGATGTGATCCGAGTTGTTGGCGTCTCGGCTTTCTAACGCCGATACTTGTGCGCCACTGTTCGCCTTATCTCCCTTGATGCAACCGGTGCTCCGTGCTCCAAGAGAGTGGGTTGCACGCTGTTAGGAACAATCCCATAGACAGTACAGAAACCTGTCTCGGTATCACAACGCTCATTGCACAAGCATGTTCAGAGCACGGAGGTCCGATGATGTTCTGTCGCAGCTTGTCCCTTTAAGGTAAGAGGGGCATTGTTTCAGGAGGGACGTACCTGTCATGTGACTGCTGATGGAACAGAGAACTAATGGAGAATTGCTGCTCCCTGGCTCTGAAACTTCCCCCCTCCGTGCATGACGTCTCCCCCAGTGGGATTCGATGACACGCCGTCAAACAATCCGACTTGGCAGTGGTTGCGGCCAACCAGCCTGTGATCCTGCACTGTGATCCGAGAGCTGAATCAATCCTACTTTCAGCAGCATTGCGACTGAAGCTCACACTGCAGCTAGCGCCCACCATCGATTTGCAGAAATCAGACGAAGGAACGGTAAAGGCAGGCCAGCACGCTGGATAACTTGAGCGATTCAGTCAAACTCCAGGGCTCTGCACGACAGGCTGCACAGGTCACGTTCTTCCACATTCTCAGTAGACACATGTAGACGTGATTGCTGCATATTGCTGTGCCTGCTAGCTGTCTTGCGCTGTCTTGTGCTCTTGAGCTTCTCCTCAGAGCTTCAAATGGAAGATCACCCACAGCGTATTGATTCAGGGAGACGTGGCGGTCCTCTGACTAGCCAGATATCTCAGATGACAGTATACACTCTTTTTGTCTGCCAACACCTCACCGAGTACTCAACAGAGTGTCCCAACGGGGAGCCCATTCTCTGCGAGCATCGCACCTTGTCCCTGTAGCATCCGATATGGGAGGCTGCTGGAGGTTTCCAGCAGCCCTTGTGAGTCCTACACTAGGACTGTTTCCTAGGGGTAGGGGTCCTAGGAAGCTAGATGCACACACTAGAGACTAGAGCTGATGTGATGACGGTGGACCCGATAGGCGCGACATGTTGCCTTACTGGGGCATGTTGGCGATGATTGGGTCCGGAGATTGGGTCCGGAGACAGACGCTTTCCGGCAGATTCAACCTTTTGTGCGGGGGTGTAGCCGTGGGGCCTTTTGGGGGGAGCGATGCTAGGGAGTTTGAACAGCTAAGGGAGTTTAGGGCTTCACAGTCTTCGATGTCTTGCTGATGTCTTGCTGGGCGAAGAGCTCCCGACGCCTGCTAAAGGAGCGGGCTTCCACTGCACTTACTTCAAGTTCGTACAGGTCTCCACTCCAAAAGTGACGACTGCAGGGGTTGAGTCGCGCACACAAAATACATGTTTCGCCGCTGGTCTACGGGCATATTCAAGTGCCAGCCTTCAGGGATGCTTACGACTCCCCTGCAGACGTCAGTGGGGAACCTCTTCTCTGCTGTGGTGTTTGAATTTCATTGCAGAACTGCCGGCTATTCCGGAGAGCTTGGCTGATGGAAGTGCAGTGGTGCTGGGCATGTGCTGGGCATGTGGCTGTGCACACCTTGTTTGGAAACAATAATGAAACAACTATCACAACCTCTTTCTGTCGTAGTTTTCCTCTCTCTCTCTCTCTCTTCCTCCTCCTCCTCCTCCTCCTCCTCCTCCTCCTCCTCCTCCTCCTCCTCCTCCTCCTCCTCCTCCTCCTCCTCCTCCTACTTCAACTCGGCATCTTGCTACAACTTGTCTTGCCTTCTCGTAATACTTCTTGGGCCTTGCGGAACCTTTCGATGTTTGGTCCTAGATTGCGGGGCACAACTTGCCCCTCCTTCCAGGTCCTTCAATGTCCTTCACTCCTTGACCTGGAGGTTGGTGTAGGAAAGCTTGATATTTCCCCCCCCCCCTTGCTTGGTTTCGGTTTGTCCCTGTTCAGGTCTCTGCGTTGAGGATCTTCCGGGTCTCCAGGCGTTGTCGATGAAGTTGGCGACCTTTACCTGCGGCCGCTTGTCTCTGTCCAACTTCGGTCTACGGCACTTTGCGCCTTTTCAATGGTTAGAGCCGTCTTCTAGCCTGCCCCGCGTCCCACGGCTTCTCGATCTCCTCGTTCTTTGCCCCCACCCTTGTTGCCTCTCTCTGTTTTCTCGCTTGTTACTCCTCTTCTCCTTCTCCAACAATCACTCTCTTCCTTTCTTCCTTCCTGCGCACTTAACCCGTTCTTTCGTGGGGCAAGGGGGCAAGGCCCCCGGGCGTCTTGGCGCTCGCTCTCGCTCTCGCTCTCGCTTTCGCTCTCAATCTCTCTCTCTCTCTCTCCACGCTTAGCCCCGCCAGAGGGGAGCTGCACTCTCTCCCTCTCTCTCACTCACTCACTCTCTCACTCTCCTCTCTCTCTCTCTCTCTCTCTCTCCCCGAAGAGGGCCGTACCAAAGTGCGCTCGTGTCCTATCTCGCACTGTCTCCCCTTTCTCCCACTCCCTCGTCAAGTACCAGGATTTTCTCAAAGAGACTGCCAAGCTCCGCGGATAGCTCGTGGGGCGTGCACTCAATGAGAAGGCGCAGGACGGATGCCAGATGAGTTGCTAACTCACAGGAATCCTGCTAAACCCTCTCACCATCTGTTCCGCCGTTCCGAGATGCTCTGTTATTGCATGAGAGCCTCCTCACAATGTGCAACGCCCATGCCTCCAAAGCACTTCTGGAACAGTGAGGCCGTTTCAAACATTGGGAGAATGGTACCTAAGCTTTCCACTTGGGGTCCAGTGGCAATCTGCACCTGCAAACACATCACAATCTCCAGTCCTCAGCCAAGGAGCCACTTCAGAAGGCTCTGACCTTGAGTAACACCAGGGGGGGATGCAGACGATCAAGCATTGCAAAGGGAAGCAGGGGGCCAGCTTTTTCGCCGGCACGTGGGAGGTGTCGAAGGAGGGACACATGAAAGAGGAACATGGTGGGCTCCCGGTGACCTCCGTGCAGCCGCGCTGCCATCGAGCTGACTGGAGGGACAAAAGCCGAGATGATCTGCATGATGGTGGGTTCCTGCCACGGAAACTTGCAGTGGCTAGGCGAGCAATCTTGCGTGTGCCACGAAACGCACGCGTCCTCCACTTTGGCCTCGGGGATAACCTTGCATGACTGCGGGCTGCTCGATGGACACATGTGCGAACATGCCCAGATGCCCAGACTGAGGTGATAAGTGAGAAGTTGTGGCCCAGAAGCACGCTGCACAAGCGTTGGAAGGAAGTCCTGCTGCTCCTGCTCTTCGCCTTCATCCACTGTCCCGTGTGACCCCACAACCTCCACCCCATGTGGACTGAGGGCTCCTCCCAAAGTCGAGGTACCCCGAATGTACCCCCAAACATACAACATTCCACATAATTTGGGAGCGTTGAGGAATCCCCGAAAAAGGCCTTGATCGTTCGCAGCCGATTCCTCCTGTTTCTCACGGTCTAGGAAGGCACTGGCCTGCATCAGAGCATCACCGGAGAAGGCGCTTGCACTTATCCTCTCATACCCCATGAACCGTGCCTCTTCAAACAGCTGCTGTGTGAAGCCAGTGCCTACCTCGAAGGGAACGCATCTTTTGCAAGCCGACACAAGGCATTGCCTACCCCTTGCAGTCGTGAGATTTCCCACCTGCATGGTCAGTCCGCCGCTTGTCTTGACATTGTCATAGCCTCGGAGCCAGTGCTTCCAGCTGTGCCTAATGTGCCTATTGGGCCTGGTGCATACTCATCTTAATCTGTGGGTTTGGGGCCTTTGGGCGCAAGCAGGTTGTGCGCAGGCCGCCGGGAGCCGCGCAATGGCAAAGCTTCGACTGGACGCTCAGCGCCGGTGACATGCTGCGGGCACGGCTGTCCAAGTAGCGCTCCTCAATGTCAAACATAAATGAGGAAAGAGCCGGGAAAGTCGGTGACGGGGTGACGGGAACCCGCGGCAAGCGACGGGGAAAGTGATGGAAGAAAGTGACGGGGGCCTTTGAGATAGGGACTTGAATAAATCCCTGCCGAGATGCGGCATCGCTCGAGCTCCTAATGGCCCGGCCTTTGAGCTTCCAGCCTCAATGGCTGGGCTTAGGGGGGCTTCTGAGGGTGTAGAGTGTGTTTCATCGTGTTTGGCTATGCGCTCTCTTCTCTTGTCCTGCGAGATCCCCGAAGTATTCTAGCGATTCCGAAGCCAGGAGGCCATCCAGTGGCGTGATGAAGAAGTCCTTCCGGGAAGACAACGAAGCTGACTCACAAGAGCTACGACGGAGGGCCGCTCCAAGCACAACCGGAAACCAACCTACCACAATGCGACCGACTATGTACAAACCTGCCGGGACACGAAATCCACTGCATGACAACTCACAACTTCTCCCATCTTGGAGGTACCCACTGTAAGAATAAGCCCAGGGCCTCGAGAGCGTCAGGGCTCTGGACTTGGGGTTACGGGGTCTGCTGTCAGAGCTTTCATTTTCGGCGTTCCCCACGTGGTGCCGCGAAAGCGCGGCAATGTGGGGCGTGCTCCTGGCCGCCTGAAACATCTCTTCCGGTGAGACCCTCAACTCAACGGCTGAAGGAGAAGGTGTTTGAGATGATAACCGGAAAACAACCAAGAAGCAACACACACAGGAACCACAAAATATGATCACACCCAAACCTAGACACGCAACAGACCATGACGATAACAACAGCAAATTGCAGCGACAATAAAATGACATAACATGATTGTGAACAATCCTTTCAGAAAAACTGATGACAAGGCTCAATGTAGTAGCAATATTCACAAGAACAACACTAGCAAGAACAATACCAAGCGTCCTCTAGCATGAGGACTCGCAAGGTCGTCACGTCATCACGTCGGTGGCCTCGACGGCAAGAGGAGGCAACGTAGGGCGAACTGACAAACCATGATAAACCTTGACCACAGCATGGACTTCGTGGATCATGCAAAAAATGTTGAGACTCGGGTCAGAATTCGGCGAGGTAATCGCCCACGGTCTCCAAGCGATCAGCAGCTGTCTTTTCCTGAGCATGCCCGCAGCTCTCTCTCGTCACGAGGCAACAGGTTTCATGCGCGAAGAGGCCTCGCGATACAAGGCGGTGACAGAGTGGAAGCGGAACCTCGGACTGATGGGGTGACTCTGCACTTCTGCTCTAAGTGCTCTAAGAGCCAAGAAAGGCGATTACTTCGCCGAGAGAACCGTGCGCCAACACGAAAAATACCAAGTGCACACGGCAGTTCTTTGGAGGAACTTACGACATGCATCTCACAGCTTGCGCCGTATGGTGTTCGACTGAGCGGCGCTTGTCCCAGGTGCTGCGTCAGAGACTGTTCCAGCTGGCGCCGGCGGCTCCGGTGGTGGGGCCTCACAGCCACGGACTTTGTGGCTGCCACAAGTCGAGTCTCATAGATTTTCACAGCCTGGCCTTCGCCAGCTCGAGGAGAGCACGACCTCTCAGGCATGTTTCTTGTTTGCATACTTGGCCTTGAAGGAGGGCATCACCACGTGTGTATGTGTGTGTAGAGGCCACAGCCAACCTGCAAGAACGGTCATTGCACCCGGGATGTGTCCACAAAATGTGCATACAGACTCCTACCACATTGTGCTGCTCTGCAGATGTGCCAGCAGTTGGTGTACTACAGAACCCCAAAGCTCTTCAGCTCTTCCACAAATCTTTGCAAATGGGAGCCAACGGCCTTGGTGGTTGGGCCTCCCAGCGCCTTGGCAGCGCTCGCAACGGTCCGAAACCAGAGGGGAAAGGTGGCTCTTTGTGCGCCCGCAGCAACTCCAACAACCACACAGGTGCGACACCACATGCTCATAAGAATGCTGTGCTTCACTACATTGCAAGATGACACGAGTATTCACGCTTCTTGAAGAGACCGACGAGAAACCAGGATAAACTGCCGCCACAGACACGATGACTTTTGCAAGCCGCTGTACCAGAAGATCGGTCAACTGAACAGGTCATCGACATGCAACTGAAGCCGGGGTGGGAAAGTTGACATCAACACTGCCGTCGACACATCCGTGCTTTGCCATGAACTGTGTAGGACAATTTGCTGGCAGCGGCAATACAGTCCGACAGCCTCGGCACCGTTTCGAGTCATCAGCTTCTCCTTAGCCCAAGAAACTAAGCCTTGTGGCCCACGTCGTTTCAACTGCAGTGTAGTCAATGCCTGCAGCGACGGCATGTCTTTTGCATCGAATCTAATATGCAATGCACCTGCATGAGGTGAATACTTAATCAACCGAGCATCATAAGTGCCGTCCTCGTGGAATCCAACCTGCGATTATGCAATATGGCCCGCAACCAGGAAGGACACATTTTCAGCCCGAAACAACGAACTTCGTCAGCTCATCCTCCTTGAAACCGGCCTGGTGTTCGGCTAGCGCGCTTAGCTTCTCCACGCAGCCTGCCTGAAATACAAGAGATGGTGTGTGTGTGTGTGTGTGCGCGTCAAGAGTACAAACACTGAAGCGGGTGGGTCATGTCCGCAAGATGAACATACACTGCGATGGACGTGCTGCTCCGACCTCAGGGCCGTTGTAACCCTTCTTCGCAAGCCGCACGGCAGTGTAGACGTCCTCCTTTGACAATCCACAGGATGACGCTAGGGCTCCTCTTAATGCTGCGCATGGTGCCCCCGAGCTCATCAACTTGCCAGCAAAGGCGCATCGCGAAAGAGCAGAGGAGGCTTTCCGTCGTCTTGGATACCGACCTCACAATCTGGAAACCCCCACACAACGAGTAGGACACATGAGCCAAGAAATCGAATAAGCCGAGTACAACCCGAACCACCAAACCCAGTTGTCTTGAGCATCAACATTGGATGGGTTTGGTGAACTTGTGCGTGACTGTTCCAGCCCGGGAAAACCAAGCCAGAAAGCATTAACCGCACAGGAGTCATGTTTTCACGACTGCACGGTCAACATCGACATCAAGCTGTAGCATGAGAGAAGACCAAAGGTCATTGCCCAAGGAACTGATACCCGAGGTTATCAATATCACGATCATGCAGGGCACGTTGAGCACTCCGTCCACATCCACAAAGATGATTGTGTCCACAGTTGCCTGTCGCATGGCAAGTGTCAGATATGCCATGCTGCAACGCCACCGTGCAGCCCAAGCTGCAATCTACAACATGACTGCAAAGGCGGACCCTAGTGATCGGTGATGTGGGCGCCGGCGCCATAAATTGCCAGCCTCTGCGAACCCAGCTGCGACGTTTCACGCAAGCAACTTGAGAGGCAGGAAGTGTTGCTACAATGCGAGGGTTCTGTAGGTCTGGCTTTCTCTCCCTCTCTGCCGTGCCCTCTGTCGACCTCCCTCCAAGGGGGCGGCCGAACTTCCAGTGCAAGCACTGAGTAAAAGGTGTTGGATTCAAATGATAAAAAAAATGCTGCGGACGGGAAGATGGATCACATGGGCTGTGCAAATCCTCAACTCATGTCTCGTCGTGACGCTCATCCAGAAGGCACCAAAGGTACAGCGGTGTCACATGACAGCAAGATTGCTGGTGAAGGCCCCGGCCACGGGTGCTGCAGGGATCCTCAGCTCGGGTTGTTTGCGGCGCTGACGCATGGCACACCCCAAGCTGCAGTTCGCGCAAGACTTCTGCCACATCATCTTGGCGAACAGCGTCTTGAAGGCCCACTCCGACTTCTGGTATTCTTCAGGACCCCTTTCACACCTCCCCAGCTGAGGCGAGGACGCACGAGGGGGAGGGAGCCTGCTGAGGCAGAAAGTGCTCCAAATCGGCTCCAGACATCAAGGTTTTTTTTGCGTTGCAAGAGGGTCAGAAGCCTTTCCTCAAACACCATACAAAAGCGAAGAACGAATGATGGCGCTCAGCTTCTGGAGCGCCGTTTCCGTGCGTGTGAATGCTTCGTGCCTCTCAGGCCAGCCCTTTTGCAGCGTCGTACAGCCGCACTCTACAACGCCGTTTGCATCCCGTCTAGTGCACACCCAAAAACAGCTAGCTTTGTAGCCGGGCCGAGCAGACTCCACGAAGTACCAAGCGACACTGCATTAGCATGCCATGAGCACATGAGCTTCAGAAAAGCAATAAATTCAAAGCCCAAGAAATAAGGAATCCATCTAGTATCATGGCCCCCCTGCTGACGAGACAACACCCATCCAGCAGTCGCATTAAAACGCTTCATACGGGCCACTTCCACTGAGTCTCGCACAGCTGGACGTTCCGGGCCCGGGGTTTTCCCTCCTCGGCAAGAAAAGCGCGCAGTGCAAACCTACCCAACTCAGGGGGAGAGCTTTGAGACCGCGAAACCCGGTCCTCACTGGTGGTCGGCTCAAAGGAAATCTCCAGGCCCTCCAGCGGCTGCCTCGAATCCAAAAGGTCCTTCCGGCAAAAAATGATGCCACAATATGCTCTGTTATAACGAGATGGAGAAAGGGGACATCTTGCTATGAGTCCTTCGGCAAGGCGCTGGGCAGGAAAAAGACATCCGGGCCCATCGGCACTTCGATGAAGCCATAGCCCTTAACAACAGGACGTCCGCGACACATGCAAAAAGGTTCTACTCGTACTAGTTGGTTTCCATAAACGACGCGAAGGGGGGGGGGGTACATGAGGCCATGATTCGGAAACCAACTGATTGGACTTGCTACGCACGCTATGATTCAGAAACCAGCGGGGCAGGGAAGGCCCCTTCACGCATCGCCCCCACCCACCTCATGCAGAAACGGCTACACAATCAGAGAACACCTTAACGAAAAGATGGAACAACAAAAATTGCAAAACGACGACCTTTAATGCCAGCAGTACCCTGTCATTACGACCTGACAGCCAAGAACAGGCTCTCCCGAACAAATTCACTACAGCATGCAGATGTAAGAGAAGCAAAGTGCTAGGGAAAGAAGATTTGATAAGTCATTGAGAGTTTCGGGCTTTTGTGATTTAAGCTTCCGGGCTTAAGGTTTTCATATCTTTGGGTTGCGGGCGCATGTTTCGTGCAGTTTGTGAACCGGTGATTCTCAAGGTTCCGAAGCAGGGACTCCCGTGTCTTCGGAATCTTGGGGAGCAGTCTCCCGCGTACCAGCCCTCGTGGCCTTGGACGGGTAGAAATGTCGGATTCGGCCTTGCTGTCGAAAGCCTCCTGACTCGGATTCCCAGCTATCGACTTTTTGCAAAAAGAAGCAACAAACTATATCCATATATAGATATTTACTTGCTATATCTATCTAATTTAGAACAATGTATAACAACAAACTCACACGGTTGGCGGCACCAAAATCTGCGGCCACATGGAGCTCTTGGAGAGCGTCTCCTGGGTGTCCAGAGCGCTGGACGAGGTGCACCGGGGCGGGTGGCGGCGGCTCCCGGAGGAAGGAGATGCGCTCCGCCCGGATCTTGCCATCTGGCATGACCCGAACCTGATACATCACACTTCCTCTACTTCCTCTACTATTCTACAGTTCTACAGCATATACGAGAGTCCTTCTGGCAGTACATCTCATTGCACAGAGAGCTCATGCAGAAGCTCGCCCTGCTCAGGCCCCACCTCGAACTCGACCCTCCTATCGACGACCTGAGACCACAAACGGACAGAGAGAGAGAGAGAGAGAGCGAGCGAGAGAGAGCGAGAGAAGAGAAAGAGAGAGAAAGAGAGAGAAAGAGAGAGAAAGAGAGACAGGGAGAGGGAGAGAGAGACACTCCGGAGGAGAAAATGCGTGTAAAGGCGGGGGACCTGCTCGCGCCGGGGTTCGCCCCCCGCAAGCTCTGGTGGCAGCTCACTCCTTTGGAGGGGAGCATGGCAACAAGCCGCCAAACAGCCGCCAACAACAGCCAACAGCATCAAAGTCAAGAGCAATCCCTGCAAGGGTGGCTTAACACCGATGTCTGCGGCGTGTTGTCTCCACAATTGTCTGGTTTGTTTCTGCTTCAGGCACGCAAACTGGCCTTCCTGCATGCAAGCAAGGCGACGGGCCGGCAATCGAGCATTGTGGCGGTTCTGGTTTGGTCTAACCTTCCAGTAGGCTTCCCCCCCTCCCTGATAGAGGCCAATGAGGTTTACAGGTGGCAAGAGGCATCTGCGCCATGTGAATAACAAGCTCGTGGTCTCGGTCGCCCATTCTTGATCTGTGGTTTCGGTGTTTGGAAACTGCCAGCGGCTCCACCCAGCAACTGACCGCTTTTCACGTAGCTTGCTCGTGCGATGTGTTGATCTAGATCGTTCCTGGTGCTTTCCCCTAAGTCCCCGGAAGGCTACACTCAGCTTGAGGGGTCCCAAACGTCGGCTGCGCTTGCATCGAATACGCACAGCTGTGGGCGCCTGAGGTAAAAAGCGTCGTCATTCATGTCGTCCGGCTTGATGAAGCCGAATCCCTGGAAATCAATGCAGCGGAGGCACTACGGCACTTTGCACATATTTGCTTGCGCGTCTTGTGCTTGCGGGCACCTTCTTTGTGTCATACGATCGGATCACTCCAACCTTGACAGCCGGCCTCAGACCCGCAGCTTTGCACAGGCAACTCTCTAGGCCAAGTACAAGGAGCAACTTCCGCCGTCTGTACTGGACAGGCCAACCTATATTTTTCATGTATATGCATGTGTATATATATATATATGTATATGTATAGCTTTGTTGCATAAAATCAAAGAAACACACAGCTGGCCGATTTCTTTCTGCCAGTCCAAGATGGAGTACATTGCTTGCCACATTCCGGAATCCTCCTCGTGCTCCGATGGCAAGGCTCCCAGGTGCTACAACATGCCAGAACGCATCATCTTCTGGGTGCAAAGACAATGGCGAGAGCTCCGGTGGAGGCGGTGGAGCCTCCATCGATCGCCCTGCGCAGATGTGCCACGATTCGCCCGGCCGAGCCATGCCGAGATGCGATCGGACGACCCCAAAAGTTCCAAAGCTAAAGTTGTCGAGCGACAGGCAATCAAAACTGGCATTTCTGAAAGGCTACAGGATTCCGACCAAATGTATCAACGCGGGGCCGCTGACCAAGGCGTCCCCAATTGTTGCCCTTCGCTGCCTTCACGTTCACGTCGTCTTGGGGGCGTTGGCAAGCGATTCTGGCCTAAGGGCCGGTCTTCCCCAAGGAGGCCGCAAAGAAAGCTGTCGAAACAGGGGGTGGGGGAGGCATGGGCTGAGACAAGCCTCCCTAAGCCTCCCGGCGCTGGGGCACAGGTGTGACAAATTCAGCTCGAGGTTTGCCCTCATTCTCCGTGAAAACAAAGGAGACCTTGCCGTCCCGAAAGAGAAGGAACATGGATGGGACGTCAGTGTCTGCGGAGAGACAACGGGCACTCTGCAAGCGTGATGGGGAAACAGGCCAACACCTGTCGAGACGGCATCACAAGTGGCCTCCATGTCCTTCAGCTGCGCGAAATTTGACTCCTGGACCGGGCACAAGACACCCCAGGCGGAAACCCCGAAGTGCGCAAGTTGCACACTTCAGCTGTCAAGCTCCTGTAGCTCTGGTGGGAGCGCTTGCTTCGGGAAGAAAACGTCCTGGAACTGAGAACTCACATGGGTATGTCGTGCTAACATGCAGCATTTCAACATATCCGCAACGGGCATATATGTGTCGACACTGGCCGTGATGCACTTCTCGCACAATATAAGATGGACAGCCGATCTGCTCTCCTTTGCCGAAACGTTGGACTGGATGAACCTTGCAGGCGACCCCGGGAAGTTACAAGGGTGGCGACTCGCATCTTCGCAGGCTATT
The DNA here is from genome assembly GCA_905221605.1 of Symbiodinium natans. Lineage (NCBI taxonomy): Eukaryota > Dinophyceae > Suessiales > Symbiodiniaceae > Symbiodinium > Symbiodinium natans. The sequence continues at coordinate 547,670 of CAJNDS010000680.1, forward strand.
GTATACGCAGTTGTGACGCACAGCCAGGCTCCAGGCCCATACTTCTTCAACGGGTACCAGTTCACGATTCGTCCATAAGCGGTCTGGCCGGGCATCAGAATTCATCGACTCCATCGACTCAACTTTAAAACTGACCGCAAGGCAGTGATCATGCGATTACCCCGGTTAACGTCTTCCGCACGGAACTTCTTTCAAGCCTTGACAAGGCCGTATGGTGCTAACTTGACCGGCTAAGGTCCCTTCCAGGAAAGAAAGGAGTTTAACATCATGGGTTAAAGGATCTGTTGCAGCTCTGGTCCCAGGATAGGCTTTGGGACGAGGCAAGAGGGGATCTTGCTTGGAAGCTGGATTGAATCTGTCTCGGTCTTCGGAGGGGTTTAGGGGTTCGCTGGGTTTCTTGGGGGGGTTTTCAGGGGTTTTACCCGCCCAAAACCTCGAAGGAACCAACGCCTCCCCCCTTGAAGCTCTTGGGCTTCGCCCTCGCTGCCGTTTCTGAGGTGGCCCCGGCCTGGGCTGCAAGAGGTTTTCCGTAAACCCTGAACCCTAAACCCTAAACCCTAAACCTAAACCCTAAACCCTAAACCCTAAACCATAAACCCTATCTCGGGCTCCGGGATTCTTGGGCTTGCTTTGGGGTTGCAGGGCTTCAGCTTCAAACGACTTGGGATTTTTCGAAGGGCTGCTTCAAGGGCTTCAGGGCTTGAGGGCGAGCTTTCGACCTCTAAGGCAGGCACTCCTCCTCACCTTCTCGCTTCATGGCCCCCTCGGAACATCGAGAATGGCAGGGAGTGCTCTGAATTCAGCATTTCCAGAGGTGCCTCAACCCTGAGACACGGACTCAAATGTGCTTCGGCCGGGTGTTCATCGTGAACATGCGCATGAACTTACTGCTTCTGGGGGGGGATGGGGGGATGGGGGGATTTTGCCACATTCTGGCAGTCATCTTGGCTGAAGGCTACAGCAAAGTAGTATTCTCTGGGCTGCGCAGTGCTACAAGATCACGGTCGCATTGCGTGCATGATTTCACACGGCAGCTAGCTGGTCGAACGGATGAACCGTGCTTAGGAGCCTAAAGGCTTCACACATACACACATACACATCTTGTGGCTCCAGGAATGATATCGTTGGTTGGCACCAGCAGCACGGACTGGAAACATGTGGAAACAGGTGGAAACATGTGGAAACATGTGGAAACGTGTGGAAACAAGTGGAAGCAAGTGGGAAAAATGAAACACTGTGGGGAAAAACGAAGGGCCCCGCAAGTCATGAGCCCTAGAGTGACAGCAATGCCACGTCGTTAGCACACTCACGGAAATAGAGTTTGCCGGAGTTCAGAGGCGATGACGTCATCTTGTCATACTGGCCGCCCGCAATCGTGCAGTCCGCAGTTCTTATTTGTCTTCTTCGCTTTGCAAAAGCAGATCAGCTGCAGAAACCTCCTGAAATGGAAATTCACGCAGTTTTGAGGAGCTGGCAAAGCGCCTCGGAAACGCACATCATGTGCAGAATCTACCGATGGCGGTGTGGGCTAGGTTTCACCGGGCACTAGCTGCGTGGGAAGAGCGGCAGCTGCACGAAGTCCAGTTCGCGAGCAGATTCTTTTTTCTGGTGCGAAACATGCGAAGAAACCAGGCTGCTGAAAGCGAAGGTGACACTTCGGCCCTATCCCAGAGAGTCATGAACATGTCCCTAGACTAGGACCCCAAGCTGCAAGATCCTCCAGCCCCAACGATTCTCGAAAATGAAGGTGGTCTTTGATGTTCCCTTTCCCTACGCCCATCAGCGCAAGGTCCGCCGTCTCAACCTGCAACTTCAAAAAACTGGCAAAAACAAAACGGAATCTCTCCAGGTCCTCGGGTTCCAGGGCTCTGGGGAATTCGAGAAGGGTTGGAAGAAACTTCGGAGCCCTTGGCCAAGGAAGGCCCATGGGATTTAGGACGTCTTGGGTGCTTAGGGTTTCAAGTTTTGAGGTTTTTTTACGGTGGTGTTTCTTTTCTTTTTAAACTTTAGGCTTCAAAGGCATGGCAATGGTGCCTGAACTCGCTCGTGCTTGTCTTGGCAGCGTCAGGGATCTCGATGCCGTTGCCTCCAGGCACCTGGCGCCAAGGCAGGAGGAAGCAGGAGGAAGCGATGCTGGGTGCATTCAGCGCCCTAAACCCTAAACCCTAAACCCTAAACCCTAAACCCTAAACCCTAAACCCTAACCCTAACCCTAAACCCTAAACCCGAAACCCTAAACCCTACAAGGCCATCTCGTGCCTGCTCAACGGCACCAAGCTCCTTGAGTAGCTTTGCGGCCTTCTTTTTCTTCCTGCCGCGAGTCGACTTATGAAATTCTGGGGTTGACTAGTCCACTGACAGTTTTTGGAAACCTCCGTTCTCCTGGCTCAAGCAGGCGTTGAGGCGTTTCGCTTTTGAGGTTATGCGAAAAACGGTTGATTAGTGTAACAAGGCCAAGGGATCGGAGGACTGCGCCTGGAATCCTGTATGACTCCTAACAAAGGGTACTTTCCTAACATCAGGCCCGACAGAGACCCCATGGTTCCCCTACGATATAGGCTCACTTAAAGACTTAGACTGAAGCGCCTCAACCACCGCTGCCCAAACAAGCGTCACTTGTAACACTTGCGGCTATCAACGTCCAGCACTACAGAAGTGACCCACGTTGCTCCCCATGTGCTGAGGGATTTCCAAGTGTTTTCATGGCCTTCGGATGACCTGCAATAAGTCGTTTGGTTGGGTTTCCGGCGGGTAACCTTGAAGAACAAAAGGTTAACCTTTTGAGCTGATATGGGGATTCTAGGACCCCAAAAAGTTAAGGGTTAGATGCTGTACTAGGTGGGGTTTCTGGCGGGTATACTGTGGGGCTTTGTGTAAGGGTCGGGAGGCGAGTCTGCACCCCAAGAGAGATTGGGAATAACGACCACTAAGGCAAGCTCTGAAGAGCTGGGTGCCAAGTCGTCACTGTGGAGGCTAGTATCCGCACTCAGCTGCATCAAAGGAAGAAGACTGAAGTGTACCGGGTCCAACCTTTCAACCAGGTTGAACTCTGAAGCTGATGAACCCCCCCCCCCATGGCTCAGCACGCCTACGGCCCTACACACAGCAGCGGCGAAGAGGCTTTGGTCCTGTCCAGCGCCATCCTCAACGGCGTTGCGAACTGGTTGTCCGGCCCACTTTCAATGTTAATGTCTGCCTTTTCCAGAAACGATGAAGCTCAGGAAGGGGGTTTAGGGTTTAGGGTTTAGGGTTTAGGGTTTAGGGTTTAGGGTTTAGGGTTTAGGGTTTAGGGTTTAGGGTTTAGGGTTTAGGGGTCTTCACATGCACGCAAAGAGCTGCGTAGGAAAGAGGGCTCTTCACGTCTGGCCTTCAGCTCAAAGAGCTTCTGGATGATTCCAGGATTGTTCCTAGGCTTCCCGTGCATCGCTCAAAGGTCTCGCCTTGGAAAAGCCCGTGTACATGCTGTTGGTGACCGGATTCGCTCGGGGCCCGGAAATACGCCGATCAGGCGCCCCCATTCCCCCGCCCCCGTTCCCCCGCAGTAAGCAAGCGGTGCATCGGTCGGTGTATCGCTCTACGTCTGTGCGGACGTGCAGGGACTCAACGGGTGGTGCATCGGTGCAGCGCCGTTACGCCGATAGCTTCTGTTCTTCATGTCGACCAGATGTAGAAGGATGTACTCCAGCCGTGCTGAGGCCGAGAGTGGAGGATTAATAGATAGCCGCATATAGATTGCTAAGCGCAAAGGTGCCGCAACCGTCGTTTACTGTCGACAACTTGCTGCAAGCCGAAGGTTGCCGAAGTTCCAACAGGAACCACACTACCAACAACTATCAAGAGTCTGCATGACACCCTCGTGCACGGCCGTGTTCCCGCCGATTGCCGGCCTCGGTCTATCAGGGTGCTGGTGGCCACGAACCGAAGCAATAACAAATTGACACCACGACATGATATGGGTGCCAGAAGTCTTATGACAGGCTCGTGATCTGCCGCGACTAGGGTGTTGACATGTCCAGGTTCGCTTTGAACTGCACCAGCGCCTGTATGCTGGAGAGCAGTGCCAACAGCAAGACCGTCTGCTCGGATGGCCTCCAATGACGACGGGCGGTCGCTAATCGCCTGAGTCTTTGGTAGCCGTGTACGGGAGTAGTTCAGAGAATTCTTGGGGGCCGCGGCAGCCACGTGCACGGGAGCCGCTCCGCTGCGGCTCTTCCTGTTGAGATCGGCACGGGCCTGCCAGATGCTCCAGAGGGCACAGACAACGATGAGACCCTCTTCAAGACAAAGTCACCTCAAGCAGCACTCGAATGTTGTCCCCCTGACCACAGCCACAAGCGTTGTGGAGCGCAGTGTAACCACCTGAGCCATAAGCGAAAAGAGCTCCATGTCGCATACTGCAAGGCACCCGCTTGAGCTGCCGACTTCTGTTCCTGGGCTTCAGTGCTTCAAGACGTTGAAAGCACATTCATTGGCTGCGGACCCATTGAACGCACAGAGGCACTCTGCAGCCAGAGGCTCGCGAGCTGTAGATCCGCCCCATGCTCCAGAAGAAGCTGCACAACCTGCAAATTATGTCCGATCCAAGCGTTCAACTGTTCGCGTTGTCAAGTTCACGACGCTTGAACGGATTATTTGGCTGTGTTGCAAGACAGCCGTGGGTGTTGCCAGGCCTCTTGCGCGTTCGAGGCTCCAGCTGCAAGGTAGAGAGCGTGAAAACCAGATGTGTCCTGCAAAGTCGCATCTCCCACGATACGTGGCACTCGTGGCGGCCAGGGCAAGCACCCTAAACCCTAAACCCCTAGACCCTAAACCCTAAACCCTAAACCCAGCAACAGGACTGCGACATCCTGGTAATTCACGTCCGCCTTTGCTTCCAGTAACCGAAGGGTCGCCTGCAGCGACGTGCGCAGTGCAACATGGAACTTCGATATCTCTGCAGGATCCACACGAAGAACACGTTTAGGGTTTAGGGTTTAGGGTTTAGGGTTCAGGGTTCAGGGTTTAGGGTTTAGGGTTTAGGGTTTAGGGTTTAGGGTTTAGGGTTTAAGGTTTAGGGTTTAGGGTTTAGGGTTTAGGGTTGAACACGGTAGAATCGGTCTGAAAGCCTCGGCATGGCCAGCTTCTGCAGCAGCGAGTAGGGGCGTCCGCTGAAGGGAGACCATTGAGAACGTCTCGTCCTGTGCTCTCTTTAGGGTTTAGGGCTTAGGGTTTAGGGTTTAGGGCTTAGGGTTTAGGGTTTAGGGTTTAGGGTTTAGGGTTGAGGGTTTTTTTTCTCCTCCTCCTCCTCCTCCTCCTCTTCTTCTTCTTCTACCCAGCGAAGAGCCCCCCCAGGGAAGGACCCCGGCACCCTCTCTCTCTCTCTATATCTCTCTCGCGGCTTGCCTTTCCCTGGGCAAACCTTTTCTTTCTTCAGAGGGCGTAGGGGGCGCGATGCTGTTTTGTCTTGGCATTGCTGACCTTCAGGTGTCGGCCAGTTCTCAAACCTTTAAACAATCTTGAACTCTGCACCTTTCTCGGTCACCTGCTTCTTTTCACAGCGTCTTCAAACTGTCTTCAAGAAACTAAGCCCCTGTTCCGCCGAGAAGTAACCCGGATCTCTGCACACAACTCCTGTTGAACTGGATTGCATACCGTGTCCTCATTCAGCAGCCCGCATGGGAAGCGGTCGCCCTGCTCTTCAGGCACTAACGTGAAGCCAGATGCACTCGCCAGAGCAACTGCCAGAGGACATACTGCCTTCAGCACAGCAGTGGCGTTGGTTGAGCCGGCCAATGCGACGATGGTCTCCACAGCGTTTGTCTCCGCAGCCTCACACAGATTCACGGCTTTAGAACTCAAGGAATCACAGCTCTTAAGACGTCTTTAGTGCCGAACACTTCAAGAACTCATGTTACTAGCATGGAGCCCGGAGCCCCGTCGGTCAGCCTTGTAAAGGGAGATCGCGTCCAAGATCTCGCCACCATGCATTAATGCGAAGCGCTTGTTAACGAGGCCAAGGACCTTTTCCCGGCTGACGTGGCGTGGACCACAAAGGTGCTTACTCAATCTGGCACTGGCAACTACCCCATGGCCAACCAGAGCAGATCAATAGATATAGTTCCCGACATGAAGCCGAAGGGGCATAACAATCTTTGGTTTGCTCTGCGGGGCTACAAAAAGAAACAGCCAGCTGTGCTTGGGAGGCTGAAAAGACGGCATCTGCCAAGATCGCCAAGCCGCAGTGAGAAGGTACACATCTCTGAATCTCGTCCTTTGAACATGTAGCCAGCCAAGCACAGTTCAGAGGCTGGTTTTGTGGCTAACACATTGAGCAGCACAGCAACTTCAGAATCCGCAAGCACGACATCATGATGGGCTGAGTTGCTCCAACTGCTGGCAAAAGATGGCTTCAAAGTCCACCATGTTTGCAAACCTTAGATGTGGATAGCTCAGGTTCTAGGAATCTGCAACCAACAAAAATATCGAGATCATGCCTCGTAAGACGTTCGAATCACGCCGAAGCACACGCCAGAAACAAGCTGCTTGGAGTCTGCCTCCTCAACGGCAACCTGACGCCCACATGGGGGCTGGTTCTCTAAACTATGCTCCCAGGTAGAATACAGAGCCCTTTATATGTAGGGTACCTGAAAAGGTCCCCAGAAATTTAGAGAATCCACCACAGGGTTCAGGACGGCCGCCCGCCTTGTAGTCAAAGCGAAACTCACAGAATTGCCACAGGCTGTCACCCAAGCTTGGGCGTTGCACCTTCGCGCAAGCAGGTGATCTAAACTTGACAATGCCACTGCAACACGAAACAAGTCAGGGAACGCTGAGAACTTCGATCTCGTCCGTGCAGGTGAAGATGCCGGTGGAAGGAACCACGATTTTCCTCAGTGCGAGTTGACAAAACCATGCACACATTACATGCTTCAAAGGAATATCCTATCGCAAGCACAAAAACACCTCAAATGACGAAGTTTCACTCGCTGGCATTTAGAGTTTCGTGAGCTTTTTCTCAAAGCTACAAACTTTTCAAAATACCGTTTGATTCATTTCTGACAATGACAAGGTGGGAAAGCGGCCGACATCGCCAAACGGCATAACCGTTGGAGGTGTGGGTACTTCACACTGCTGCCAGCGTGTGTGCGATTCGTGGTGGGTTTCCAAGCTATCTAGTCTGACGACACAACCCTAAACCCTAAACCCTAAACCCTAAACCCTAAACCCTAAACCCTAAACCCTACATACGCAAAGGAATCAACTTCAAATTTGTAGAGGCTGGCCGCGATTCCGCGTTCGCGGCACAGGCTTCTGCGACTGCGCTGTTACTCATGTTGCAAGCATCGCTGAGCAGCCTGTTGCCCTGCATCCAAGTCTCAATAACTTCTTGAAGCTTTGCGAGAGCGCCTCGCAGAAATGCCCAAAACATGAGTTCCAACTCGCACAGTAGCTCATCACAAACTTAACAATGTGCCACGGCCCTCCTCTGCTGCACAAAAGTGCGCCTCAGCAACGCTCCATTTCATGTACTCCCCTTTCGCCACTTCTTCGATTGCGACGTTGTCGCCACACATGCGGAGCCTTAGAGGCTCTTTGGCACTCGTTGGTGCCCTGCCTTCAGGCCGTTGGCCTGTTCGGGACCATATGACAGACCGACTGAGAGAACGTCTGGGGAAGAAGGGTCAACCGACGACCTTCTTTATCACGTACCATCATGTACCGGGCAGCTTTACTCGCAAGACTCCGAAGGGGAAGTGCCGGACTGACAGCTCCTGTGCAGCATGCAGACTCCTCAGCCTCCGCTTGTACATTATGGTCATACCGGCCCTTCTCTTCACAAACAAGTGCTCCTCTGTCGTGGCTCTTTGCACGCGACATGGTGGCTTGAGTTGAACAGGGTCCTAGCAGTCCACTTCTCTGCTTTTGTCTTCGGTGACAGATTGCAGTTGCACAAGGTAGACGTCCACCTTGTTGGCAAACTCGCCATGTAGCTCTCGAAAGAGGTCGGCATAGTCCTGCCGTCACATGTTTTGGCAGGTGTTTTGGTAAGTCTCACGTGTCGCACTTCTCATCCTGGCCTTTGACACAAAGCCCAATCCATCGCCCTTCGGCATGTCGGTGTGGGGCCCGTGTGGCTCCAGGTTTAGTGGCTGGTGACTGCTGGGGTCGGGGTTGGATGTATAGTACTCATGTACCTGTGAAGTCCGTATCAGCCCTGGTGGTGGGATGAGTTTGCATTGTCGCCATCTTAACATCATATCGAAGGCGCGACATGTCCAACGTGTCCAAGGCCATTGCAGCTGCGTGTTGCACTGAACGGGACCCGGCCTTCGAGAGACAAGACAACCTGAAGTCTCCAGATTGCTTCAAACAGATCAGATCAAGCCAAGGACCTCGCTCACATCGACATGAACTACGACATCTAAGACATCTAGGACACTAGGACTGTCTTTCTCTCTTGCCCAATCCACCAGGCTGCCGCAAGTCGGTGGCTCTCGCCGTTGGGATCAACTCCCCTGGTGGAAGCGCTACGGCACGAAGGAGACACAGAGGATGGTCGAGGCAGCCCCAAGGTTCACCGCCACTGACAACTTCGCAAGACTTCGCAAGCAACCCCTCTTCCATCGCTGGGACTTTTCGTGCGTGAAACCGGGCAGCCGCGGCTAGCGGCTAGCCATCACTGGCCGGCCATCACTCCGTGCCGTTGTTGTCCTCTTCAGCCCGCAACTTGCTCAGCCTCTCCTGCAAACAGCAGCACGACGAACATCTTCCAACACAAACCCGAACATCTTCCAAAATTTTGAGAGCACGTCTGCCAGTCCTGGAACTCTTCCCAGTCATAATCTATCTCCGTCACCTTGCACTGGTAATGTTCCATCACCTGGCCAACGTGCCAAAAGTGTGCCAAAAGTGCATCTTCGAAGATTGGCTCGAGCCGTAGCGAGCCTCTTGGACATGCTTGATCTCGTCCGTTGTCACAAGGCTCACTGCAACGCCCTTCAGGCCGAACCTTTGCCCAAACATGTCAGGCTCCCCCTGCAAATGTCAGATCCGACTAGAGGCGGGAACAAAAAGCTCGGCCCGACACCGACCAGTCCTTCCAATTCGATGCAGGTACGTATCCTCAGCACAAAGCACTAGAAGAGACAATGCCTACAGTCGGGAAGATGTACATTCCAGCTGGTCTCGCTGGCCAAGAAACCATGGCAACGCCCCAGTTACGGGTGAGAGGCATCTCGTAGTTCACCACGAGGGTGACCTGCGGAGCATGCGGCATGGGCCCAAAAGAGCCCCCAGGGGGGTCGTGTGTGCCACCTGTGGCACATCGATCCCACGGCAAAGGACGTCTGTCGCGACCAAGACCTGAATGCAAGCTACGACATTTAGAGGTGGTCACATACACAGCGGCTTCTTGCGACAGCCTGAGTCACTCCGGTCCTGAACTCATTCATGACCCGGTCTCGCCTTCAACAATCACGAGCTCAGCAGCTCACAGCACTCTCACCAGTGGAACTCAAAATGTCTAAGGCTGGTCGCTTTTCTTGGGGCATTCTCTGCAACATCGCCCGCCAACCGATTTTGACCAAGATCGGCCAAGGCTGTTGATTTGCGAAGCTATTTCTGCACTGTAGCAGCATGCCCCCTGAAGAGTCACAAGAGTGCGAGAGCGGTTCGAAGACCTCTGTGAAGCGTAACGTGCAGGGGAGACTACAGGGGCAGCTTCTTTTCGTGCACACCGCCCTGCTCACTCAGTTTCCGACCGTTGTGGTGCTTAGGGCCTAGTCCTTGTGCCAACGTCTGACACTGCCCATGGTCTAGCAGAGCTTCTATCCTGGATGCTTCGGAGCTACGGCCCAGGAATCTGCCCCGGTTCCGGCTGCTGCTGAGGCGGCTACTCGTCGGGGTTTGTGATCTGTTTTGCATTGTTTTGCTGACTCTTGGAGGAGTAAGACCTCCTCAGACCTGCCCCATCCAAAAGGACTGGCTGGCCACGACTGTGTTTTCGTGTCTATTGAATTGGCGCATGGTGCATGAGCGTTTGGATAGAACTCGACATAGCATGGCAATCGTAGCATCAGGGCGACCCTTGCCGAAAAGCAGCAACAAAGTCGCTGCTCGCACCGCGATTGCCGAGGTCCAGGCTCTTCTACGGTCAGGCCCTCTTCTTGACCGCTGCCTTGCCTGGCGACGTCAACGTTCAACGTCTTCATGTGCACGCCGTAGATAGGGGATGCTTTTGCAGGAATCAAGTACTTGCCAGGCGGACGACCCGCAAATCAGCGACACAACCCGACCTTCCTGCTGCAGCTGCTCCGCAATTTGGAAGGCCTCGCATATTGTGCCGAGCCTACGCCAACTGTCTCGCTAGCTTCAACCTCCTGCCAGTGCTTGCAAACAGGCACTAGTTTCGTTGGCCATCGCGGCTGAAGGGCTGAGCAGTAGCAGTCTACAAAGTCAAGAAGCCATCCTACTCAGCGAGCAAAAGTGCACCTTCATGGCATGCGGCCTGGAGGGTGGGAAGGTGGAGCTGACTCCCCAAAAAGATGAAGAGGGACTGCTTCCGGGTTTCTGGGTACCGAAGATGAGTTGCAAAGGGCCCACCAAGGCTCCACGGACATCCTCCGGCTGCCGCTCAAGACTACCAGGTGCTGGGGACCTAACTCTAGCGAACCTAGTTGCTGCTTTGCAGCAATAAGCTATGCGCCCGGTTTCGCGGAAAAATTGCACGGAAGAGGACATCTTCGGACAACTGCAGAGATCGATGATAGGAAAGAGCAAGACCCAAGACTCCCTCGGAAGGCGTCTTGGCACGATCCTCCATGCAATGCGCGAAACCACGGCTCTAGAACTACTGGTGCTGGTATCCACCTGTGTTGCAGGCATCCTACCTTCTCACAGCGAAGCTTCAGCGCCTTGACCACATCATTCACTTGCAAACTTGAGGCACGCAGGAGACCACAAAAAGATTTTTTGGGTTTACGAGAATAGGGGACCCCGGATTAGACCCTTAAATAGTAGTATCCCCTCATAATGGGGACCCCCATCTATCAAGCGACTCAGTCAGTACCAACCGGTCAGGCTGGACACTGGCCGCTAAATCTCAACCCGAAACCCCATAAACCCTAAACCCCTGAACCCTACACCTGAAACCTGAGACCCTGAACCTGAAACCTTAAACTCTAGACCTGAAACCCTGGCCCTAACCCCAACCCCCCAACAACACCACGGGGGGGGGGGGGGCTCGGGGTCATAGATGAAATTACCCGCCCCCCCCCCCGCAGCATGGCTTCAATTTGGGAGGTCTCGCATGATCTAGCCACAAGCAAAGCACAAAAGTAGGCCACTTGAGCAAAGCCAGGCAGACGGATCATCTTTGCAGCAACGCATATCGCCAGGACACCCTCGGCGGGTTCTCTGCTTCCCAGGCCATCCTGCGTGGCAACATTTGCTGCCAAAGCTCACAGAAACGCCATGAGATTCGGAAGGATTTGATCTTGGGGGAGGGATAGCAAGAGGCTACTTGCCAGGGTGCTGAGGGAGCTATAGGGAGCTGCTGTCAAGCATCGGAAATCATAGCGATGCGTGGATGTCCCAAGCGGATTTCCACGCGTAACGCCCTCAGCACACAGCCACAAGCTTGACACTCGGACGCATGAACGACTACATCTTTTGGTAGGTCCATCCGTGCCACACACAGCGATACCGAAAAGAGGCTCAGCATCCACTGCACCGCACTGTGCACACAAGGGCACTGGGCAAGGGGCCAAGTTGTCGCGAAGCGTGAACAACTGTGAGGAAAACCTCTGGTCCTTGGAACCCGGATGTAGACGTTTTGGGTGAAAGCAAGATCTTGCTCCACGAGTTTTGAATCGAACTTTTTTGGACAAGTCACGTGAGAGCGGAAAGCATCCCTGCTCGAGGTGGTCTCACTGAAGGGATGTCCTGAGCAGAAGGCCGAGCACCAGCACCTACACACATGCGAAATCCCATGCGAATGCAGCCCACTTGTTCTCGTTGGTCGTCGAGGTCATGCGCTGCTTGGCCGAGAAAGGTTAAGAGCTAAACTCAAGGCACAGACTAAACATCGCAAAGCTGACAACGAATTTCACATGCTCGACCACATTCTGCATGCAAGCCACCCAGACTGTGACAAAGGCTGTCGTTTTCGCGGGGGTCCGCCTTTTAACGCAAGACGAACCCAGATATCGAAGGCCACATTGCTGAGTTCTGAGGCCTTGCCACGCCAGAGGTCAAGGCTTCCATCATCTCCAAAGCAGCCTCTTGAACAAAGGTTTGAGGGGCCCTTCCTCGCAAACCTGCACATGGTGACTGCCTAGCTTTCACCAAGGTACCGTAGGAGGCCCGAGACTCCGAGCTTGTTGCGGCTGGCGCCTTCACACAAGCGTGCGTGGCAGAACAAGTCGCCTCCCCGCCTTAAGCATAGTTGTTTGGGGAAACATGCCGCCTATTAAGGTTTTTCAGAACTTCAAACCGAAAGCGTTTACCCAAGCTGCAAGCATGCGGCGCTTCCAAGCCGCTGCTGTCCGAGCCTGACCAACCGTACCCGTACCAGCTTCACAGAGTTGTGCGGCTTCAAAAAGGCGTCACAGTTACTCTGTACACAACGTGCAGCTGGTCTACGTTCGATGCCAACTTATATGATGCACCCGACGCGTCATAGAACTCTTGAAACAACAAGGCGAAAATCACCCAGCATCTATGCTGAGCCATACTGCTGGACACAAGCATGGAACTCAAAATGCAGAGGTCAAAGAACATGACTTGGGCAGCGACCCCTTCTCTTTGTTCGAAACCTTGGCTTCTGCTCAGCGTGCGGCAATCCTGCCCCACGTCTCCAAAGGACAAAAACCGAACGGGAAGATGCGCTTGAAGCAGGTCGCTGCCGCGATTTTGTTGGCTGCAAAGTCCGTGGACTCGAACTTGCGAAACCTCACCGAGGTTGTGTCAAGGTGAAGGCTAGACCGCGCTGCTGGCGGGTCAGACAAGAGTTGGTGCAAACAGGTCTGATCAGAAGGGACCCCATCGCCCCAAGGATCGGGCATCGAGAGCCTACCCCATCCCCCCCCGCCCCAATGCCAAGAGTGAGCATCATGAGCATCAGCTCCACCGCAACATGGATCAACTTCCGATAAGCCCAAGCAGCGAGAGGCCGTATTGTGAACGGATCGAAAGCTGCATCAGGTCTTCCGCCATGGCTATGCAGACACTACTTAAAAGACTTCGGGAGGCAGAGCCGAAGCCTTCTCAAGTGATTTTGAAAATCCTTCAACCCCAAGGATTTCAGGCGTCGCATGGTGTCAGTGGGTTCTACCATGATGGAGCAAAACGCCTTCAGAGGCTCTCCGGTGCCACGTTGAGCGCATGCCAACGCGTCTGCCCATGGCAGATGGCAGACTCCGAGCCTTCCTCCGGGAGTTGAAGAAGACGATGCTCTGGCCCATGCTGAGAGAACCATAGATCTGCCACAGGAGATGCCGTCTCATTTTTCAGCTCTTTATGGAAGTGACACAGCCTCAGGTCACCCCCAGCTCTTCAAGACAGGTCAGGCGCGCGTTCATCAGCTGCTGGAACTTGTCGTTCTCATCCTCGCAAACCTTGTACGTCTGCCTGGCACTTGACACACACACACACACATGCCGGTGCCCTCTGTACTTCAGACAGACCGGCAAAACTGCTGATTCATGTGGAACCCAGAAGTTGAAAGCTCTTGCAATACTCTTTGAACACGTGCTTTAGAGGATCTCGCTACAACATTCAAGCTACCTCGGGCATTGATCGCGCGTTGCTGCTTCGATTGAAAGAGCTGTCTGTCGCAGCCGAACAGCGACTGAGAGTTCTCTGGCAGTGCTGAATATCTAACCATAAACCCCATACGGCCACTGACCGTAAGCTTCCAGGACCCCTGGGGATTAGCAGGTGACTCAGGTGCCCGCTGGATGCTGGCAACCGTCAACGCCTCCTTGGAGACCTGGCTGTGGGAATATGGGGGGGGAGGGGGGTTTAGGGTCTAGGGTTTAGGGTTTAGGGTTTAGGGTTTAGGGTTTAGGGTTTAGGGTTTAGGGTTTAGGGTTTAGGGTTTAGGGTTTAGGGTTTATGGAGGGGGGGGGGGTTCCGAGATTCGCGGTGCCTTTTTTGGGGTCGTGTTTAGAAGGAAACACTACTATTTGGGGGTCTGTATGTTGGAGGTCCCCCCTATTTTCGTAAACCCCCATAGAATGATACTCTAGTATGATTAAGACCGCAGCAGTCGGGTCAGCTCGACTGAGAACTTGTAGTACTGTGAGATGGTGCAAGCGCAAGCTTCTCACCCGTGTACACTCCACACCTGCGACAGCGGCCCAGCCTTGATCACGGTCTTGCTAGCGAGCAGATTCCGTGCAAAGATTTGCACGTGATCAGGGTAGGTGGCACTGAAGAAGAGAATCTGTCCAGGACTGAAAACTGAAAGCGGCAGAGACCTCATTGGCACAGGGCCTGGATGTCTTCTGGCAAATGCTTCCGAACATCCATCACATGGGTGCCCATGAAGTTCTCCTGCGCAGATGTATCGGGGGGAAGCACAATACGAAGGCAGTGGAAGATTAGTAGATGCCTGACGCTGCTCAATGATGCGTGATGTTGCGCGCGTACCGCGAGAGAACGTCCTGATCCAGCATCACATCCGCTTCATCGAGAACCAAGACCTTGAGCTCCTTCACGTAGACGAATCTCTTCTTACACATGTCCTGAAACAGGACAGTCACTTGCCCGTAGCAGATTAGTGGTGCAGTCGCAGTCTGTGCATGGCAAAGGCAAGCATCAAAGCAGAAGATTGCCATGGAGGCAAGACGTTGCACTATGCTGGAAGGCAGGACATTGCCCAAGCACGTGCACAATGAACATCCCTACAGATCGATGCCATGCTCTCCGCGTGAGTTTTCCCCCCTTCGTCCATCATCTTGCCAGGCGTGCCGATCAAGATGTGACAGTCTATGGTGGAGCCGCTGGGAACACGCTCCTCGCACGGAGAGATGCTCAGCCAAGACGTGCTGAAACCAGCGCAACATTCGCTCAGCACTCGCTCCATTCCCGGGCACACAAGGTGTGTCTTCGGACCAAGCGCGTACCTGCCAACTGAAGCTTCTGTGGCCAAAGAGGATCCTGCGAAATAGTCGAATCATGCTTTGGGGAACCCCAGAAGGTTCAAGAACTCGTGGTTTTGTCGCGCGAGCTCTCTGGTTGGACCTGAGCTTGGCAAAAGGCAGATGAAGGCTTTTGGGGACATCGGGGTCACCTTTGGCAACTTCTGAGCGGCCGGCACAAGATCATGGCCTGCGGCTGCATGACCTCTTTGAAAAACTGAAACAATTGAAAGTGGTATCACGAATGAGTGTGGAAGCGTGATCTTTTCTGCAATACGTCGATGCTTAAGCTCTGACACACACCTAAGAACCATTGACATACTGCAAACAGCTGCAAGCACCGTCAACGGTCAGGTAGTGTGAGCAGCACCGGCGAAACACTGTGAGAATGTGCTCATGCCGAGGATTGGGCACTGATGTCAAGCGCTTGCAGCACGGCGATGCTGAAGCAAGCCGTCTTGCCCGATCCATTCTGCGCCTGGACAGAAAGAGCAAGCGTGAAGCCTGTGTCAGCAGCTATTGTGCAGAGATGAAAGCGACTGCGCGCCTGTGCCTGAAGACTTTTGCCGCGTTGACCTTTCTCACCCAGAATACGTGGCAGGGTGTGTGCCTGCAGCAGATCATCCGAAAATTTCAAGAAGTGGACTCTCAGATTCTGCTGGCTTCTGGAACTAGCTGGGGGGAAGCTTGCCACTTCCACTTCTTATTCGACGTCCCTGCCTGGATGACGGAGGGCTTCACGTAGCCCAAATAGTGAATGCCCTCAGGCTAGCACAATAAGCCGATGCTACGACACGAACTGCCGCATACAACATCCTGTGCGCGTGGCGTCCATCACCTCCTTGCTCAGGCCGAAGCTCTCAAAACTGGGTGATGCGAGAGGGCAGAGAACAAAAAGAGTGCGTTTGACGAGTTTCTAACAGGGGGCCCTAAACCTCAACCCCTGAATTCCTCATAGGGCTCTGAGTTTCAAGCTTCTTTTCAGATGACAGGAGCATCTCGGTCCGGGGAAACTCAATTTCCTCCAGGATTTCTTCGACACAACGAGCCCTGCTTCACTCGGAGTCCTCGGAGTTCTCTCGGAACTCCGGCTGAAAACGCTTTTGTCATGATTCCGGCCTCGTCCTGGACTTCAACTGTGGCCTTGTCCTGCGAACAAAGACATGCAAAATCATGCGGAACCTGTCCACCTTGCAACCAGGTGGACCCCCTGCCAACCTCGCCCACCAAGCCACCAGAACCACCTCGTAGCAACAAGGCACATGTTTGCCACATTTGTCAAAGGCTAGAGCTACATGGAGTGTGGGCCGTCTCCGCATGGTGCAGTGCAGCATCCTTGCCTGAATACCAGGGCGAGCTGTTTCTGTCCTGCCAGAAAGCTTGAACGACCGGGGAAATTGCAGATGCCCGTGAGAACTCAAACCCGCACTATCATTTGCAGCTGTCCGAGGACCAGCCGCCGGAATTCCCCCACTTCTTGCCACCTTTGCATCAAAAAAAACCAAGCACCGAGGGAGAGAAAGGACTGGGTCGCAAGCACAACAAACACTGAATCCGGGCCTCCTCCTGAGTAGCCACCCCACTTGTGACTGCTTTCTTTGTCCCATGTCTGGTCCTTGCCAGAGTCCCTGTCATCCCAGCCGCCATGTCCCGTGGACTCAGCCAGGCAGCTTAGTCAGGTTGGAGGGGGCAAACAAACTGTCGATACTGTCCACCTGTTCTTATTTTGCACAAGTCAAACCACGGGCAAGGCTGGGCAGCGAACCGTCGGCTTGTAGTTCGACCAAGCTGCACCGGCCCTTCGAGGACGGAACTTTAGGGTCCCGAAGCAAGAAGCAGACACTCCCACCGCGCAACTCCTCTGAGGCGCAGTCCCTGCTTCGAATCCTGGTGGCTGAGGCAAGGCCTCACGGCCTCACATTGCACATGGCACCAGGGTTCAAAATTGGAGGAGAGCTCTCACCATCGGGAACGAGCTGAAATCGATGCAGAAGCTGCGGCTCATGCAGCTTCAACACCAAACAGGATGTGCATGCTGAAATGGGCCATTCAGACTGCATGCCAAGGTGCTCAGATTCCAGTCAGCCATGGCGCAGAGATCCAATGCTCTGCTAGCTTTAAGGCACGTAAAGTCTGGAAGCTGAAGGTTGAAGATGGCTGGGTTCCGTGCTACCAGAGGTCAACATTGTTGGCAGGGCTTTGCTTGAGATCATGGGTGTCTGAGTGTCCGTATTCTGTGTGACCGGTTGGGAGCTGGAGACCGAGCGGCACGTTGAGCACTTGTTGACCCGTTTCATCATGCACTGGCTTGAAAGGCACATGTACAGTGACTCTACACTGAAGATACTCAATATTGAATATCTCCAAGAAAGCAAGCACATCAGATTATTCCGTCAAAAACAAGGCCACCGTAAACGCCCCAACTCCCAGCGAGCGAGACATCGGCCGCTGGTGCCACCTCCCCTGGTTGGGACTCCCGACTGGTCAGATGGTCAGTCAGCCTCAAGATACACCTCGTCTGGAATCGGCAAGCTGGACGTCCAACTCAGATGCATCCCAAGCCCCGTAGCCGATCTTAGTGACCTCCTTACTCTTGGGTTGCAGGCTCTTGCCCACATGAGCTTTCAGATGTGTGAAGCTGTTAAGCCATCTCAGGCCGAGGAGAAAGCCTACGTCCGACCGCTCCACCTAGACAAACCTAAGCACCCGAGCCGCCTAGCAAGAGGCAGCCGCAACAACATGGATGAAACACCTGGCAAAGAGAAGAGCAAAGCAGCTCATGAACCAACAGCGAACACTTACCTGTGACTTGGCGTGACTGTATATGATTGTAACCTCTGGCTGGTGACTTCGCTATATGCTTTCGAAGATGCCAAAGATTGCCAAAGAAACTGACTGACCCCTCCTTCAAGGTCACCGTCCACTCATTTACCTCCTGCTGCGCCTCTCCTTTTTTGTCCTTGTGCACAAGGCGGGCATCACGCCTTCAAGGCCACAACAAAGTGCGGCAGGTGCCCATCACAAGGTCCCGAACTCGTCGGCGAAGCGACATCTTCCGGCCGCAGTGTCTGCAACATGGTCCTGCAAGTTGTGCTGCCACTTATCCCGGAACTGACCAGGAAGAACGTCCGTAATCTCACGCCAGCATGGAAGACTCCGTTGCGGCTCGCAGCACACTTCACACAGGTTCGGCCAGCGCTTTTGCAGAACATCGAGGTGGTCTCCCATCATCTTGCAGTGCGGCTGTCGTCGCAGCAGGTCTACAACGATGAGTTCTTCAACACCAAAGCGGCACCAAATGCCCTGGCCATATCGCATGAGCGGTATCGGCTCACCGCCGATGTACTCCCCCGCAAGGGTCGTCTGAGATCCCACACGCCCAGGGCTGTCAAGCCGGTTGACGGAAACGAGGTGAAAGCGATTCTCGGTCGCGCGCTCCGTCGCTGCCATCTCAGCTGCCTCGCTCCTGTCCCAATCGGTGGGGTGGAGCACAACCTCCGCAGCTTGCAGCGCAATGCACCGTGAGAGCTCAGGGCTCCAGACTTCGTCACCGATGAGCATAGCCACACGTCCCAACCCAGGGAGTGTCTCGACCACTATGCAGCCACCCGGAGAAGCCCAAGAGCTTTCCGCACGATTCAAGTGGGTCTTTCGGTACTTCAGTAGCACTGACCCATCCGCTCCAACCAAATAGGCGGTGTGAAAACGGATGCCTGCTTCTTCTTCAACAAGGCTGCAGCAAAGGTTGAAATTACTGTCCTTACACCAGCCTTGGACCTTCTTCAGGATCTCGCTCGAGTAGGAGGCAGCTTCCGCAGGATCATTTTGGACCTCGTTGCGACGGAAGCACCAGAGGGCCGGCAGAACGCCCAGCGCAGCTCCCCGACGGGCGGCGTAGGACACCTGTCGCTGGGTCATCCACTCGGTGCACTGCCGAGTGTGCGTCGCGCTCAGCTGCATCATGGCCACCTTCAAGACGGCGGGGCCCTCAAAGGGCAAAGCAGCAGGTTCTACAGGCGCAGGGCCATACATCACCGCAGCCGGCACCGACTCCAGGGGTAGCCGCATCGGCTCGTACAAGTCGGGACGGCGAAAAGCCCACAGGTCAGCCCAGCTGCTCTCCTTGAGCTCAGACTGCCAGGGCATTACGTCCGAAATGACCATGTCGTCATGCTCCTCTGAGGCCACAACCCTCTGACCTGAAGGATCACAAATCTCAGAGCCTCCTGTCCACGGCCACAGCAGGCCCACAGTGTTCGGGTTGCCCACTGTGTTGGAGGCTACGTGCCAAACCCCGTTCTCCAATGCACCTGCAAGGGCAGAACGTGGCAGAACAAGGACAGAAGCTCATCTCATTTTAGTCTTATATAGCCCATAGCTAAGCCACCAAAGTGCATCTTGGCAAAGGCTGCTAGCATGCTGACCAAATCACGTAGTGGAATGTGCAGTCTCATTTCATCGGGTCCACGGCTGTTCAAAGAGTTCAGAAGAACCTGGGCACCCTTCAGACAAAGCACACGCGCCGCTTCAGGAACAATCCCGTCCGCGCAGCAAAGAACGCCTAGTCGTCCCAATTCGGTGTCGAAAACCTGATAGGGCTCACTGCCCGGTTCAAAAAGGGTGTACTCATAGTCCCAAAGGACATGCTTCTTCACCGCCCCAACGATGTTTCCAGACGGCGAGATGAGCAAGATTCCAATGTGAACAGTTGGCTTCTGCCGTCCACGGAGATCAACCCCCAAGGATGCCCAAATCCCAATTTCCCGGCAAGCCCTGCGAATGCCCGTGACGAAGCTCCCAGATAGGGTCTCCGAATGCTCCCAGCAAAGCTCCCTGCTTGGCTTGCCATCCTTGAAATACGTCCTGTCGCGATTCGAGTTCTCAGGCATGACAACAAGGTGCGCACCTTCTGATTTCGCCTTCCTCATCCAGGATATACACGTCTTCAGGTTGAACTCCACGTCCACGCCCGAGAAAAACTGACAGGCAGCTGCCTTCCACCGCTCAATAAATGGAGAACGCTCAAAGAACCGGGAGGCCTGCATAGCCGCCTCTCCACCAGGCATCTGGTGCAGAGTATAATCCACTCTTAGCTCATTCGCTGTGACGAAGCTGCTGCACATTTTCAACAACATGTCTTCACCCTGAACAGACACGACTTGCTCGGTGCAGAATCCCCGTGTTGTCCAGAAATGGCGCCACTCATCTTGGCTTGCTCCGATGCGAGGCACCTGCAGCGGCCTCTTATGCTTCTTGCCGTTCATCGTAAGGATGTAGTCGACCTGCAAACCTTCCCTCCAGCTGTGTTGCTGAACGAGTCGTAGCTGATCCTTCGTGGCTGAGACAAAGATAAGCACCTGCTGTTCCAAGGCGTCCCGAGCAGCCTCTTCATCCGGCACGCCCAGGCTGCAGAGAAAGCGCTGGAAGCCGTTCGGTTCATCTTCGAAGTTGGAACGAACCCATCGACCCAAGAACAGGCCAGGGTCTGCAAAGCTCTCAACCTCGGCCATGGCTCCGTCGACGCTGCAAAAGTCTGGTGTCAGGGACAGTGCTCACAAAAAACAAACACCAATTCCAGCCCGTTTGTGTGATTTCAGGCATGCTGTTATTGCCAATGAGCCCAACGCGAGCTCAGTAAAGAGGCGGCAAAGACAACAAAGCAAAGCAATGCATGCAAGGCATAAAACCAAGCCACACTGCCAAGGCCTGTTGAAACAATGAGCAGGGCGAAACCAACGATGCAAGACCAAGGGCACATGGCCACAGAAGAGGAGCTGAAGCAACCGTTTGCACAAGACATCTCAGAATGTGGAACACATCAGAAAGTAAAGACACCTTCAGATTCAAACTTTGGACTCTCGTGGAAAGCCCTAAGGCTGTATGATACTGTATGATACTGTACAGTACTGTCTATGCTCAATAAATTTGGTTCCCAAACCTCACCAAACCACAAGTCACAAAGTGCTTGAACATCAAACTGTGATTCAGGGAGAGGCCACTCTAACACACCTTGGGCAAGTCACCCCGGGCACAAATACCGCTGGGTGTTTGCAACCCGAGCCATGCCTGGAGCCATACCTGGTTCGATGGTAGGTCGGACATGTCCAAGTTGCGGCTTACTAGTAAGCCAATCCGTGGTTTAAGCCATTTCCACAACCATGCGGTTGAAAAAACAGCTCCCGAGGTGGTGTGCATGGCAACTCCTGACTCAACTGACAAGAACACACTGCCTGACATCATCAGCACAAACATGAGACTCACTACCTTACCCGATCGAAAGTGGCAACTCTGGTGCCATGATAGCACCTACGCACTTTAAGTGCGGCTGGCGCGTAAGAACGCAGGTGCTGGCATGCAGCATGGGCTGACTGATTCCTGGTGTCTTTGCTACAGTAGCGTTTGGAGTTTAAGGCTCAGGCCTGGCATGCTCCAAGCTTGAGCCAGAGACGTGTACGGTAAGAGGCCAGCACGCTGACCATGTCCGTTTCATGGAACTTCCAAGCTGAAACCTGACGCCAACTGCCGTTTTGCGGGCAGCTTGCAGGTTGTCCTTTTTGGCAGGGCGAGTGAAGGGCTGGCTGCCTTGGCATTCCCAGTACAGGTTTTGCCGTAGAGGCTTGTGAACGGCGCTAGATCCATCTAGAATCCTTCAAACAATTGAAGCCTTTCGCCGCTAAGGCTGCGGTGGCTTGTAAAGGATAGCATCGAAGCTGCCCTTTTGCGGCTTGACAATTTTGCCTTGGTCGTAGAGATAGCACACTGCCGAGTCATAAACCACAGCTCCTGCATGCTCAGTACGATAGCACGCATCAACGTCAACATTCTCCACGGGTGCGCTCCATCGGTGAGTCTGCGTGTGGCTTTGGCGTTTTCGGAGCAACCAGCTATCACCCAATGCCTCGAGGCATACGACTTGAAAATCACATAAGCCCGTGTCCGAGAAGCTTCGATGTGGCATTCTCAAAATGTTCTTACACTCTTGTGGCTTCGGCACGCCTTCTGCATCGGAGCTTCTGCAACTTTCGTAGTCAGCGTCTTCGACGTCTTCGATGTCATGTCCAGGTGGTCTGTACAACACAAAATCAAAGTCCTTGTGCGGTTGCAACTCCTCACGAGGATTGTAGCTAATGCATTGCCCGGATATGTACGCCAAAGCATAGTCTTTGTTGTCCTTGAAATAACAGTCGTCTGCAGAAATGCCGTTTTCAATCTTCCATCTCTGACTTGCAGGTCTTCTGCTCAACTCATCATGCGCATATTTCTTCCGCAGCACGAAACCATTCCAATGATTTTTGCGCTTGCATAGCACCTGGATCCTAAGCCGTTGCCAATCGCTGAAGCTGCTGTGAGGTTTCAAAAGCTCCTGGTTGCAGTCTATCTCCCCCAGATCCTCCATTGGCTGCTCTGTGTCTGACAACGTTTGGCCGTTGATAGGTTTCTTGTACAGGACGTAGTCGCACGAATCAAGATCCTTCATGCGGGTTGCAGCAAAATATTTCAATACTGTGCCTTTAGGATAGCGGAAGCACACCCCTTTCCAGAACACCAAAGCGTTCTCCATGTTTTCTTCCTTGAAGCACTCCTTTACTGAGCTTTGACTTTGCTGCACTTCTTCTTCGTCGTCATAGGCTAGTACGTCCGCGTGTTCCCTCTGAGGACGGACCTGAATTCTTTTGTCCTCTTTAAGGCACATCTTTTGCCACCTCTTCAAATCGCTGCCAGCCAACGTTCGATCATCGGTAGAAGCACACGATAAAGCCGCAAACCTGCTACCGGAGGTGTTTCCCTCAAGCAAAGACGCGGCTGCGATGGAGTCGGCAGGAGTGGCTCGTTTGGGCGTAGCATCTGCAATTTCTTCAAACCGGAATGCAGAAATCTGTCGAACTTCGGAGGGCTGTGTGCGATCTTCCAAAGCCGACCATTCTGGCCGGACTGCAAAGGATTGCAGGAAGGCCGCGAAAATCGTCAAATGGATCCTTGGGTTGAACGCTTACGTTTGCAGCTTCAAGATAAAGTTGCGCCAAACTACATGTCACAGCGGGGTCTGTCAAATATGTGCAGGAAGAAGTCGAACAAACGGGCGGGAAGGGGGGAGGGGGTAGGGAGGGGAGGGAGCGGAGGTTAAAATCGACACTTACAGAGGCTACTGCTATGCTGCACGCTTGTTCCTTCTAATCATATCCTTCACGAAAGAACCCTTGGCGGGGGCGGGGCGGGCACGGAGGGTGCGGGGGGAGGGGGTGGAGGGCGCGGAGGGCGCAGAGAAAGGGCACACAGAAAGGCGTGGTCGGAGAGCGCGGAGAGCGTGGCCGCCCTCCTTGTCCTCGCCCCCCGAACCCTTCCGTTCATCTTTCCGTCCCCTGCTGATCGCGCCTCAAAATTCATTCCGTCTGACCCTCCTCCATTGCCGAAGCATGCGCAGAATGGATGTTAAGCGCCGGCGAGGGGCGAGGGGGGGGAGGCGGGGGGGGGGGGGGGGGGGGGGGGGGGGAGGGGGGGGGGGGAGGGGGGGGGGGGGGGGGGGGGGGGAGGGGGGGGGGGAGGGGGGGGGGGAGGGGGGGGGGGGGGGGGGGGGGGAGGGGGGGGGGAGGGGGGGAGGGGGGAGAGGGGGGAGGGGGGGGAAAGGGGGGGGGAAGGGGCGGGTTGGAAAAATCATACCATCCCACTTGACTAGCTTCTCTTAGCTTGTCTTCTTTCCCTGTGTTTTCAAGGTTCATTCTATGCGAGTGGTCTTATTTGCAGAACATTTACAGCGCTCTGGGCACAACATTTCAAGCACATGCCATCTTTACTTTGGATGTTTAGACAAGCCTGTTTCAACGAAATCCATTCCGGCAATTCCATGTAATGGCCCGCGTTTGTTGGGTCGTAGTGGTCATAACATATTGTCAGCTAGAATATCCTAATCAATGTTTAACCTGACTTCACAAATTCTATTTTTCTATCTGCTGTTCTATGTCAAATGCCATTCTCTAACACTTTCTGAACATCGTCTGTGCTGTTAATCTCTACGCTTCTGCTGCTTTATCTGTGTTTCGCTTTGGTGTCCGTGTGCGTGTGTGTGTGTGTGTGTGTGTGTGTCATGATAAACATGGATTAGCTAATAATACGCGCTGGAGGGCTGGTTTGCCCACAAGCATTCCTTTCAGTGACAATGTGATGTATAGATTTCGGGTTTAGGCTAAGAGGTTTAGGGAGTAGGTTTCAGGGTTCTAGGCTCTTCGGGGCATGAATGAGAATGAGAAAAGACGCATATGCTTTGAAGCAAGCTTGCGAGACTGAAAAAAGCCCCCCCCCTCCCCCACATCTGCACACACAAATGCTGGCATCATGGTTTCCAACATGTACGTGGGCTTTGAAGCAAGCTTGCGCCACTTAAAAAGCGAGGGGGTTGGGGGGGCACAGCCCCCCCCCCCAGTTGCACACACGATGCTGGCATCATGGTTTTCAAACATACACGTGTGCTTTGAAGCAAGCTTGCGCGACTGAAAAAAGCGGAGGGGAGGAGCAGCCCCCCCCCCCCCCATCTGCACACAGAATGCTGGCATCATATACGTGTGCTTGGAAGCAAGATTGCGTGACTTAAAAAAGCGGGGGGGTTGGGGGGGGGGGGGGGGGCAGCCCCCCCCCCATTTGCGCACACGATGCTGGCATGATGGTTTTCAAACATATACGTGTGCTTGGAAGCAAGCTTGCGCGACTTAAAAAGCGGGGAGTGACGGGGCCAAGCATGGGAGAACTTGGAAAAAAAGGGGGGTTGGAATGCTGTCAACAGGATTTCCTGAGTCTTCCATCAGGAATCGCGGGCGAAGTCTAACAAAAACAAGCGTTTTTGCACCGACACCTTTTCCAGCCTAAACATTCAGAAATGCTTTTCTTCTCAGGGGAATAGCAGTTGTATCAGAACAGAACGCCCACGTGTCAAACATCCAATTCCCGAATTCGTCGCGCGACATTGCGTGGAGCCGGAAATGTGCCAAGCCACAAAAGTACGCGCCTGCACAGTCCAAACGACGTTGCCCTGGATTCTACCCCATGTGGCGCAGGCAAACCAGCCCTTCTCACCGGAAATAATGCAATGTTCATACTTGGGCTATTCTGCAAAAGTCTTTCAATCTTGAAGCCTGATATAATAGTTCATTTAAACTTCTTTTATGTTCGCGTAGTTTCCAGCGCTTCGCTTGTCATAGTTGATTTAATTTTGTGGCTCATCTCACTGATGGTTCCTGAAACTTTTGATTTTGCTGTTCTGCAGCTTGCAGTAATTTATGTTTCTTATAGCCTGTTGTTCTGCATAGCTCTTGATATTGGGTTTCAAACGTATTGGATAAAGTTTCTTTGTTATTACATCTTTAGGTTATACGTTCTGTTCGTATTTGCTTTAACTCTCTTCCGTTTCTTGCATGTATATCACCTATGTTGGATTTCAGAATGTCGTCTCTAATGTTTTCTGAGACGCCGTGTCCCTATACATTTACCCTGCAAAATTCGCCTCCGCCTCCGGCCGAGAGGCGTCCAGACACAGATTTGGCCTCCTTCGCCCCCGCCTCAAATCCTAGGTCCTGGCTGGACCCCCTGGCCCCCCCCCCAGTCGTGGGTCGACGAGGCTGCCGAGCTGGCGCGTGCGCAATGCACTTTTGCACTTGTTGTTGATTTTTTTGCACTACTGCACTTTCGCACCTTTTTGCCTTTTTTGCACTTTTGCACATTTTTTGGCTTCTTTGCATTCTGTGCATACACTGTGTGCTTTTCTATGCTTGTCTTATGCACAGAAAAAACCCAAAATCCAAAAGTCCAACAAAAACCCAAAAACCCAAACTTGCTCGGACAATGTCTCCGGAAAATTAGGATTTCTGGATTTTGGGATTTAGGGATTCTTGGATTTTTGGATTCTTGGATTTTGGGATTTTTGGATGTTTGGATTTTTGGACTTTGGATGTTTTGTCACATTCGAGGTTGGCCGTATGCATTTTTTGACTTGCAAGAGGGCGACTTTAACAGAATTTCAATTACCTCCGAACTACTGGAAACGTGAACGCTAGACTCACAGGAGACTAAATAGCATATTCAACAAGATTTTGAATAGAATGTTTCCGTGTATGAGAACCATGTGAAGCCTTTCTTGTTCCAATCACTGAGAAAAGCACGTACATGTGTTATACACAGGCCTTTGCTAAGGAGGCATTGACAGAGAAGGCCGATATTTGCCAATATCTAAGTTTGTGCATTTGAAAGAAGCTGAGTAATCGTTTTCCAATAAGAACCATTTGGGATCCTAGTACCTGCTGCTTAAGAAGTTTACATGTCATGAACACCTTTACTTTGCGATAATGAATGCTTTAGTTTTTCTGATCGTTTAATTCAAGCTCTTAATCTTGCATTGCCCACCTGTGATTATTACAGTAAACCTTGCTCGATTCTCATTAACGTATTAACTACTCGATTGAAAACTGTATCATTAAAATCCTAAGTAGCCTGCTCAAAAAGCTAATAAGATTTTGATTTATCCTACTCAAAAGCCAACAAGAGGTTGAACAGAAGCGTTCAACACAGTAATAGGGCTTTAGGTCCAGTAAACGGCTAGTGAACTGTCCACTCGAGGGTCAGGGACTTCCCCTACTGAAGTGAAGTGTCCATTCATTTCCAGGGCGCGCATTTCATGCTATGAGGTTCGAACTCATATTTTATAATCTTGCATATGGAGCCCCTGTAAGTATCTCATGTATATAAGAGGGCGACCATTCAAATGTGCCCTTATCAGACTTTCAATTACCTCCTAACTACTGGAAACGTGAACGCTAGACTCACAGGAGACTAAATAGCATATTCAACAAGATTTTGAATATGCTGCTTCCGTATATGAGAACCATGTAAAGTCTTACTTATTCCAACCACTGAGAAAAACATGCACATGTGTCATGCACAGACCTTTGCGAAGGAGGCTTGAACAAAGAAGGCCTATATCTGCCAATATCTCATTTTGCAATTGAAAGAAGCTGAGTAATCATTTTTCGATAACAACCATTCTGGGATCCTAGTACCTACTGCTTCGGAAAGGTTATGTCTCATGAACGCCCTTACTTTGAAATAACGAGTGTTTTAATTTTGTTAATACTGGACCTAGGGCCTATTACTGTCTTGAACGCTTCTATTCGCTTTTTGACTAGGATACTTCAACATCTTATTGGCTTTTTGAGCAGGCCACTTAGGATTTAAATAGACGTTTCGAGTAGCTAGGACGTAATTGAAATACATGTGAATGGTCTAAGTCAAAAAAGGAGAATGCATATGGACCAACCTCGAATGTGACAAACAAATAAAAATCCAAATGTTAAAAAACAAACTTTCCGGAGACATTGTCCGAGCAAGTTTGGGTTTTTGGAGTTTGGGAATTTGGGTTTTTGGGTTTTTGGTTGTTCTCTGCATAAGACAAGCATAGAAGCCTGCATGAAAAGACATTTTAAAAAGTGACAAGAAGTGCAAAAGTGAAAAATGCCAAAACATGCAAGAGTACAAAAAGCAAAAACAAGCGCAATGGGGCAAAAAGCCAAAAAAGTGCAAAAGTGCAAAAACACCAGAAAAGAGCTTCTCTGGTTCCTAACATAATGACTTGCGTGGCTTTGCTACCGGGGGTTTCTGCATCTGATGGTCTTCAGGTTGTGGGTGTAATCCTCAAAGAATCGGCAATCCCCACATTGGTCTGTAGACAACAATAACACGTTCCCAGCTTTCTCGATTATGCCTACCTTGATTAACTACATAACTTCATGATACATCTTTATGGAATTCTTCTACATATCAGATAAGACGATACACACACACACACTTTAACATGAAAAAATTTAAATTGTCGGAAAAATTTGTTCTACCAACACATACACTTGTACAAAAACAAACCAGCAGCCCCGAACAGAGCACGCAACAGAAGCCCATATATACCAGAAATTCTTCAAGTTAAAAATTTTGTTCCTGAAATGAATAAGGTTAAGACATCAGAATTATGGTGAAATTACCCTTAAGCTGGACAGTAGAAAAATAAGTTGAGATTTGATTGAGTGAGTGAGTGAACGGTCCGGGGTGCACTCCGGCCAACGGAAACATTCCCTCCCGCCATCTCTTCCCCCCCCGAGGCCGGGCGGCTTGGGTTGGATTTGGGCACTTAGGCAAGACAGCCCACTTCACAGGAACAGAAGCTCTTCCCCTTGCGATCCCTCACAAAGGTACTAGGCTGGGGGCATTGGCTCGGAGACAGGGCTTGGGGTGCGGGTGGTCGTACCAAACACACACACACACACACACACACACACACACACACACACACACACACACACACACACACACACACACACACACACACACACACACACACACACGCACCGGCAGCAAGACTAAGGGAAAAAGCAAGTTCAGCTAATCCCCTTTTGGCTGCACAAACTCAAACAGGATCCCCTTTGCATGCGGGGCAATGCCTGCAGTTGAGATTTGATATACTTTTTTGGGCGGCAGGTGATAAAAGCAAGTGAGAATCAAAAAGGGGCAGGCGATGATTTAGCCAACTTGATGTCCGATAGACAACACAACTCAACATGCTTTAGCATTGCTTTAGCTTATCTATGCCTTCGCACACTGCACAGAGGAAAACAAACAGAACACAGGCCGTCTCAGCTAGGCTTCAAGACATGGACAGACGGCGCTGTGACTGCCATGGGGGCCGACGCTGAGCTTGAGATGTCAAGAGCATCTGCGCAAGAAAACAGCTAGAACGCAGAAAGGTGCGATGAACTGCCACCTAACCAAAGCTCAATTGCTGTCTTTTGCTTTCGGGCACAGGGACTTCGCTGCAAGGATCCCATGCCATCATGAGCTTTGCAAGCTTTTCAGCGCCAGGCAAAACAGTGAAGCAACTCCTAGTCAAGGCAGCGCCATGCCACTCGATCTTGCTCACTATGCTGCTCTCGTGTTCGGATGCTCTGGGACGTGCAGCAGCTTCAGGATCTCTTTCTGAGCACCTGGATCCGAGCTCTTTGCACACTTTCCCGTCATTTGGACAGCCTGACTGGCATTCATCCTTTTGTTGCGGGGCCCACATATGAGAGAGGGATCTCCGCCGAGCTTCAGCAGCCTTCCAAAAGTCATTGGCAGGATTGTGAATCATGGGACAGGAAAAGCAACAAGCAAGAGCACCCCTCCTAGCTCCTAGCTGAGCACAAAGAGGCCTCTGAACCAGGTCGACATCACAAAGGCGCGCAGCTTTGGGAAGGAGACAAGCCGACTTGTCATTAATGTCCACACCAGCAGTCTTGTTGAGCAATCGTGCAATGGCCTCGAAATCTTCAGGCAATAATTGCGCTTCCGTAAGCTTCCCCCAAAGACTTTTGAGGAGTCCAGCGTGTCCTGCATCGAGAACATCTGTATTTTTTGTGCGATACAGCAAAAGCGAATGCTGCCAAAGTCCTGTTCGCAGTGGGAGATTTGGCATGGCCTCCAAAACCACCTCCACGTCCGCCAAACTTCCAATGACTTCTGCCAGCGCTCGGTCTGACGAACTCACGCATCCAAACTACTCCATAACACTGCACGAATCTTGTCACTACGATCACTACGCTTCTGATATCATGTCCCGCAGCCACTCAAGCCGACTGGCCTGCACAAGCTTGGCTTAAGCTCGCACCATGGCGTTGCAAGACCTGGACCATGGATCGCAGCTTGCCTCCTTTGTGTTCAGGCGGTGGCCCTGCGTTCTGTTGCGGGTCACTCTGACAAGGTGCAGCTTCTTTGGCGTACTGAGTAACTGTCACAAAAAGAGGCGAGTCCTTGCACTCCCCGGAGGCACCGCTTGCACTTGCATTGCTTCTGTTGTTACTCAGCAGGAACTTCATGGCATCCAGCTGGCAGTTGCGTGCAGCTGCCGTGAGAGCAGTGCCCTGTTCTTCCGTTTTCTTTTCCACAGTGGCCCCGCTCTCAAGCAAGATGCGCATGGCTTCCTCATTGTTGCTGACCTCAGATGATGGGACTGGCCCTCCCGAGAAAAAAACACCAAAAAAAAAACACAGCCCTCCACCCTGCATCCATAACTAAGTCCTTGTCTTCTTTGTCTACCTGTGGTTCGTGGGCAACTACAAGATCCTTCCAATAAGTGTGTGGTTGTCCATGAAATTCTCCAGATTTAGAGAGGGCTGGGACGGGCAACTGCTTCCTGTGAAGTGGCATCACCCCAAGAGGAGGTGCACCGAGTATATACGAGTCGTCAGGCAGCGAAGCGAAACTAAGCTTCTGACTGCGGCAGCCTGCAAAGCGGTCTGGTTCGCAGCATCACCATTTGGATCTGCCCTTTCCTTGAGGAGTGCCTTCATTCCAGCTGTAAAGTTGTGTTGAGCGGCCTTTGCCAGCCAACCTTCATTGTAGCATGCTGCAATCGACTCAAATGCCATCGCATTGATGTTTTCGATTGCATCTTCATCCCTCAGGTTCACTGCTTGTGTGAGGCACTCCCGCACAGAAAACACAACCGCTACATCAAAGGCTTCTTCCCATGGCCGATAGTACTCGCACCATTGCCCGCAAGCCGGCGAGCTTATACGATATGTGCGGAACTCCTTCCTGACTACATCGCTACCACCACAGCCCCTCAACCTCTGGGTGACCTGCTCATGGACAGCAAAGCGCTCATCAGACACGTTTCCGTGGACTTGGCTGATATCGCTTTTCAGCCCACAGAGAGCATGAAGGGCACGTCTCTCAGTAGCGATGAAGGCTGGCAGCAGGATGTTGGTCTTTTGCAACTCTGGTGTGAGATAAACTTGGGGGGGTGGTGCGTGAGATATTACCTGTAAAGGCAGCGCAAGGATCTCCGTGCTGGTTGGATCCTGAGTGGTGGCAATCAGAAGCTCCAGTCCATCTGTCAGTGCCTGCATGGGCGTTGATAGCTGGAAGCTGTTCACTAAACTGTTGTGTCCAGGCGTACTGGCCGTGAACGCTTGGCTTGACAGCATCACCGACTTCCCACTGAAGGTCACATCATGGAACCACCCGAGCAAACCATTTCCCTTGCCAGCAACCCCTGCAACATCCGTGCGAGGCTCCAATTTTCTGAGCACCTTCAGCTGGAACACGCACAGTGGATTCGAGTTTATGTGGAACTCCTGCTCGAAGACGCAAGCACTTCCAAGGCCTTCGGCAGTTCTAGCTCCTACCTCCAAGTCTCTGATCTCTAAGATCTCCAACGCTCTGTCTCATCAGATGCGCAACTTGCAAGCTCTTTTCGCCATATCAACACACCGCATACTTCCCTCGGCTGCTTTCTGTACGTGTTATCAGCACAGCACAACCTCTAGAAACAACTGCAGCACATCAGGAAGCAATTTTGCAGTCTGCTCGCAACCAGCGTGCATCCAACGAGGGGCGAAACCGATTTATGTCGATACGACGATGCCAACCCTCCCCTTTGTACGGACTGTACCAATACTCCGACATATTAATACATACCAATATGGCCGATATGGCGTTCCCCCCCAACCCTCCCCGTCCCTTACATACACCGACACGTGCCGATACGCCGATACGCCAATTGGCCGATATGCTCCCCCTACGCGGGCCTCACATATTATGCACAGGCCTATCTTTTGCTGGGCCTTCTTCGGTTTAGGGCTGGATGAGGATGATAATCAAATTTAAAAAAGAATTCAAATCGAATTTAGTTCATTCTGGACGGGCAGCCCACCCCCCCGCAGGCCGAAGGATTCAATTCGAATTTGATTCCTGAAATGAAGCCTCGCACAGCACCTAAGCTTAAAATTGAATTTAATCCTCCTTCCTGCCGGAAAGATTAAATTCGAACTTAAGCGGCCCCATAATTCGACGAGGTTGCGCGGTCACTCGCACTTCGAACCCTTTTCGGGTTTGGACATAGTAAGGGTTTAAGGGTTTTGGGTTCAGGGTTTGAGGGTTTTGGGTTCAGGGTTTGAGGGCTTTGGGTTCAGGGTTTGAGGGCTTTGGGGTTCAGGGTTTGAAGGTTTTTGGGTTCAGGGTTTGAGGGTTTTGGGTTCAGGGTTTGAAGGTTTTTGGGTTCAGGGTTTGAGGGCTTTGGGGTTCAGGGTTTGAAGGTTTTTGGGTTCAGGGTTTGAAGGTTCTTGGGTTCAGGGTTTGAAGGGTTTTGGGTTCAGGGTTTGAAGGTTTTTGGGTTCAGGGTTTGAGGGCTTTGGGTTCAGGGTTTGAAGGTTCTTGGGTTCAGGGCTTGAGGGCTTTGGGCTCAGGGTTTGAGGGTTGTGGGTTGAGGGTTTGAGGGCTTTGGGTTCAGGGTTTGAAGGTTGTGGGTTGAGGGTTTGAGGGCTTTGGGTTCAGGGTTTGAAGGTTTTGAGTTGAGGGTTTGAGGGTTTTGGGTTCACAGTTTGAGGTCTTAGGGGTTCAGGGTTTAAGGGGGGGGTAGGGTTGGCTTTGGAGGTTTCTCTACAACACCACTGCATGGCAATAGAATTCGAGTTTAGGTCATGCGTGCTAAGTACTGTATGGCAATATAACTCGGATTTAATCCTCAATTCCGAAAGAGAATTAAATTCAAATACAGAATCCGCCGAGGCCTCGGGCCGGAGGTGTATAGGTTGTCAGAACAAGCACCCCCCTCCAAATCATCCACACCCAAAGCCATTTTTCGCACCCCTTTTTTTCCTCAAATGGGTACCCCCCCTTGGAAACCGGGGTCCGCAAGCGGACGGTTCGCCAGGACCAGAGGCAGTTCAAGCCCCTCCCAGCAGAGCCCCCCCCCCCTACCCGCGCCCTACCCCCCCCCCCCCCCCCCCCCCTCCTACTCCCCCCCCCCACCCCCCCTACCCACCCCCGACCCCCCACCCCCCCGCCTACGCCCCTGGTGAGCGGGTTTTAGGCTCAACTGATGTGAGCACGGCCGGGGATGCATTACACGAGCAGAAGAATCTAAGCTTGAACCTAAACCCTAAACCTTAAACCTTAAGCCCGAAGCACACCCAAAGCGTGAACCTTGAGCCCTGAGCCCTCAATCCTAAACTAACCCTCAACCCTAAACCCCAAACCATAAACCATAAACCCGGAACCCTAAACCCTAAACCCAACCCTTATTGCTTGGGGTCCAGCGACTTGGGCGCTGCGGAATCACCATGCTCACGCGGATACGCTGGGCCGGGCCGAGGCGGGTCGCGTAGCGTTAAAATTAGACCTGCTTGCCACGGCTTAAACTCGAATTTAAAGCTAAGTCTTTGCGATAAGGATTAAATTCAAATCTAAACCCTAAACACGGAGCCCCGGTCCTCGCAGGGGCTTAAATTCGAATTAATTTCAGAAGCCATCTGAGGATTAAAATTCGAATTTTAACCCCCTCGACGGGCAGATGGATGGCCGCTGAAGCAGCTTTTTTGAATCTGAAATTCAACCTTATTCGGTGAGGGCTTAACCATCTTTTCCTCTTGCTTCCCCACCTTGCCCTTGCTCAGAAATGCCGATGCGCCGATAAGAATAACTTCCCTACCCCCCGTCCCTCTTTCCTGCACCCCTTGCGCAAGATACGCCGATACGCCGATACGGCGCTACGCCGCTACAACTCTACGTCGCTACACCGCTACCCCCCCCCTCCCTCCCCTCTGTGTATCGGTATATCGGTGTATCGGTGCATTTCTGTCCCCACTGCTCTCGCACTAGCATATTCACCACGTTAGCGACACACCCCTGCCTTCTTCTTGTGGCTGGCAGCCACATCTGTTTCCAATCTGCGGCACGTCGGCAACATCACCTGTTAGGGGAGCCAGCACTGCGGAGGTCATGTTCACCCGGAGGGTGGAGTTTGAAGCCAAGTCGAGATCGGGCACATACCATTGACGATGGTGCCGCTGATACTGAAGGCGTCGGTGCTCAGAAAAAACGGGATTCTTGAGCTCCGGATACTGAGTGGTGTTGAATGAGCTCTGCAGGGAGAGCTCAATGGCCTCAACCGTTCGAAGAACATGAATGACGTAGGTCGTCTTCGCATAAGCTCCAAGTGCAAGTAGCATCACCCTGGAGTATAGTGGGCTCGGCGGCAAGGGTAGCTGAATCTGTGTTGACCGATTCAGCGGAATTGATTGGAACTCACCCTCGCCGGTGTGTGGGCTGTCGAACTTCATCATGATGCTGTGGGTGTACTCGCCCGGGGTCAACTCCATGGTAATGGAATCGACGTTGGTGTCCAGCAGCAATGTGTTGTGATAAGCCTGGCTGCAGGCCGGATAAGTCAAATGCCCACGATTGAACCCGTAGTCGATCAGCTCTCCCCGTATGTGCAAGACGTCCTTCCCAGAACGCGCCGCCAGACACACCGCCATGGCTGCAAGAATTCTTGTGAGGTGCCGAGCCATCATGCTCTGTTTCCCCCTTGCGCTTGAAAGCTCACGTGGCCGCTCTGTGGTTTTGGGCGTCTGTTGCACAGTCATCGGGTAGACCTCTCCGTTCTGTAGGCGAGGCTTCCGCCACTTGCTCCGTCCAGCCGTGGCCTCGTACATGCCCTTGGCTTGCAATGCCATGTTCGCCAAAAGGAGGAGGAAAGACAAAGGCGGATTCGAAGAGAAAGGCATCTCAGCCAGCAACGCTGCAGTCACAAACAAGGACAGGAGTGCAAAGACAGTGACAATGGGAATGCTCATCCGCGAAATCTCCAAGAGCTGAGGGCTGCTGCTTTGGAGGACCTCCTCGTACTCAAGGGCCATTTGAAACGTGTCTCCTTGTTGCCAGAGGACTGCCAGATAAATTCCACACATGCTGGAAGCAAGTAAGAAGAAGTAATGCATCTCGTACATTGGAGTGAGCTTCTCCAGCAAGATGCACTGTGCCGTCACATATGCAGATAACAGCACGAAATTGCGCCGGAGGAAGACCAAGTGCGAAGGCATGAGAGCCTGATGAGCCCGAAGCATGGCCGTCTCTTGCGCATCGACCACTTGCCTTGCAAAGTCTCTTCCCTCCTGGTGATTCGCATGCATGCAGGGATTCACAAACATCTGCTGGAACAGTTAGACAAAGCTCAGTTAGAACTAGCGCATCCGTTACTGTTACACAGTCAGGGCAGAAACCTAACCAAACACGGGCTAATTAACTGACGCACTTTCGGGCCTTTGCTCGGAAAGCACATGAGAAAGCGTGTGAAGGCAGGACATCTGGACAAGCAATGTGAAGGAGGTCAAGCCCGGTACGTATTGCACAAACAATGGGGTTCTACACAATGCACTGGGTAATCAATGCACTGGGTAATCAATGCACTGGGTGATGGCAAGAACAACCCTTGCATCCTCATGAAGCAAGATCCAGCCACCATCCAGGCGGCCCCAAACCTCTTCATAGGTGCTGCCCATAAGGATGCGGTGGATGCTCCGGAAGCTGCGTGTCATCAAGGCACTCCAAGAGAAAACTGCATGGCACTTGTGAATCTCGAGAACCATTACATGAGTCCCTGCATCGAGTGGATCTCTGACCTTGACTTGACCATTCGCGTCTTCGTACCTGGGTTGATGCACGAATCAACTCGTGGACCGGCCTGGAGTGAGGCTCTTCTGCAATGCACAGCGCAAACCTATATCCTAAAGACAACGGAGGCCGAGGTGCAGATAGGCGTGCCTGGTCAGCAAGAATGTCCCTGGTTTGGCCACGCTTTGCATGGTACTTTGTGAAGTGCCAAGGACAGCTTCTTCACCGAGGCCCAAGTATGCCACACGTGCCAAACACAAGCCACTGGTGACCATGACCATTGCAGAAAGCAATAAAAGCCCCTCCAACAGCCACACGAGTTGCATGGGAGTCAGTCGAGAACGATCCAGTTCATCCAGCTTGTGGTCCCGTTGTGACAGCCAAACTGGCGCGATAGAAGACCAGAAGCGGCTGATCAACGCACTCACTCGGAACGGCAAAGGTTCGAAGGTGACTTGGGCAATGCACTGCGACCCCTTGTCAGACTGGCTTGGTTGGCTGCACAAGTACAATGGTGTTTGGAATGCCTCCCTGACAGTAGGCACTAACAACACCTGCCATCGTGATGTGGGATCTGTGGCATTGACAGGGTACATGTGAAGCTCGACAGCAGCCATGTGGTTCGTTTCGCTGCTGCCTCCGCTCATGACGGGTGCTTTGCCAGACAAGATCTGCCTGGCCAGCTTCACTTTGAGCCGCTGCTGTAACAGTGCTTGCTTCTCTTCCACTGAGGATGGCACCTGGTAGGGTCTGAGCATTCACAAGCACGTCTGGACTGTTTTTGCATTGAAAAGCATCTTCGTCAACTACTAGTTAAGTGCCGACCTCGGTAGGAGTCGCACCCAACCACGGCTCGCAGCTGGATGAAGTTCCCATGAAGAATTCACGTGAACGCAAGAAACTGAAGTCTGGCTCGTCCAAAATGACGGAATGAAAGCCAAAGCGAAGGGAATCGCTCCTGAGAGGAGCTGGTCATTTAGAGCCGCAATTCCTAAAACTAGACATCCCGGTCCTCACTATTCGAAGTCCACAGCATAACTGATGCATGCATGCACTCGCTGATTCGTGTGCCCTTTATTAACTCATTCCTGCGTTCATGTAACAACTTTGCTATCGTGCCACCACCCGACCGACCGGTGCATGCACTGCCCTCAGTTGAGCACACAAAAGGGTACTCGAACAAGGAACGACACAGTAGCAATGCGTTTGTTGGGGATATGGGGAAGCTGTTTCGCTGATGAATTTGGGTCAGGGCTTTACGGCTTACGGGCCTTGCTCGTAGAAGTCCATGTTTGTATGAAAACGCAAAATTTCTTGGGGTTGTGTTCTCGTTTAAGGCGCCAAGCATTGCGATGACCCACGGGCTGGCACAGGATGGGGGGGTAAGCTTGGGCGGCGGGACGCTACGACCCTGCCGGCTCACGGGATGCCACGGGTATGACGCACAGGTGATCTCCAATTGGCTGCAGAGCTTGCGGATCTTAGAAGACAAGCTGTAACACGCTGCTTGGGCACGGGTCGCTATGAGGGGGAGTGACCCCTTTGACAGTCTGAGCACTGGCCGCTCTTTCGCTGAGGCTCCTGATCACCATGCTCCTCGCCCATGCCAAAGCTTGACCAAGCAAAAGACGGGTCGGGGAAAGACGAGAGCTGAAGGATCGAAAAGGCTCTGGATGTCATAGCGCGCAGTGAAGGGAAGGGTTCGAGGCCAGGCTTGCAAGTGGTACCTGCTTTTTGGGTGGTCCTTCACCTCAATCCAGCAACCCTCCGCAAGCCTCCCCTCTGCATCGAGTCGCCTTGACGGCAGAGGCCGAAGCCTCGGAGCTGCAAGACGGCTGTGCCGAGGGCGCCGACAGTGGTGGGACGGACGCACTTGCCACAGCCCTGCTGGCGCAGAGCCAGGTGGTGGTGTCTCAGCTGGCTCAGGGGGAGGACCCTTTGTTGGACGGAGTCTTCGGTGTCAACGCGGGGTGCCACTGGGCGAGCAAAGCTTCAAGACGAGCGCTCGCCGGATGAACCCAGACTAGAAACGCCTCGGCGGTTTTGGGTTTCAAAGAGACTTGGCACTGTGGGGTCATTAGTTGGAGTTGGACATTGGGAGGTCTGGGCTGCGACCTAAAACCCTACAACCAGAGAGCAGGCCTCTAGGCCTAAGAGGTTTCTTCTTCTTTGGTTGCCTCTTTGGCTTCCACGGTCCTCCCTCCTGATCTCCGGTGTCGCTGCTCCGGCTGGGGCCCCCTGAAGCTCTTCCAGGCTGTGCGATGCCGGATCGGGCCCGACTCTTTCAGGCACCCCAGGACATCTGTGAGCCACCGTTGGGACGCAAGTGGGGCAAATGCTCTCGCTGAGCTTTGCTCGTAAGCATGGCTACCGGTGGCTCCTCCAGGAGCCTTAGCTGGTAGCTGAGGTCCATACGTCCACGCTCCACCGCAGCTTGATCTATGACGTTTCTCCAAATGCTCTTGGTTTT
The DNA here is from genome assembly GCA_905221605.1 of Symbiodinium natans. Taxonomy (NCBI): domain Eukaryota; class Dinophyceae; order Suessiales; family Symbiodiniaceae; genus Symbiodinium; species Symbiodinium natans. The sequence continues at coordinate 585,722 of CAJNDS010000680.1, forward strand.
GCTTCTTGCAGGGGCTCGGATGGGCCGTCTGAATTCCGTGTGGGCGAGGGGTGGCCTCCACCTGGGTGCATCGATCGTAACCAAGTGCTTGCCGGGGCGCTTTTCGAATCACGCGTGTCAAGGTCTACCTGGTTCCATCCATCCCGCCCCGATGAACCCATACTTACCGGGGCCTGCCGGATCGTTTCCTCGGCCATGAACATTGTGGGTCCTGTGGTTCTAGGGGTTTAGGTCCCTGTCGCAGATCAGACCTGTCAGCTGAGAGCACCCAGGGCTTTGTGATGGGTCTTCTGGTTCTAGTTCATCCGGTCAACGAGTGGTGCTGGTGCGTTCGCGCATGAGCGTCTTACGTGTTCATGCATTTTTCATGGCAAGCTTTGATGTGCTCACTTGCGTTTGTTGTTTTTGCATGGTTGTGCGTTCATGTGCGCACGAATTCAAGCACGCATGTACTCATGTTGTCTTACTGCGTTCAAGTTCATGCGGTCATACATGCAAAGGATCATGTATGCATGATTTGAAGGGTCATGTATGCCCTTGTGTTCACACCGATGCATTGATGCGTTGCCTCGCTGACGTGTTGACTGTAGACGTGCTGAGGAGGCCACGTATGCACACAACATTGCATGCATGAGGTCATTCCTATTTGTGGTTCATGTGGCTATATGTTTGACCTCCATGCCCATGGGTGCAGACTATGGTCCAGAGATTGTTTATCATCAATGCAAACATGTCTAGACATAAATGCAGACGTCGACAGAGACCACCGGCTACCCACATGCATTCGCTCACAGTTTAGGTACTGTCTAAAAAGATTGAAAAAGCAAGAAATACTATGGGTTCGAGCTTCGTTTCGGTGGTGCTGTAACATGCAGGTGCACGTAAAGCATCGTCTGAAAAGTCCGCCCTATCAGAGCTTGCATTCGAGATGGACCGCACAGCCGCCACGATCAGTGCTCTCTTTGAGGCACAAAGAACCGCCAACGCAATACCAACGAGATGCGTCCGCAATTGCATTTCATAGACAGTCGGGATAGATTGGATGTAACAGCTTTGAGCCTGGCAAGCAAGACTCCCGTATGCAAGCAACACTTCACTTTCCTCCTCTGCACATCCTTAGTCTGCGACGAAAGGCTCAAGGCGCAGACGCTGAGTTTCTTGAATTCCGCGCCTTTTGATACCGCAACAGTCGTGAGTGTTGCGGAACGTTCCACAGGCAAAAGACATGTCCTCTCACTCTCCGCAATGAACAATGTCAGCACTCCGTGATCTTGTGACGCCCTAAGTGGCCAGTATGGTATTTGAGAGCGCCAACGAGCTCGAAACCAAACACACGCCATGTCGCTTTCTGGTAAATGTCTCTCTCATCTCGCCACCTGCCGACCTCAAAGTTGGAGAATTTTAGATGAGGAGCCCGGACCTTGTCCAGATCGACGCCCGCTGGGTTACTTTGCCTCATCAGTCGCAAAGCCTTAACTGTGCTGTTAAATGTTAAGCACGTTAACCCAGCCTCCTTTACACAGCGCCTGCACATAAGCACTCTTCCTGCACGCTATTAAAGCGAACATGCGACTGCTCAAAGACGTTCTTACAAAGCAAAATCACAACTCCTGCGTGCGTTCTGCCTGTTCCCTTACCGATGCCCAAGTTGATGCACATCCAGCCCCTGTCAAGAAAATCCATGTCCGTTCTCCACCAAGTCTCTTGCAAAAGCACAACGCTGCAGTCTTTGTCATGCTTCTAAAGCCAAGTGCTCATCTTTGAGAGTGCTGAGCCCGCCACAGTTCCAAGAAAAAGCTTGCAATAAAAATCCGGGCCGGGCGCGGCGTTTTACACGGCAAGCAAGATTAAGTTTGTAAGGGTGGAGGCGGAGTGGTGGAAGAGGGGAGTGGAGTGGGGGGGAGGAGCGGGGAAGGGGGGGTGAGAAGGGGGTCTGGACCCTTGAAAACCCAAACCCTGCCCTAAACAGCGCAAACGGACAAACCAGATTCTTTCACTCGCCGTCAAAGACATTGCTAAAGAGCTTGCTTGCTGGCTGTCCAAAGCAACAACCCTCGGGGCTTAAGCCCCCCTTTAAGCCCCCCTTTAAGCCCCCCTTAAGCCCCCCTTCAAAGGGGTCCCTGCAAAGGGGGTCCCTTCGGGGGGGGGGGGGAAAGGGTGAAAGCCCTTAAGCCCCCCCTTAAGCCCCCCTTAAGCCCCCCCTTAAGCCCCCCCTTAAGCCCCCCCTTAAGCCCCCCCTTAAGCCCCCCCTTTAAGCCCCCCCCTTAAGCCCCCCCCTTAAGCCCCCTTGAAAAGCCCCCCTTTAAGCCCCCCTTTAAGCCCCCCCTTTAATCCCCCCTTTAAGCCCCCCTTTAAGCCCCCTTTAGCCCCCTTTAAAAAACCCCCCTTTAAGCCCCCCTTTAAGCCCCCCTTTAAAAAGCCCCCTTGGAGCCCTCTTGAAGGCCCCCCCGTTTTAAGGGGCTTAAAGCCCCCCCTTTAAGCCCCTCTTTTTAAGCCCCCTTAAAGCCCCCCCTAAAGTTCCCCCCTGAAGCCGCAACCAAGCCCCCCCCTCTGTGGAGGGTTTAGGCAGCAGTTTAAGAGGCCTAATACTTGCTGGGCCTTTGGGCAGCAAGTTAAGAGGCGTAATACTTGCTGGGCCTTCTGCGGAGGGTTTAGGCAGCAGTTTAAGAGGCCTAATATTTGCTGGGCCTTTTTTGGAGGGTTTGGGCAGCAGTTTAAAAGGCGTAATACTTGCTGGGCCTTCTGCGGAGGGTTTAGGCAGCAGTTTAAGAGGCCTGATACTTGCTGGGCCTTTTGTGGAGGGTTTGGGCAGCAGTTTAAAAGGCGTAATGGGTTCGGGCAGCAGTTTAAGACGTCTAAGAGGCTTAATACCTGCTGGGCCTTCGGTGGAGGATTTAGGCAGCAGTTTAAGAGGCCTAATGCGAGCATCGTGTTTGCAAATGGGGGGGGCTGCGCCCCCCCCAACCCCCCGCTTGTTTAAGCCGGGCAAACTCGCGTGGAAGCATAGGAATCATGTCCAAAACAAAACAAAACAAAACATGGGGTTCTCGGCTTAGCCCCGCGCCACGTCACTGCTATGCAAATGGGGGGGGGCTGCGCCCCCCCCAACCCCCCCGCTTTTTTTCTGCCGGGCAAGCTTGCGTGGAAGCATATGAATCATCTCTGAAACAAAACATGGGGTTCTCGGCTTAGCCCCGCGCCACCTCACTGCTATACTCTCTGCTCCTTGAAACTCGAGTAATGAACACAAAAAACAAAAGAAGAAGCGAGCGGGGTGGAATTGCCCTTAAGCTCCCCTTTAAAAAGAGTCTCACTTCTCTGGTTTCGAAGAATGAAACCCAAAAAACAAAACAAGATTCGAGGGGGGTGGAATTTAGAATACATTCCCTTCTTTCTTTTCGTAAAGGGAAATGAATGTTTAGAGTCTCACTTCTCTGGTTTCGAAGAATGAAATCCCAAAAAAACACAAAAAAAATAACAAGATTCGAGGGGGGTGGAATTTAGAATAAATTCCTTTCTTCTCTTTTAAAGTCTCACTTCTCTAGTTTCGAAGAACGAAATCCAAAAAACAAAACAAGATTCGAGGGGGGGTGGAATTTAGAATAAATCCCTTCTCTCTCATCTTCAAGATAAAGTAATGTTTAGAGTCGCCCTTAAGCCACTCTTTTTTCAGCCCCCTTAAGCCCTCCCCCTTAAGCCTCGCTAGCCCCCTTTTAAGCCCCCCTTTAAGTCCCCCCCTTTAAGCCCTTTAAGCCCCCGTCAAAGCCCTTGAAGGCCCCCTTTAATCCCGTTTGAGCCCTTTAAGCCCCCCTTTAAGCCCCCCTTTAAGCCCCCCTTTAAGCCCCCCTTGAGCCCCCTTTAAGCCCCCCCTTAAGCCCCCCCTTAAGCCCCCCCTTTGAGCCCCCCTTAAGCCCCCCCCTTAAGCCCCCCCCTTAAAGCCCCCTTGAAGGAGCCCCCCTTTAAGAAAAAGCCCCCTTTAAACCCCCCTTTAACCCCCCTTGAAGCCCCTTGAGCCCCCCTTTTTAAGCCCCCTTTAAGCCCCCCCTTGGGCCCCCCCTTAAGCCCCCCCTTAAAAGCCCCCCCTTAAGCCCCCCCTTAGCCCCCCTTAAGCCCCCCCTTAATCCCCCCCCTTTAAGCCCCCTTTAAAGCCCCTTCAAAGGGTCTTCTTCTCCAAAGCCCCCCCCTTTGCCCCCCCTTAGCCCCCTTAAGCCCCCCCTTAAGCCCCCCCTCAAGCCCCCCCTCAAGCCCCCCTTAAGCAAAGGTGATGGGCCCATTAAGCTCTCTGCTTGCCTGTACAGAAGAAGTGTCCAACAGCAACCTTAAATAAAGACAAACAAGTCCAAGCAACATTATAACCACCTTTGGCGGTTTTACAAAGCTTCCCAAACAAAGAAAACATGTTTCAACCAGCAAACCAAAACTTCAACTGGAAGGCACGGACTGCAAAATGCATAAGCTGTTCCATCCGCAGTGCTTGTAAGTCTGAAGAGCCAACAGTTCAGCGGCCCCCACAGTCTTCAAAAGCAGCAAAGACCCGTTTGGGTTTTTCCCAAACGTTTGTTCGTCCCACTTCTCTCCGATCAAAACCTCAACCCGGAATCTTCTGGATGGAGTGGCTTGTGTTTGACACAAGTGTGGAAAAGATTCAAAGAACTCAAGTTGGTCTTGCTGCCAGGCTTCTGTACGCTTTTGCACCATCGACAGCTGGAAAGATTTTGTCCAAATCCAGCAACAAGGTTTCTGTTTTAGCAAGGTTCTCTCCCCGCGTTCTGTAATGTTGCTGTCTGTTTCTTAATGCTGTCTGTTGTAAGCTGCAGTGCTGCACATGTGCTTTAAAATTCCGGCTTCTTGGACAAGCACCCTCTTGCAGACTTTAGATAAGCTTGTTGTATGTTAACCTTGGATGGCATTGCTTGACAGCAGCCCGGCGGGTGTATTTGCAGCTTCTGCAGCCAATTGTAAGTTATCTTTTGGATTTTTTGCCGCAGTTTTTTTCTGCTTCTTGGAAGAAGAAAAACTCTTGGATTGTGGATAAGATTGGTACAGCTGCCTAGAGTTGACTCTTTTGGTCTGGGTTTGGCATATTGTCGGTTTAGCTGGTCTGCTTACACCGGCTTTTGCACAAATCCTAGAAAGTCGTGATGTAACGTTAGAAACCTGTGGCACTTTGTCTTGGAAATTCCTATGCGAGACTCTGATGCATCTTGGGCCAACATCTGAGATGTCTCGACATGTAACGGCGACTGTCCAACTCGGAGCAAGTGTCTTGCCAGTGGCAGGTACAAACTGGGACTCAACTGCGCGCGATTGGTTATCTTCTCTCAGCATGTCCTGTCTGAGCAGCAAATGACCGCACTGCAGATGTTGAACTGGCTGCTCAGGACAGTTCATGGACAAAGTTCGTCAGCAAGACCTTCACAGAAACAAGCTTTTCCCCGGCATGCGGCAACTCCATGTTTCTTTTGAGCACTCGAATTCTGCTGGAGCACGACGGCTTTCTTGCCGCCAGCCTTACAGCCCTTGACTTAAGGCCATGGGAAGCACAGATGCACTGACTGGATCCATCCTGGTCTCACCATCACCAGCTAGATTCCACGAACTGCAGACATCGGCATAGCAAAAAGAAGGTTGAGGGCTTGCAGACCAAGCGCTGTTGCAAATGTTACACCAACTCTAAACATGTTGAAATTTGTGAGGTTGTCGAAATTCTTGCCGCACGAGCAAAGTCTTGAGAGAGTTGGGTAACACGGGTGTAACTTGGCACAAAAGTGCTTAATGCAAACATTATGTTGGAAATCTGTGTATAGACACGTCTGCGGGATGCCTTTTTGGCCAAGACGCATGTTTGACGTGCTTACTGCATGTCCGAGACGTGCAGGTCTTCCCTGAACAGTCGAGCATGTTTTTCCTTGAGGTTTTGTTTTGCAGAAGAAGTGAGCTTGCGTAGGTGGCGTCAACTGGGTTTTTCCAGTTTTACCTGCAGGCGCAACAGTACGTGGGCATGCAGGCACATGCGTGTCAGTTTCCGCCGGTTCCAGCTGGGGGAATTGACAGTGAGTTGTCCTCTGGCATCGGGGCTGTGAGCGCAGGTGCGTGCGGCACACAGTCGGCAGTTCCAGTGCATGGGTGCTTGGGGCAAGGCATGGCTGGTCAGGATGTTTTGGTCCAGATGCAGCAGCTCATCAGCATGATGTCACCACAGCAAGCTCAAGCGGCGCAAACGGCGCTACAGGAGCAACTTGGAATGCAGGCGCGTGGAGTGCCTGAGCAGTTTGGACCAGTGCCAGTACCTGTAGGACCTAGGCGAGAGCAGTTCATGCCACAAACGTCGGGTGTGCTTCCTGGAGCTGGTATGCAGGCTGGCATGACGCAAAGCTTTGAGTCACGAGATGTGTTTTCGCGATCTGAGAAATGGTTGGGTCAGCCTCCTGTGACCCATGCAGAGAAGTGGAGCACGCGTGAGCAAGAGGTTGCTGGGTTTGCAGACTACGTAGTGTCGCTTCAAAGTTGGGCAGCGCTGGCGAGCGTTGTGTTTGCAGAAGAGATAGGCATGTGTGTGCGTTGGCCAGATACGATTTGGCAACATTCGTTGAATGAAGAGCAGAAGACACGGTCGGTGAGGCTGTATGGCTTGTTGAAAGCAGCTTTCTTGGACCATGCTAGGGCAACCCTCATGATACAGGCGTTCAGCGAAGGTTTGCCACTTGATGGGTCTCTTGCAGATCCAGCCAGAAGTTTGGGAAATGTGAACTGTGGGTACGAGCTGCTTAGGCAGCTGGCTCAGCAGTTTTCGTTGCGCAGCAGAGCAGAGGCCTTGTCGATGCGGTCGGAACTGTTGCACAGGATATTCGCCTTGAGAAATTCAGAAATGAATGCAGCTACGATGGTTGGTGATGTGATCAGAAAGATCGACATAGAGGTGTCACGTTACGCCAAGTTGTTGGGCACGCTGCCAACAGCACTAGACAGGCAAGGGTTGAGCATCGGAGATGGAGACATGCTTGTGATTTTGCTGCGGAGTTTGCCAGAAGAAGCGAAGAAGTACGTTTTGCATCACTCGGGAGCAGAAACGTATCAGTCATGTCGGAGTGCAGCTCTTCGTTTTGAGCGTCAGCAGAGGCTTTTCTTGGACCTGAACTTGTCACCGGGAAAGAAGCAACAAGTGTATGAGGTGTTTGATATGACAGCATGGGACGATGACGGACAGTATGAGTGTGCATGGCCTGAGCATGACGGTGCATGGCATGATGTGTCAGTTTCTTCTGCGGTAAGTGCTGAGCGGTGTGGTCGTTGTGGTAGGAAGAATCACAAGACAGAAAACTGTAGCACAGACATGTCCAAGGTGAAGTGTTTTTCTTGTGGGGAACTAGGACACATCAGCGCGCATTGCAGTAAAGCCCACGGCTCAGCCTCATCCTCTGGAAAGGGAAAAGGAAAGGAGAAAGGAAAGGAACGAGGAAAAGGCAAAGATGGAAAAGGAAAGGATAAAGGAAAAGGAAAGGCAAAGGGCAAAGAAAAGGGAGCAAAAGGTCCTGGAAAGGGCAAGAAAGGAAAGATGTTTGAATTAGTGGAATCTTTGCCGCCAGTGCCTGAGCATCCGCAGGTCGATGAGGGCTGGGGTGCGTTTGTGTGGGATGAGGGCTGGAGCAACGGTTGGGATGAGCAATGGACAGATGAGATCTGGAACACCGCTGCTGCTGACGAGAGCGTAGGAGAGAGTTTGCAGTTGAGTGCGGTGTTGCCTGTTGAACAGCCTGTTTGTCTGGAACCACTCGTGATCGCTGGACTGAGAGCAGAAGCGAGAGATGGGGAATGGTGGTTGCTGGACAGCGGGGCAGGGGTGACAGTGCTGAGTCTGAAGTATGCAGAGATGTTTGGAGTCTACGTTGATGACTCGAAGAGACAGCATGTGGGGCAAGAGTTTTCTGCAGCGAACGGCAGCTCTGTGCGAATGCTTGGTGAACGGATGATATCCGTCGAACTCCTGCTCGAGAACGGGAGTGGAGAGAACACGTGGCATGCAGCAAGCATGAATGTTTGGGTAGGAGACACGAACCACAACATTATTTCCACGACCATGCTTTGTTTTCGCGGTTGGAGTTTTTCTCAAAATTGTGCCGGGATTGCGCTCGCTACCTCTGCAGGCCTGATAGCCAAAGAGGTCACACTGTTTGGAAATGTTCCCTGGTTGAGGTTGAAACCACTGTTGAAGCCCTCCCAGGGCTCTTCGAACGAAGTCGAACTTTCCCTCTCCTCGATATCCGCTGAAGGTGGAGTTCTTGTAGCGCCTGTGACACGGTCGACACAAGCAGAGTTGGCACAGCATCGATTGCAAGGACACACACCGTATCATCCTGGCTGCAGGCACTGTCAAGTTGCCAGAACGGTCTTTCAACATCGCAAGCGTGTGAACGGAAGACTTGAAAGTGAAGTCGTGGCAGATTTCTTCTACTTGTCATCCACGGGTGAAGATCACAGGCAGGTCCGAGCAGACAACCTGAGGGTGTTGGTACTTGTCGAGCGCATGAGCATGATGACTGGTGCTATCTTGACATCAGGGGATCTTGTAGCGACGCGTACAGAGATCGTGAAGTGGCTGCGTGAGTTTGGTCTGGAGTCAGGCTCCTCTTCGGTGTTGTTGATCACAGATGCTGAAGGGGCAGTGTCCGATTTGATCACAGGGGCTTCTGGAGAATTCTCCTTCCAAGTTCGAAAGGCAGGACCCCAGCATCATGAAGCAGTCGGAGTGGCAGAACGTGGTGTGCGCAGGATTAAGGAGTCCTTGCAGACGTTGAGGTCAGATCTCAATCAGGAAGGGCTTGACTTGTGCTACAACCATGGAGGATTTGCCAGTGCGTTGTGCTACGTGTGTGGAAGTTTGAACAGATTCTCTAAAGCGCACGGGAGTGACATGGCACCTTGTGATCTTGTGCTTGGGAGGCCCAGTCCAAAAGGACCCTTCACTTTGTTTGGAGCCATAGTCCTAGCAGAACTTCCCCAATCAATCAAGGATCTCGCCCCTAACCTTCCCAGGTTCACCGAAAGTGCCTTCCTCCATCCCATCCTTGGGTCACAGGCCATCAAAGTTCGAGCGCTCATCCGAGTCGAGGGACAGTTGGTGCTAAAGACATTCGCAGCTACGTCGGTGAAACTTTGTGTACCCTTGACATGGCGTCTGGAACTTGTTGAGGGCATCGTTGGAACTCTTGGTGGAGGCCCCCAGTTGCCTTCAGCAAGTGAGGAACGCGAAGTTCTTGAGCCACCTGTGTCACTGAGAGCCCCAGCGTCAGGTCCTCCAGCTCAGTGGGTGAGAACTCATGGATACACGGAAGGATGCTCAGCGTGTGACAATGCACGACATGGGCGTAGGCTGGGCGGTGCGCATACGAGAGCCTGTCATCGGAGGTATGAACGCTGGTTGACAGAGTCCATGGCATCTGATGGTGCTAGAGTGGCTATGCAGCCACCTTTGGATGCATCACGTGAAGCCGGAAGTGGATCGGCTGAGGCAGGAAGGTCCCAGCAGTTTGAGACCAATGTTGAGAGTGATGAGCGGAGATTGGTGTTGAAGGACGAAGGTCGAGAGGAAGTAATGCCGATTCCGGTGGGAATCCCTGCACCAATGGCGGGGCGCCCACCGTCATCTTCTGAACATGAACCACGACCAGAGAGAGAGCAGCGCTCAGGTGGAGAGGTGTCGACTCGTGGTGTTGCTTCCGGGAGTACAGGTGATGAGCCAGAGTTGAAGCGTGTGCGGGTAGTTGAGCCAGCATCACCATCAGCACCATCACGACCTTCACTGCTACAGCGCAGGCCCGCCAAGTCATCCAAGCACATGCAGACAGACGAGCAAGGATCAGGCCCAAGGGTACCAGAGCAAAAGGGGGTGAAGAGGCATCCTGATGTTGAGCTTGTTGATCTTGAAGATGAGATTCGAGCCTCAGGACCCCAGGAGCCGAGACGACTCGAGGGCTTGTGCTGGTCCAGCAACGCATGTGAAAGTGTTCTGCTGAGCGACGTTGTGACAAGTCCGAGCATGTTTGATGTGGAGGTGAACAGCATTCGATTCCGAGATGGAAGTCAGGACGCGAAGAGTGAGAGTTTCATGTTGGGAGGACGTCGCGTGTTGATTTGGAAGCCTGATGCCGGAGTAGACGACAGTACGTTGGAGGAACTGCCGGGAGATCTTGTATTCTCCGGGATGCAAGAGGAACTCACCAACTTAGAGCGTTGTCAGACAGGCAGGGCAATCCTTGAGCATGAAGTGAAGATCCTGAAAGCTAAGAACCCATCGCTGAGACTTATACCCGCTCGATGGGTTTGTGCCAGAAAGAATCCCACTCGTGTCAGATGTCGCATTGTGGCAAAGGACCTTGCACATGGCTCGGCAAGAAAGCAAGGGTTTAGCTCACCAACCCCAAGCCATGATGCCATGATGCTCACCTTGATCTTCATGGCCACGCGTGACATGCAAGGTTGTGCGGCAGACATTGGGCATGCTTTCATGAACTCACCGTTGGACACCAAGTCGAATCCCGTTGTGTTGAAGCTACCGCTGAGCATCAGTTCGGAAGATGGCCAGGCTATCTTCTTCTTCCTGTATTGCGCATTGAATGGACTGCGGGATGCTTCGTTGGCATGGCTTAAGCTTCTTTCGTCGTTGATCCGTCCACTAGGTCTGTTGAGTGATGCACGTGAGCCATGTCTCTTTGCGGGTGTTGTGTGGCACAAGGATAGATCAAGCAGAGTGATGATCGTATGCTACGTGGACGATTTGCTAATCGTCACTGATGATCAGTGGGCTGAAGACTTGGTCTTGAGTGCCATCGGGAAGCGAGTAACCGTAAAGGTGACAGGTAGGGTGAAGACATCCAGTCAAGGTGGCGGCATGGTTGAGTTCATTGGTCGGTGCATTCGTCGGTGGCCGGGGCAGAGTGCAGTCGAGGTAGGTGTGAAGCCTGAATACTTGCAATCATGCTTCGATGCGTTTGGCATCCAAAAGGGCACAACTGCCGTTCCAGACCTAGCAGGTCTACTGGAGAAAACAGGTGCACCGGTTTTGACGTCGGAGGCCTACAGCAGATTCCGCAGAGTGCTTGGAAAGGTTCTCTGGTATGCCCAGACAAGGCAAGATCTGAAACTGATGATTGGACTCATCAGTACGCAACAAGCTGCGCCGACACAGAGCACCGAGGCGGCGTTGAGGGCACTTCTACGTTATCTCTACACCGACAGACATGTTGCACTGCGCTTGCCGTCATCGGAGTTGAGTGGTGAGTTCTTGGAATGTTCCGAAGATGTGCTGCGGAATGGTGTGCATGTCTTTGCAGATGCGTCTCATGCTCCATACAGGTTCATCGGCAGAAGAGTGATCACAGGTGGAGCCATCTGCTTTGGGGGAGGTCTTGTGCGAGGGATCGCGAAAGTGCAAGGAGTGGTGTGCTTGTCATCTTGTGAGGCTGAGCTTCATGCGTTGCAGTATGCTGCACAGGAGACAATCGGATTTTTGCACTTGCTTGATCGTGTCTTCACTGCCTTTGGTGAACTTCAAGGTTCAATTGATGTGCAGATGAGTGCCCATGCAGAGGACGAAGGTGGTGAAGAACAGCATGACAAGATCTACACTGAACTGTTGACGGACAGTCAGGCAGCGTTGGATGTCATTCATGCAGAAGACGTCCCTAAGCGCTCGCGGCATGTGGAGATCCGATTGGCATGGATGAGAGAACATCTCTTGAGAGGTCGGCTCAAGTTGCGTTGGCTGAGAGGCGAGGAGAATGCTGCTGATCTCTACACTAAAAATCTCGGAACTCGACTCTTCCAAGAACACAGAACGCGATTAGGCTTCATCACACAAGATGGACATGTGGAGGCGTTGTACATGTTGTCACAGCTGCGAGTTTCTCCAGAGAGCATGAAGGAATCTGATGAAGTGGCAGTGCTGGAGGTGTTTTGCAGTGAGGATTCGGCCCTGTGTCAGGTGTGTGGATCACTTGGGGTGCCGTATTGCGGGATCACAGCCAATGCCGAGACCTCAAGAGTGTTGGCAGAAACCATCAAGGTCATCACTGCTTGGAAGAACAGAGGGCTTTGGATCCACGTTCACGTGTCCACGCCTTGCTCTTCAGGATCGCCACTGCGGAACTTTGTGCAAAGATGTACAAAATCTGATCTTGAGTGGGAGGCGTTGATGCGATCTGCAGAGAGGTATCTGAGGCTTGGAGATGGACGTACGTTCGAATTGCCAAAGCAAAACATGATTTGGAAGAGATGGGGAACACAGAATGTCCTTCGAGCCTCAGGTCTTGTGTATCCCGTAGATGTGTGGCTGTGCGCCACCGGCGTGTTGAGTCGAAGCGGTCTTCCAGTGTCAAAACGTCTCAGGTTCATGTGTTCACATCTCGAGTGCGCCCAGAAGCTTTTCGACATGTTTGGAAGTTGCAGTTGCCAGACACATGCCTCGTTTCATGACATTGACTACACAGCAACAGGGAGGTATAGCAAGGTGCTGGCAGAAGGGTTGGTCAAAGCCCTGAAAGCAACAAACTGAAAGGGGGATCCGATTTGGTTTCATCTTACGCCACACATGATCAAGTCATGTGAGGAGTATAGTCAGAGTGCGTTTTGCACAGTGCGTTTGCACAGCACTTGCGATTCTTTGTAACGCAAGTTTTCTAGTTTTCCCTCGGGCGTCATGGTTGCACAGCCTTTGATGAGAGTGGCGATTTCAGTGGCCATTCTTGCGTTGATGAGCTCTGGAGTGGAGACTGCGAGGCCAGTAGAGCTTTGGGGAACCACCTTCATGGGCAGCGAGCTTGTACAGATGTTTGCTAGTCCGACTTGGGATCCAGTATGGATCATCATCATCGGGTGCTTTGTCAACGGCATCTTGGTTGGTACGCTGATCATGACATGCTGTTGTGCGTGGGCATTGTTTTTCCGGATGAGCTATGGGCAGCAAAGAGCTGCTACACAGAACCCGCCTCTGGATGATGACACGATGAAGCCACAAGGTGCCCAAAACAACTCTATGCCTGAGAGAAGTCAACAGATGAACCCTCGTGAGCCAGATGGTAAAAAGGAGGCATCGTCGTTGAGAGCGAGGCCGAAGGCAGCTGGTGCAAGGGAGAAGCATGCAAGTTCCAGCTGCAAGGATAGAGTGGACAAGCGCATCTTTGCTTCTGAATCTCAGGGCATTTTTCATCATGATCAGATGTGTCATCGCATGGAGGGATCATGGCGAACTATGTGGCAGTGTGGGAACTGTAAGCCAGAGCCGGGCAACACAGAACTGTGTGTGTTCCCGTCCGGGGACAAATATCACAGTGTGTACTGCAAGCATGTGGCGGCCGTTACCTCCAACCCAACATGCATCACTCCGTGTTCGACATGTGTGACAGGGAACAGACCTCTGAGATTGGAGTGATCATCTGAAGATGTCGTCATCTGAGAGTGAGGTGAGACAAAAAGATCATCCCGAAAGGGGGTGTGGAAATCTGTGTATAGACACGTCTGCGGGATGCCTTTTTGGCCAAGGCGCATGTTTGACGTGCTTACTGTATGTCCGGGACGTGCAGGTCTTCCCTGAACAGTCGAGCATGTTTTTCCTTGAGGTTTTGTTTTGTAGGAGAAGTGAGCTTGCGTAGGTGGCGTCAACTGGGTTTTTCCAGTTTTACCTTTGACTCTTGGCTCAAGGTCAAGAGAGCTGAGAAAGCACTAAGAAGGCAGGACAACTGCATTCGTCGCTTTGTGTGACCGAGAAAGTGCTGTGCAAGTGCGAAGCTGTGTGTAAGTTGGGTTTGTGCTGTTTAGAAACTTTTACACATTACCTTAACGCCAGCTGCGGCGAAGATGCATGTTTGGTGTACTTGGTCTTGGTCTTGCAGATAAGGGATGCAAACACAAGTGCAAGCAAGATGAACTGCAACATTAAGGACAGCGACACGCATCAGTCATATTCGACGAAAGGCTTGTCAAGGGCGATCGTTTGAAAAAAGTCGTGCCGGAAAAGATAGCTCCACAGCTGCTTACTACCCACTTTCGCAGCCACGCGACTTGGCAATATTCCCCCAAGTGCGGAGAAGACATCTCGACTAAGAGCAAGCAAACTGTGCAAAAACCCAACGAAAAGGAATTTGTAACGGTAGTTACTCGCTTCAAATGAACGGCCTGCACCAGGCTACGCCATAATCGGCTGAAACTTGTGGAAACTTGAAACTCACGGTTGTCAAGTGTGAGCTGAACTCGATTAGTGCAGCACATTGATTGAAGTGTGAAAGTTCCGTGGGCATTCCATTCCAGTTTGCAGCTGGCCATTCAATCCCTCAAGCAGATATCGGCTGGTATTACCGCAAATCATCACGGAAATCACCAGCCCAAATCATATCGCGTCAGAGTTGGTTGCCGAAGTCAAAATTTGAACAGGATTCGGGCAGGGCATGCTAGAGGCATACATGCAACAATGTTGCTTATTCGAGTACAAAGTGGTTTCAAAAAGGAAGTTGATGAAGTTTCGTGCGCGGCATTTTTGAAATACGACCTTGGTTGCTCGGGTCGATTGATGTTATCTGGGCAACGGGACGGCTGTCTAATCATTCTGGTACCCGTCAAGCTTTTGTTCGGGGTCGTGGCCATTTTCGGTGCTGGACCCTCTTTGTGATCCGTTTGAGACAAGGAATCTGTCGGACTTCGAAGAAGAGTTGTTAAAATGGGGCATCCAAGTCCCGGCAAAAGGCAAGAATGCGCGCGGGAATGCTTCTGCAAGGCGTTGTAAGCCTTATCGGGGTAAGTCTGAAAATGAATCCGTCTTCTGAAGCAAGAATCGTCATCCGCGATGACGGGGTGGCGCCGCAGTGGCGCCAATTCATTGGCACCCCGACACGCCAAAAAGTGGAAAAGCCATGAGCTGAGCCGGCCAAGCATTGAATCAGATCAGCTGTTTGCTGGAGGTGTCCGAGCGGTCCAAGCAGCACGATGTCAACATGGCATTAAAGTCAGCTTCAGTTTTTAGCGGGCTGCGAGTTGTAACCCTCTTTGCCTTTGCTTGTGGGTGAGGGGGGAGGGGGCATCACCGAGTAGTTTTGCTTTCCGCTAGTTTTTCCTGTTCCGGAATTTGGTGCAGACATCGTCTACCATCCAAACGATGTGGCAAAGTGCATTCTGACCGTGAGGATTTAGTTTGTTTTCTCGTTTGGCCCTCATCGATGAGACGAAGGTGTGTTTTAGACCATGAGTTCCCAAAACTGAACGGCTGGAAGTCTACCATGATGCTGTTTCGCACGGCTCCGCCGGAGCTCAAGATGCTCTGCATACACCCCGACTTGTGTTGGGTTTGCTTCCCTGAACCCCAAAGAATGTTCATGCACATCAGCACGCGGCTCATCAGCGTCGTCGCCATCTGCGGCAACTTTCGGTTGCCATGGCAACCTCCCCACTCTCGCTGGATAGGAGTGCTGGCAGCGCAGAGAACTTGGAGAAGGTCAGATCATTGGCTCCCAAGACTTTTGTCTCGGAGGATTCTTCCGCAAGATCTGAAAGAGAGAAGGTGGAAGAATTTGCGCTTCGCCGCTCGATCGAGAAGCTTCGCGTCTTCTATGCGGTGCTGCAGATTGCCATGACTTGTCTAAAAGTTGGCGTTTTGCTGACTTTCTTGACGGAGATCCTTTGGCGCCTGATCCCAGGACCAGTGGCCGAAGGTGTCATCTGTATCATTGGCTCCTTGGCATGGCTTCTGACGTCAGCCACTGTCGTTTTCACCTCACTTTGTCCCCAAGACGAGTTGGACATCGACATCTTTGTGGCCGCCAGGCCTGGTCTAACCATAAGATTTGCCTTGTTGCCTCTGACCACAGGAGGTATGAGAGCCTTAGAATTTCCTTTCCCACGTTGGATCTCCATTGCCGTGGGTCTAGCCTGGCTTTTTCAAGGCTGCACAAGCTGCCGGTGCTGCAGCGCCTCCGTTCCCCAAAGCGTGCGTCGCTGTCTTGGAGAGTTGTCGTTTGTGACCATCTTTGAGCTCTGGTACATGGATGTGGTTGTTGCAGGTGCAGTCAATGAAGCTGCGTTGGATGAGCCTGGGATTTGGACCTCCGTATGGTTGGTCTTCCATGCGGCTGTCGTTGTCATCCTCCATTTGCTGCTGCGGCGCAGGCTCAGGAACACCATGCGCTTCTACGTTGCTAGCTATTTGACTCTGAGCTGGATCACCTCTTACTTTGCGTGCCGTGCAATCGATCTAAGCCTGGGGCACAAAGAGTGGGAGGAAGGGCGATCAGAGGACATTGCTATCATGGCAGCCATCGGCTATGCTGCTCTGATCTTCAGCCCCATGCTTGTCGCCATGTTGATTGGGCAGCAGCGACTCTTCCACCGGCTCGCTGTCTGGCTTGACCACTCCCGCGGTCGTCGACTGCAAGATGGGGCCTTCATGGCCATGCTGCTCGACCAATACGTGGTGGAGTTGGGGCAACTTTGGTGGCTAACCAACCAAGAGATTCAAGAGGCGGCGGCCGCGCATCCGGAGCAGGTCCAAAAAAAGGCAAGAGCGGCCTCAGGACCCCCTGATCACGAGCCACGTCCAGGCTTCATGGTGGGTGTCGTTGTCGCTGCAGCCGAAGATTCACCGAGCTTCTCTGTAGAGTACCAGCTGGATGAGCACACAGTTCAAGTTGTCCAGGTGAACCGTGGCCATGAGTTTTTGCCGTGGCCTGCCCTGCTCCAGATGGGTCGAAAGAATCTTCGATGTGTGGATTGGGCAGCCCTGAGCCCAGCAGTTTTGAAGGGATCAGGTGGGGGCAACATGAGTGACTTCGCCCTGTCGCGGTCTGTAAGGCGTGGTGAGATCATTGACTTTTTCGTTTCCCACTCTTGGTCAGACAGCCCAGCTCGAAAATGGAAAGCTTTTCAGCTTGTGGCAGAGGACTTCTACGAGAAGAATGGTCGATATCCCACCTTTTGGATTGACAAGTTTTGCATTAACCAAAAGCAAATCGCTGATGGCTTGCGGGTTCTCCCGGTGAATGTCATGTCGTGTCGGAAGATGCTGTGCCTTAGCGGGAAAACTTATCATGCCCGGCTTTGGTGCGCTTGGGAGCTCTGTGTCCTGCTGTCATTTATGTCAATGCAGATGGCATTGAAGCAGATCGTTGTCGTTCCGCTTGTGGAATCTGCGTTGGTTGCTCTCACCGCTTTTGATTCGTCAAAAGCTCGCTGTTACGATCCGAATGAGGAACACCGTCTGCGCCGAGTGATTGAAGCAATTGGACAGCAGCGCTTTGAGATCAAGATCCGAGCTTTGGGGCAGTTGCTGCTCGACCGTCATGTGAACGGTGACAGCCTATTCATGCCAACCGGCAGTGGCCTTGAGTTGGAGCCCGAGAGTGAGGTGGAAACCAGGCAATCTGGGACAGATGGCCTTACAGGTTCTACACGTCCTACAGGTCCTGAACGTCCTACCCCACCGACAGTAGAGGTGGACGATGAGCCAATGATTGAAGTGCCGTTCTGAAAGTTTCACGGTGTTGGGACAAAGACAGTGCAAGTGCCGCAGCTTTGAAGTTGCTTTTTGGCTACAGTCTCGAAGGGACACGTGCCATTTTGGTGCCGCATCATTTGACGCAGTTGTGGCAGCCAAGCGTTTGCATCCATGACCAACACTGCTTTGTCTTAAAATTTGTCAATGCACAGTGAATTCGAACTTGAGTCGGTGCAATGCGCAGTGACATTGTATCAGCGTGGATGGGAGCTCACCAAAGGTGATAAATCTCATCGCCTTGGCCTTGGCAAACCCATAGACCTCTTACGTGGAGAATTGCAGTGGCATGTTAGACTGACAATATGTGTTTATATGTTACATAGCCGATTATGATATGCATGATCTGATATGATAAGATGTGGTATGGTATGATAGGATATGGTGTTTTCATACAAATTATGCACATATGTTCAGTCACTAGATATGATATGATCTGATACTGAGCCAGCATGGTTCCGCAACGTCGAAGGTCTCGCTCAGCAACGGATGCGTTCTGGAGGGCACGCCCCATCACAGTGGTAGGAGTTCAACAGCATAAACAATCGGGGTATATACAAGCAAAGTCTGATGCCGTAAGCGTTGTATAAACAATATAGCGCAGTCGTCGAAGCAGAGCAGAAGATTCTCAAGCAACTACCGTAAAGCTTCGCAATGTCCGTACCAACGGCAAACGCTCAACACGCGGTACGCACGGGAAGCCTAATGCGGAGCCGGTCCAGGCCCAGCGGCATGCTGGGCAAAAAACGGCCGTATCAGAGCGTCTTACGCCGGGGGTACTGTTCATGGCGCAGCTTGAGGTTCAAGCAGCTTTGTGATTAGTAGCTTTGTGGCAGCTCGGGAACCACGTGTCTGCATTCAACCAAAACCGCCTTTCACGAGAGTCCAAACGCTGAAGGTGCGTGTAGAGTTGGACGTACACCGCATGCGCAAACTGTTGCTCCAGCTCCTCTTCTGTGGCCATGCGTCCTTGGTCTTGCATCGTTGGTTTCGCCCTGCTCATTGTTTCAACAGGCCTTGGCAGTGTGGCTTGGTTTTATGCCTTGGATGCATTGTATTGCTTTGTTGTCTTTGCAGCCTCTTTTCTAAGCTCGCGTTGGTCTCATTGGCGGTAGCATGCCTGAAATCACACAAACGGGCTGGAATTGGAGCTTGTTTTTGTGAGATGTCTCCAACACGGTCTGTGACACTGTCCTGGTTTGTTTTCGAGCTTCTTTGCGTTGTTTATGATTTCTGAATCTATGATATATAGTTGCGTGGTAGTCTGGTGTTGCTGGAGACGGTGGTGGTACCGAAGGTGCGCGGTGAGATTTTACGTGACGTAGGTTCGCTTGCCCTTACTTGGTACTGCATGGCGTGATTCCACCCAATGGCGTTGAGCTCTGCACTTTGTCAGTTGCATAGTCTCTGTTATGCCTGTCCATGAGTACCTGCGGTCGAAATCTGAGGCAATCTGGATCGTGACGCGTACTCAGCGCATGGCAGGGTGAACATGTGCATGCTGTGCAACTGTGCAAAGATGTGCAAGTCGGGAGCACTTCGACTTAGACTTGCCGAGGTTGGGTGTGGAAGGTCAAGCTGAACAATGGCAGCTGTGCCTTGCTCTGTTGGGGCCCTGCGCCCAGACGAAGATGTAAGCAAGACGCGGTGTGTCTCAATGCACTGTGTGGAGGGCCGTGCTCAGAGTGTGCTCACGTTGTCTTGCAGTCAAACAAGTAAAATAGAAGTAAAATATAAGTAAAACCATTGCCATGTTGCTGTGATATTCTCTGCTTCGAGGACATGCGTCCCTTGTTGCTGGGTGGCTGGATGCCTCGCCGTCCTCTCCGCAGTGCTGGATGTGGACCTCACGCCGCAGGCGTGAGAGCAAGAGCCGTCTTTAATGGGACCATAGTAAGGGACCCTGCAACTACCCTTACAGACTCCGAGCTTTGAGAGAACTTGCGATTTCTCGCAGTGGTCTTTGCATCCGACGAGGCCTTCGCCTGTGACGCACTGTGACTTGTCTGATTCAGAGGATGCGAGGAAGTGCTCATGAGATGGTTCTGAGTTCTGATAGCAATTGAGAGAGAAGTGCCTCCAACCAGCAAGGCCTGAAGATGTTGACTGCGACAAAGCTGTGTAGATTGTGGAGACTAACCGGATCTTCCCGTTCATGACTCTCCTGTTCGACCTTGGGAGAACACGAAGACCGGAGAGCTGGAGCTGGGTCCCTGGTGAACTGCGCGTCGTCTCAGCGGCGAATCGCAAGATGTACGATGAGTTCAATCTCCGCGAACGTTGCGAAATTTCTCAGAGACAATATCTTGAGATACGACGATGTCGGGTGGATTCAGCGGCACTGCTGCTGAAAGCTCTGACTTTTTGATTGGCAGCCTGAACAAAGTCATGCACCAAGCGTGCTTTTCATGGCTTTAAGAATGCTTCAAAAATAGATTCTTAGAGCGCGGAGTGGCAGCAGCGGGCAAGAAACGCAGCTCATGTCTGATTGAAGTCCTGCCTGCGTGCTTGGATAGATAGAAGTTGCATGTCATGGCAGCTGTGTTTCATGTGTTGCAAGTTCCACCGATATTGGCGCGGGATGTGGCAGCCGAGTAGTCGCGCTACCTTGTGAGCATGCTTGCTGACTAGGCTAAACTGCGACTACACCATGGCTGGTAGCTGCAAGAGAAGTTCTTCTTTCAGTGAGCAAAGTACCTTGAGAGTGGCCGGTTTGGAAATGCAAGCTCAGGCGGTGAAAGAACAGTTGGCTTTGGCGGAGCAATTCCAAGCCAAGATTCAGAAACAGCTCAAGGCCGAAATTAAGTACAACCCGCAGCAGTTCAATCAGCGCTTGCTGCAGGTGGGCAGGCAGGCCTTTGACATACAACAGGCACTCACCGTCTTGGGCTGCTGAAGAACATACGTCACTGATCAAGAGGATGTGGTGCATTATCGGCTGATGAAACGAAGGCGGTGCCTGCCGGGAACCAGAGCAGTCCTGCTGGCATGGCGCCACCTTTCAGACTGCACAAGCTCGTTCAGAAGCACAGCCGGCAATTGCGTCGTAACCACTTTGATCAGATACTTGCTGATGCAGAGCGGTGCGACAAGGTGGACGGGTCTTCAGCTACCTTTACCTTGATCAAGAAGTGGACGCCCAAGCAAGCAAAGAAGCGCACGCAACTTCGGGCAACCACAGGCCGGCTGCTTTGCCCGGCCGAGGAGGTCAAGGAACTGGCCACATTCTGGAAGGACATCTGCGCGGGAGAGGATGGCAAAGCGCCGCCCAGCTCACAACCGAAACACCCATATGATGTGGCGAGAGAGGAGCTAGAATGCGCTCTTCGATCTTTAAAGGGGAACAAGGCGGCGCCGGCGCATTGTGCGCCGCATGTGATGTGGCAGCTTGCTGCCGGGCCCATTGCCGCGTTCTTGGAAGACCAGGTGCTGGCAACATGGCATAGTGATGCTGCAGAGGTGTTCGAGGATTGGTCGGCTTCCTGGCTCACGTTCTTGAATAAGCCCAATAAACCTGGCAATAACCCGGTGATCTCAGGCCGATTTCGCTGCTCGAACCAGCCGGGAAGGCGATGAGCGGTATAATCAAACAGCATCTTATGCCCTACCTCCAGCCGTGGATCGAGGCAAGACACCTCTATGGATACCTGCCCAACCGATCGCCGCCACAGGCCTTGAGCATAGTCTTCCAGCACTGTGCCGATGCGCGTGACCGGGCTAAAGCCCAGGGCCGAGATCTTTACGCAACTCACCGAGGGCATCAGCGGGGCGGATGTGCAGGAGGATTGCAGGTGTGCGTCGATTTTACACAGGCTTTCGATAGAGTGGATCGAGGTTTGCTTAATTCGGCTCTATTGTTAATGGAAGTTCCCAGTGACCTCCGTTGCTTGATCATGCAACGGGTCGAGACAACCACTTCTCATGTTGTGCAAGATGATGCTGAGGCCGAGTTTTCCTCCTGCCGGGGGATAAGACAAGGATGCAAGTTATCACCGTCACTGTGGGTGTGCGTGTCAGTGTACTTGCTGCACCTCATCGAACAGGAGGTGGGACAGACCTGGTGCAACGAGCATCTGGTGGGGTTCGCAGATGATACTCACTTGAGGTGGGACATCCTTAATGCTCCGCAACTCCACCAGGCTTTGGGCCAAGCGCATCGAGTACTTCAAATCCTCGAACAGGCCTCAAGAAAAAACAGTGTGTCTTCTACGCCTAGAAGGTGTGCAAACAGCCAACATCAAACGAAGAATCATTGAGAAGACCAAGGACGGCCGGCGCCTCAAGCTGGGACTCGATTATGTTTTGCCGCTCAAGCAAGAACATGTGTACCTTGGAGCTTGCGTTACGTACTGGGACTTTGAGCACAAGAACATGAAGCATAGAGTACATGCAGGCAAGTCGCTTTTCAGCGTGTTCGAAAATTTCTCATGGCAGAGAAAGCAGCCACCTTGCAGAAGCGACTTCGGCTGTGGAAGGCTATTATCGTCCCAACGGTCATGTACTCCATCACTGCTTCCGGTGTTCTCCCTAAGGGCTTCGAGATGCTGCGTATCATGTTGACCAAACAAGCACGAGCGATAGCACGCAGCCCCAGGTACAGGATGGGAGGCGAGAGTGGAGATGAGGTCATCACCGAATCAGATGCGACATTCTGGCAAAAGGTGGGGATTGATTCTCCGGAGAAGTTGGTGCGGCAGCGCCTTGAGGCCACAGTCGCTCGCGCGGCCCAACTTGGAGCACTTCTCTCCCCGGAGGATGTGAGGGTGTGCTTTGTTGTTCGAGAGCGTGAACAGGCGTTGCTTCGCCAATATCAAGAACAGTGCCTTCAGCCAACCCATGCCACGGCAGTTCATGTTTGTGAGGTTTGCCACGCGGAGCTTGGTGACTACAGCTCCTTGAGGGCACACAAGGCCAAGCTACACAGCGCAGAAAGAAGACAAACATCGGCGCCTGCATTTCACAGGCAAAAGCACGGGGTGGATGGCATGCCCAAATGCTCTATGTGCGGGCATCAGTTTCTAAGGTGGGCTGACTTGCAGAAACATGTTGCTGGGAAATTTTGCCAAAAGAGCCTCAATGACGCTCAGGTCGCCGAAGTCGAGACCAAAATATCAGTGCTGCTTCAGCAAGCACGTGGAGGCCAGCCTCAGGTAGTCTCGCCCAAAGGTGCGGACCTTACTGCAGCGCTTCAACAGGAACTGTTGAAGCATTGTGCAGTTTGTCGTCAATGGCAGCCCGACTCCAATTGCATCAAACAGCATTGGGGTCGAGTTCATAAAGAGGAGTGGCAGGCGCACGAGGCCAGCGCGTGGATGGGAAGTCGCGTGTCATCGGCTTAGTGGAGCTCTACGCCGTCGTAGTGGGCATCCGCGCCTGGAAGTCGTACTTCGAGGGAAGGAGGCTGATGACGTTCGTTGACAACTACACTGCGCTCGATGTTGCTATCAAGGGATCCGCGTCTGTCAAGCAGTGGCGCGATTTGTTGTTGCTGCTCGAGTGCCCCGATGAAACGTCTCCCACGCTCATGTGGCATGCTAGGGTACCTTCGAAGTCGAACCCGGGGTGACATGTCCTTGATGGAAACCTTCCACGCCAAGAGGGTCACGCCTGTGTGTCCCGTGACACAGGTGCAGCTGCGAGACTTGTAACCAGCTAGATGAGTGCTAAAGCAGACCGGGGAACTTGACCAAATGTGGTCGACGGGATGAACCCGCGATGTGCAATGTGCACGTAGTGCTGAACTCGTGATGCATCCCCAGTTTGCCAAGAGAGGAAAAGAGCGCCTCTGATTGTGAGACTTATATCGTCAAGTGGAATGAAGTAGGGCATGAGTGATTGCTTATTGGGACTTTCAAGAATTTTGGGGAAATTTGATAACTGTGGAAGAGAAGAGTGAAGAATTATTTTAAATTCCACCCCCTCAATTTCTTGTCCTTCGAAGGCCTGTAGAAGAGAAGAGAAGAGAATTACTCCAAAATTCCACCCCCTCAGTTTCTTGTTGTCCTTCGAAGTCTGTACAAGAGAAGAGTGGAGAATTGTTCTAAATTCCACCCCCTCAATTTCTTGTCCTTCGAAGGCCTGTAATTTCTTTTTGAAGATGAGAGAGAAGGGACTTCTTCTAAATTCCACCCCCCCGAATCTTGTTTTGTTTTTTGGATCTCATTTTTGGATCTCACTCTTCGAAACTCAGAGAAGTGAGACTCTAGAGATGCCCCCGTCTCTCACCTTCCAAGCCTTCGAAGCCCCCTTCGTCCTCACCTTCGAAGCCTTCGAAGCCCCCTTCGTCCTCACCCTTCGAAGCCTTCAAAGCCCCCCCCCCCTTTGTCCTCACCCTTCGAAGCCTTCGAAGCCTTCGTCCTCACATTCGAAGCCTTCGAAGCCCTCCCCCCTTCGTCCTCGCCTTCGAAGCCTTCAAAGCCCCCTTCGTCCTCACCTTCGAAGCCTTCGAAGCTCCTTCGTCCTCACCCTCCAAAGCCTTCGAAGCCTTCGTCCTCACCCTTCGAAGCCTTCGAAGCCTTCGTCCTCACCTTCGAAGCCTTCGAAGCCTTCAGACCTTCACCCCCCCCCCAAGCCCGTTTCGCCGAAGGGTAACGGGATGCAGCCCCAAATTTCTTGTTCCTGTTGGTCTTCACATTTTTGCAGTTCCGCTCTCTCATCCACAGTCTTCCTTTTTCACGTTCTTCTGCAGCTTTTCGCTTTTCCTTCTTCTTTTCCTTCTCGGCTTTTTCCTTTTCCTCTTCTTCTTCTTCCTCTGCTCTTCATTGCACTCCTTGATCACCTTTTCAGTGGCTTTTTATCTTTCTTCTTTTCTCTTTCTTCTCGTCCTCATCCTTTGCTTTCTCCTTTCGCCTTCTTGATCATTATCGATCATTGCAACTGGCGCGCTTCCATCTTTCCTTCTTTGGTCCAGCAGTCTTCCCTGAAGGCTTTCACCACAATAGTTGCAACGTTGTTGACAACGCGGGAGTGCTTGCTTACCACTTACTGGTGGTCTGAGCATCACCTTTTCTCGTTCCCCTTGGGTTATTGTTCGCTGAGCACGGACACGAATTGCGCCGCAGACCATCTTTTTTGCTTTTTCTTCTTTTTGCTCCTCTGCAAGTTCTCCTCCACCTTGTTCTTCTTCTTCTGCTGCTGCTCGCTTCTTCTTCTTCTTCTTCTTCTTCTTCTTCTAGCTCTTCATCCTTCCTCGTCGGCATTTTCTTGATTGCCTTGCCTTCACCGCCACGCTTTCAGTCTTCTTGAAATGCAAGTCTTTCAGAAAACGTGGTGTTGGCTTTGCCTCTGCTCTTTTCCTTTTCTTCGAAGATTCTTCTTCATCCTTTTCCAGAGCATGCTTGATCACAAGCTGCATCCTTTCCAGCTGTTCCTTCTTCCTTGATTCGAACTCTTGCTCATCTGCTGGATTTCGCTTGCAGGAGTCGGCGCAGCAACGTTGCTTGCCCTTTCAACTTCCTCCTCTCCTCGACTCCTGAAGCTCTTGTTTAATCTTTGTTTCCACGCCTGTCAGAAACTTTTCAACCTTACGGCGGTTGTCCAAATTTCTTGTCACGTCCTCGGTTTATTGCTTTCCAACGTCGTCGCTTCCCTGTCTTTCTCGTTCCATTGCTCATCCAAGTGCTTGATTTTCGCCAACCAATCCTTCTTGTCGTTCAGCAGCTCTTCCAACGTAGCTTTCGTCTCATCCAGCGACATTTCCATGTAATCAATGTCGCAACCATGGTGGCACTTTCTTCTTCATTGATCTCGCGAGCAATTCGGATCTCTGTCAGCGTGTTCTGGGCAGTAGGTTTTCAACTTACCCATCTGACAACTGCCTCCAGCGTGTTAACGATTCCGGCATCAAACCGGTTCTTTAAACGCTTCACGAGGTTCTTGCCCTTCTCGATCAGGTGCACGTATCTTCCTTGCTTGGGAACTTACACCTTGCACTGAGCCTTCGCCAGGGGTATCGCTGTTTTTTTCTCTTCGCCTTTAATCTCCTTAGGCTTCTCTTTCTGCCCGTCTACTTTGCCTTCTCCAGGGGTCTCGTCTTAATCGCTGTTTCCTGTGTCCTTTTCCTTTTTCTCTTTGAGTCGTCGGCACTGTCGTCCATCCAGCCAACGCTTGGGTTGGCCATGCTTCCTCGGCCTCCGCTGCGTGTTGCCTATGAGGTTTCCAGGTGTAAGTCTGCCGACCGCATTTCGCGTCTTGCGGTTTCACATAATCCTGTAGACGACGATGGCCCGTGATAGTCTCATAGACTACATGACAGAGACATGCACCTGCCCTCCTCCTCCCTCCGGCAGCACCAAGTGCGAAAAAAGGGTATGACTACAGACTCGGCGGGTCGAGACCTAAACCTAAAGCTTGAAAAGCAGGGGAAGATCAAGACAAGGACCGTGTGCTTTGGCAACGTGATTGCCCTGAGCATGTGGTGTGCAGCCTTTTGAATGCGTTTTTTGCGACGAATGTTTAACACATCAAGGGATGCTTTGTCGCGATAGCTTTCCGCATAGTTGGAGTTACTTCTGAGATGTCCCTTGCTTCGGTGTAGAAGATGAGCTTTGGCAAGGGACCCCCTGAGAGCAGCCCTCCTTTCTTTTCTTCTTCGTGTCTCCGCCCCTTTGTCTCTCTGTGCGCTCTCGCTCTCTCTCTCTCTCTCTGTGATTCTCCCTTTTCCTTCTCTCTTGCGAACGTGACTCTGCACATATCACGCGTGCCTTGCCCAATGCAGACAGCTCGCAGGAGTGTTTGCGCATACTGTCACTCACCTTGTACATAGGCTCATGCTGCCCACTTCCAGCCCCATCAAACCAGAGTGCAGCGTAGCTTGGGCCTGCGCCGTACTTTGCACGGTATGTTGTTTCATTCTTTCCCCTATGGTCGCTTCCAACCGAGAAGCCGACCTGCAACTGCGGGTTGTAAAGCACGTCGCATATGTGGATATGGATGGTCCGCAGTGCTGGAGAGAGAGAGAGAGAGTGAGTGAGTGAGTGAGTGAGAGTGTGAGAAAGAGAGGAGCGAATACAGTTGGAGTTAAATGACACGTGCCCCGCCTCAATATGGTACGCTAGAGTCCCGCGTCAGAGTAACGTACGTTTCCGAGCCCCCATTGAGGGGATCACGGAAAATCGCGACGCGTGGAAAATGGCTGAAAAACCATTTGCCACCCAAAGACAAAGAAAAACCCAAGAAGACATGACGTGATGTGCCTTTTGTCGAGGAGATCACAGGCTGCGGGAAGCTTATGTGCTAGAAGCACCAAATCCAAATAGACCATTTGAACAAGAAAGGAATGTTGGAGCCGGAGTTTCCTGAGCCAGTCTTCGCAGCTGAGGTAACAATTGGCCAACAAGTCGGCCAAGACAGAACCCCACAAGCCGGCACCGGCAGGAAGACGGGCAAGGAGGGCTTGACTGACCCGAGCGGAGGCCGAGGAAGCATGGCCAACCCAAGCGTTGGCTGGATGGACGACAGTGCCGACGTCTGTTGACAGCACCGGGTCAGTGCGGCCGCTTGCAATTCAGCCGTCCTGCACAAAGCGGCCGGGCGCGGAAGCGCCTGATGCACAGGGAAAGTTCTTGCAACCTGCTCGCCGTACCCACCGCGATAAGCCGCAGCACGCAGCTTCCTTGTCCCATGCCCCAATGGTTTCGGGAATGAACTTGACTCCCTGTACAGCGCAGCCGCAGTGTCATGGTGGCTTGCCTTCACTGCCGCGTAGGCTGTCACTGACAGGATTCCAGCTGCCGTGCTATAGTTTCAACAGCTGCCTGGGGGAACTCCATCCGCTGGGGCCTGGGGCCCGTTTCGAATAGGGCAACTGCCGCATCGGAACCATGGGGTATTTTCGCAGGCTTGTCCTTGTTCACGACTCCCCAACCATTGCATTTTGCGTTTAGTCTGCTGCGTTTTCTGGGTCATTCTAGAGCCCCGGGTAAGTTAGATGCCGTTGATCTTGAAGATTGATTCTCAAAGCATTTGTCAACGTTGTTGCAGCTTGTAAGCTAAGAAACATGCAGCATTTGTGATGTCGGCAGACAATTTGCATACACATCATGTCAGACCCATCGACATCGCGAGGAAGCCGATGTAGCACATTTTCTATGCTTTGCATGTTGATACATCGAGCGCATTATGGGTGGCTGGGCAATGTTTTGACCTGCATCTTGAGTTTGAGTGGCCCTGTTGCCATTGCAGTTGTCCTTCTCAACTTGACGGCCAGGTCGGCGACGCGCAAGGGCACAGGCCCCTGCCAAACCTAGGCAGAAACTGGACACCAAGCATCTCGGCTTGAATTCGGCCTTGTGGCACTTGCAAAAAAGAAGCTTCTCGCAAGCATGAACGTCTGCAGGTTTAATTGCTTATTCTGCGGAGGCTTGCAGGCGGTGGAGGCTGGATGTTGCATCCCATGTGTGTGGCTTTGTAGTAGCTCTGTGTAGTGTTCATGTAAGCGGCACCTAATCCAGCATGTTTGGTGTGCTGCCATTCGCTCGATTTCGTTTTATCTTGGCGTACGACTGTCGTTCAGTGTTGAGCCGTCGGTATCACGAACTTTTTCTGCTTCTGCGACTGTTGAGGGTTGCGTGTGTTGGCACTTGTTTTCACAAGACTGTACATGTCATCTTCAGCATTGCAACCGGCCTGAGCTTGGCAGGTCAAGATGGTGCGCCTCGAAAAGATCGGGTTCTTGACGCTGGGTCGCAATGATGTCACCTGGACCTGACCTTTTCTGTGGAAGTTGCAAAGCTCAGCCTTTTTGTCATGGCAGGTCAAGATGGTGCGCCTCGATTGACTGTCTCAACCGATTGTCGCGTAGAGCCCGTAGAGCTGAGGAAGTGTCGAGTTTGCAGTGCTGGTTTCTCTTCAGCAATAAACTACCTCAGCGAGGCTCCCCCGCACATGCGAGGGATGTAAGATCTTAGAGGCTGACTGTCAGCTTGTCGAAGCTGCATCCAAGCGGATGTCTGCACGAGGCAGTCGATGTTTACAGCGACTGGGTTGACAAGAGTGCCGAGGCAGGCATCAGCTCCTTCGCACAGACATCACGCAAGCAGTGCATGTTTGTCGCCGTCAGGCCAATTACGAGCCGGAAGAACCGGCAGCCAAGAAGAGCAAGGTTGCTGAATGAACAGCGATGCTTGTAGCTGGTCGTGTGGGCTTCACTCAGAACGCCGGGTCGCGGGCCGCGGAGCGCGTGTTCAAGGATGGTGAATGCATCAGCGTAGACAGCGTAGACAGCTTAGTCCCGGTTGTCAAGGGTGGTCCCTCCGGCGCATAATTGAGCATGCCCAACCTGCCCTGTCCCTGGCATTGCTGGGCATGTCTCGCTTCGACAGCAAAAGAAGCCGTTTCACTGTTGTGCAGCGATGGTGCAGTCGTGAGAACGGATGCCGCCTAATGTGTTGTTTGTGAAACTTTGTGAGAATTTCCCAAGCCGCACTTTCTCTCGAGCCAACTTGACATGAGCCATGCTCTGCCGGAGTACATTTCTCATGGGACAGTAGTTGAGAACATCGGCAGCCCTGGCTTCAACTGCTCTTGATTAGGATCAATGAGCAATAGAAGTAGTAGCGCCCGTTTCTTCTTGCATTGTGTTTGGGGAAGTTCCTGCGATGGCGCAAACTTTACGAGTTATTCCGCCGCTGCCCACCACCGAGAGAGGAACCTCCTGTTCCATCACGTGTGACAAAGCTGGCAGCTTGTCTTCGGATGAGAACCAGATTTTGGCAGTCGAAAATCAGCTAGAGTTCTGGTTAATTTTGTGTGCACGTCTGGCAGGTGAGCTGTTGCTCTACTGCAGCGGCAGCAATGTAATTTGGCGGCCGGTGTCTGCTATGGCAGCAGGAACCGAAAAGCCCGAGGAAGTATTCTGCTGGAGAGGCGGGCTGCTGTGTCGAACAAGCGTCATGCTTGGAGCTTTCCGCGCTCGCCGCTCAGGTCATGTGAAGAACACCACCTGCGCAGCTATGTCCCCCAACGGCCAGTGGGTTGCTTCCGGTGATGTCACCGGAGCAGTGAGAGTCTGGGGTGCCAAAGGGGACCACGCCCAGAAGAATGAGTACAGACTCTGGGACACTTAGCTTGGTGCAGCACTGCTCGTGCACAGTCTAGCCTGTCAAAGCACAGCTGCTGCAACAATGTGCATTCTGCCCAGGATGGAGTTGTGAAAGATGTGGCGTGGAGCGACGATAACGGCCGTCACTTGTCTTGGATCAGGTTCTGGCCTTCCATTCGTTACCCTAATATGCCCCGAATCCTTGTTACATGCAGGGGCGTCATGCTGAAGGGACAACGTTGTCGTAAATTGTACAGCACTGAAGGCTTGGTTGCAGCTGGTGATGGCAAGGAGGTGAGGGCGGCGGCAATGATTTGGGACACTGGCAGCAAGACCGGCGAGGTAAGCGGCCACACGAAGCAGGCCCGATCCCGACACCCCACGGAAAACCGCCTGGAAAAGCACGTGGAAGTTCACTACGAAGGTAGATGCAGTTTAAGACCAGCGAGATCGCTTTACGGATCGTTTCGTTCGGTTGCCTTCCGTCGCTGGAGTCTCGGTTCCTAGGTTGCCTGACGTCTCGCAGAGCATGGCAGATCTTTCTCTTCTGGTGTTTGCTGCGCAGGTGAACTCGATTGCTTTCCGATCGCAGCGGCCGTTCAGAGTGGTCACCGGAGGGGAGGACATGCAGGTGATCTTCCACCAGGGCCCACCCTTCAAGTTTGCCAGGCCCAGAGAGTGTCTTTTTTTTTTTTTTTTTTAAATTTGGATTCTT
Source organism: Symbiodinium natans (assembly GCA_905221605.1). Classification (NCBI taxonomy): domain Eukaryota; class Dinophyceae; order Suessiales; family Symbiodiniaceae; genus Symbiodinium; species Symbiodinium natans. The sequence goes on from CAJNDS010000680.1 coordinate 616,007, forward strand.
AGAATCACACGGCAGAAGTCTTGGGGCGTGGTGTCGTGTCCCAGAGGTCCTACACCAACCACTCCAACTTCGTCAACAGCGTGCGCTACTCGCCGGACGGCGCATGGTTCGCTTCCGCCGGCTCCGACTCCAAGCTTTGCTTGTACGAGGGTAAGGAGGGCGAGTTCTTGAAGGAGTTTGCGAAGCCGGAGGGTGTCTCTGGCAGCTTCTGGGCCATGGCCTGGTCCCCGGACTCAAGCCAAATCGTTACGGCTGGAGGAGACAAGAAGCTTCGCATCTGGGACCGAGAGGCAGCCGCCCAGGTGGCGGAAGCAAGTGTCGGTACAGGCCTGGGGGACATGCAAGTGGGCGTGTCTTGGGCGTCCTCCACGCGCGTGGTCTCGGTCTGTTTGGATGGACGGCTGCTTCTCTGGGATGTCGCAACTGGGCTGAGCCTGGCTGGCACCGTCAACGGCACGCAGGGACCTTTGAACTGTTTGGCCTGCGACAAGAAGTTGAAGTGCTTGGTCTATGGAGGGACGGAAGGTTCTGTTGCCATCGCTCCGGCGTCAGGGCCAACGATCCAGGCGAGTATTGGGAAGGGTATTCAGCATGTGCTAGGACACTCGGACTCGTTCGCAGGGAAGCCGGAAGCCTGGATCATCTCGCTGGACGACTGTATCCGCAAGATTGGCTTGGAATCTGGCGAGGTAAGCGCACCGGTCGAGGTGAAGGAGTTCATGGTTGGTGCAGGATGGTTGGATGCTGGTGAATCGAAGCTGATCGTTGCCACTGGCAAGCGGAACTTCCATTGTGTTTCAGATTCGATTCTCTGGAGCAAGGCGGAGGCTGTGAAGAGGAGGCCCACTGCCTTTGCCAGCCTCGCAGGAAAGAAGGTGGCTGTGGCATTGGAGCAGCCCGAGGGTCAGACGGGTGGTATGTCAAGTGCACAGTACGACATCCAGCTGTTGGACATTGCCGACGAGACTGCCGATGGCCTGGTGGAAAAGGCGGTCTTGCAACGCCACCTTGCAGAAGTGTGTGCCCTGCGCTTCTCCCCGACAGGGGAGCACCTTGCCTCCAGTGACGCAGCTCACAAGATTGTGGTGTGGGGGCTGATGGATGAGGTTCCTGTAGCCAAGATTTCCGACTGGAACTTCCACACCGCAAGGGTCGGATCCTTGGATTGGCTCGAGGGTGGCCAGAAGCTTGTCAGCGGCTCCCTGGACAGACATCTTTTTGTCTGGGACATTCGGGACCCTGCGTCCAAGGTGCAGATCAAGGACACGCACAAGGGTGGGGTCACGGCCGTGGCTGCAGTGAGCGATTCCAGCTTCGCTTCTGCCGGTCATGACGGTTTCGTGCTGCTACATGGGCTGAGCTAACGGCTGGCTTACTGCAGATTACTGCAGAGCGGTAGCTGCTCTGCATTGACAACACATCTCACAACTCGACCCCTTCGATTTGAATCAAACCTTGGAAGCCTACTTCCTGCTTCGTTAGAGCAGTCCATGGAGCACGAGAGTGTGGAAGCACGAATGTTTCAGCATTACAAATGCAGGCACGCGCAGCGCTCAAGAGCCTTGCTGGTGGCAAGTCCTAGCCCTCGATCCGCAGTTCAACAGCTTTCGGAACCAGCTTGCATTCAGGAAGAATACATGATGTTAGCAGAATGCACACAGCTTGATAAAAGACATTCGATGTAGTCTCCTTCTTGCCATCCTTTCTGCATGGTGTGCGGCACAGTGTTTCTGAATGCTTCTGGTTACGATAGCACAGCGATCTTCCACCAACTCAACCCAGGCCGAGGGCTATGGCTGGGGCCGGCAGCCCAGTGAACCGTGATATCCGTGATACTTGGGGGCCCCGGCTGCGGTTTCGTGTCTTCCAGGTCTGGAAAGAAGACGGGTCCTACGAATATGCTCCGGGCGAGCGTGCCAGGCTAAAAGGTCGGAGACTCTGTGCCTGGATGTCTGGCAACCGAGACCTCTGCCTCTGCCTTTGCAGGTTCTGCGGTTCCATCAAAATCCCTTGACATCACCACACGTCATGCAGGCAAAGAGAAAGGCAAAGACAAGGGCAAGGGCAAAGGAGACAAAGGGAAAGGAGACAAGGGAAAGGGAGAGAAAGGCAAAAGCAAAGGCAAAGAGAAGGGGAAGGACCAGAACGGCCAACTGGAGTAGCTTTCTACGCTCATAAGAACTGTCGCCTAGTGCTTGCAAGAGCTGAAGCGCATCAGCTCTTTGTGCACTTTCGGTGCGAGGACTCCATGACTGCTGCAGAGCGTCTTGCCTTTGCCCAGGGAGCATTGTCAGCGCGGCGCCCCAGCACCTCCAGTGTTTGATTCTGGTCAGTGATGAGCTGCTGTGCAGCCATGTGAGGGCCATGTGAGACCTGCGAGGCAGAAGGTCCTGCAGCCAAGAAAGCGCGTGTTGGCGAGACCCGCACTCAGACCGGACAGTGGCAAAGTTTCCCGCCGCTCTGCCAAGCAGCTCCGCAGCACCTCTGCCCAGATGTGCAGGCCTGGCGCGGACGAAGAGGAGGAGGAGGAGGAGCTCCCTGAATTCGACTTCGAAAAGGAGCCTCTTCTTCTATTTTGTCCTCCTTCATTTTCATTTTGACTAGGTGACTGTGGACCCCTCTGTGATAAGCGAGGACTGGAAAGAGAAGCCAGTTGCACTCCTGAACCTCAAGGCTGCCGTGTTAAGCATTCGGATGTTCCCCATGAGAGACGTTTTCCCGACCCAGAAGATTGGGCCCAGGGAGCAAAGGATCTCAATGGGCTCATGGGTGTGGTGAAAGAGTGACACGGATGCAAGTGGTGCAGAAGTTTCATTCGGCGGTGACACTTGTGCGACGTGCAAAAGCTATACTGGTATGCGTGTGTTTGTATTTCAGTGCTTTTTGCAGGTACAACGAAGAAACAAAGAGGTTTCTCGTTAGTGTGGAGGCTCTCCGATTCTCCTTCAGAGGGATTTGCGTGAAAAGCCGGCCCCTTTGTTTGTTTGTGAGGGTGGCAAGGGCGAGAAGAGCATCAAGATGGAAAACATCTTCAAGGCTCGACGTTGCCGAGTGCTACTGCGGTACTGATGCCGCGCAACAGCCTGCGACCAGCTCGAATTCAGATTTCCATCGGGTCTTGCCAGCGAGGTTATGACAGGATGCATCGTAAAGCTGCGTGGCCTGGACGCCATCGAGTTGAATGCAACTTGGCGCAACAGCCAACAAGGGTGGAAGACATGCTCATGGCACTGGGGCTCGCATGTGGATTGCCCCGCCATTCGCTGACGTAGTGTTTTTTTGAGCTAGAAGCGTACAAGCCATGCTGAGTCCTAAGTGCAGGGCAGAGCACTCCCCCAATGACAGAGTGCTCAGGACTGCATTGGCGAATGTGGGCGGCTGGATGTGGTGCACTCAGTGCACTCAGCATCTCAGGGTCGGAGCAAGGAGCCAGCTGCAGGGTGCCGTGCCGTATTGGAGGTAGAGAACCTGAGATATGACATCACGCTATCTGATGGACCCTGCAGTCGCGTGAGTCGCGGGTTCGTCCTCGAATGACGCGGCAAGATGTTGCAAAGTGCTTGTGAGGACGCCATATCAAAGCGAAGCCTGCCAATGTTGAGCTTGTGGCCAAGTACGAATCTGCCAAGGCAACCGGTCGGGGTGACGGCGTTAGCTGGCACCGGATTTCGTCTGGCAGGTTGCGGGTGATACATCTCAGATGGACCGCATCAGGGCGGCCAATGGCCTTCGGGACCGCCTTTTGAGCCGTTGACAGAACTGCCCAGAGGCGACACTTTTTGCCGCTGGCAGGATCGGTTGACTGCTGTGGAGGAGTTCGACTTCCCCACTCCCATGGTGCCTTGGGCACGTTTGGGCACGTCTTGCCTGCTTTAGATGCAAAGGGTGCGACTTTGATTTCGATCAGGTTCTTCCAGCCAGCGCGCTCGAGGTTCGCACATCTCTTGCGCAGTTCTGACGCTCTGTGAAAGACCGCCGGGAAGCTGTGAGGAATACTCGCAGAAGTTCCCCAAGTCGGTGGGATTCCCAGGGTCCTCAGTGCTCAGCTTTGAGGCTGTTGGGATCCATTGGGTGTTCAGGTGGTGATCGGCCGCTCCAATGCCGCAAACCCAAAAGGTGCCCAGGTCTTGGCACGCGAGGCCGAGGGGGTCCAAAAAGCGCCCAAGTGGGGGGGGGCTAGCTTAATGGGGGACCGGTTCAGGAGCACTTCGAAAAAGCAGTCAGAAGCCAGAGTGCCCGCATGTGATCGAAATTATGGGCTGTGGCAAGCCACAAGACCTTGATGGTGGCATTTGTTTGCATGTTCCTGGGGCGGACGTTCATGTTCTTGGTGGTTGTTGTTTTCGATGAAGGAGCTTCGAGCTAGAGGCTAGACTCAGGAGTCTGGCAGAGAGCGCTGTGCTGAATACCCCGTAGTACGTGGACAGTCGCAGAAAAAGGCAAATCACTTGGAAGTGTGCGCCTGGAAGGTGGTGAGTGCCACGAAAGTCCCGCCGGGAGCGCGGCTTGTTTTTATCTCCGTCCCTCGAGAGAGGTGCGATGGGACTCACCAAATCCCTTTCAAAGCTGTAGCCAATCTTGCTTCTTGAACCTCTGCGCAGGTGTGTGGCCCCCACATTGGCCGGCGACTCAGCCCTCCCTCTATTTTTTCGCCCTTGTGGCATGTTTTCTTGCCGTGGGCATGGCGGGTACTGTACATGCGCAGCGTGGCGGCTTAAACCGCACTCAGCGCAGCCATGGCAGCAGGTGGTGTTCCTTTGCTAAACATGCTTGACGTGGTGAATGCAGTGAGTGCTGCACAGAGCGGCAAGGTTCGAGTTCTGGCTGCGCAGAGCCGAGGTTGACGAACTTCGCGGGTCGTTTGGGCCCCCGATTATTGGCTCAGTTCCTCTGTTCGTGGCGGCCTGGCTGAGTACATGGTGTGTCCAGCAAGGTGGCCGTATGGAGTATGAGTATGTAGGAGTAGAAGTAGTTCAGAACATGCACAAAGACCCCCCGGTTGTGACGTCGTGGTGGCTCTGGCTCAGATCTTGGGCATCCTGACCTTGGCAGCATGGAACTTCTACCTGACGGCTGTTGGCTTCTTTGAGCTGTGGTTTCCAAATCACCAGTGGGCCTTCGTGGCATCCATGACTTATCAGGCGGGGACCGGCCTCGAGGCCCTTGCTGCCGTCTGATTCTGTGCTTTCTGTGCTTGAGCTCAGGCGATGAACGTGCTTGGCACCACCACCATGGTGAAAGTCGGGCAGAAGGTGCCCTTCAAGCCTGCATATCTTGCAGCACTGGCGGTGCAGCTCGTGATGATTCTGGCGATGCCCATGCTGGCTTTCTGGACCCCAGAAGAGGTGGCCTGTCCTGCAACATTGCAACCCATCGTGGAACTTCTGTCGTGTTTTTTCGTCATTGATGGTCATCATCGATGGACATGCGTGGTCCCAAGCTGCTGAGGTTGGAGAGGTTGTCGTTCCTTCAACCTGGGGCTTCGCCGCCGCCCTGGCTTGCTGCGCTGCGCCCTGGCCCAGCAACTGGAGACCGAAGCACGAGTTCGGAGGATCTTTTTGAGCATCATCCTGCCCCTGAGTTCCGCCCCGATTCTTTTTCACCCTGTCCAAGTGCAGAGGTCTTGGGATTGGCGGAGTCCTGCTTCACGTCGCTCATCTGCGGACTTGCGGGGTCAATGGGAGATCCTAAGCTGATGGGAGCCATCATGACGGGTCAAGGCTGGGCCAACTGCACAGATGACGCAAGCAGGGGCTTGACGCTGCTTGTCCTTTGCTGAAGCTTCTGGACATTTGCAGGTATTGTTGGCGTGCTATGTCCGATATTGATGCTGTCGCTGAAGTTCATCTCCGGAGATCCCATGAAATGGAAGTACCAGGCAGGGTCGAAGTTGATGGTTTGGGCACAGCAAGAGGTAAGCCAAATATCACCAAGGAGGTACCTGATAGTAGCTTATACTAGCTGATAGGATTGATGGTAACATGGCATAATATGGCCGTGGAGAGTCCGGCTGCCAAGATTGGCATATGGCCTAGTTTGGTGGCACAGGTCGTGTTCGGCTTCTTCGGCTTCTGTGCAGCCTTACAAGCAGTCGGCTTGTACCTTGTTCGGTACGTGCCCAGTTCTTACCAGGATGGGGGGCCCCAGAGCATGATCTCACAAGAGGGGGCTTGCAAAGCCTCATGAATCGATCCGGGTCAGGAGAACAGGCAGCCTGAAGCCACGATGGCGGATGTGATACGCATCAGTTGCCTCGTCCGAACTCAGACAGAGCCCAGCTTCCCTGAGCCGCTCAGCAGGCCGCTGTCTCTCTGCTGAGGCTCCTTCACCGTCTCGGAGCCGGCGGAGCCGGACCCCGCTCGGCAGCTGATCTCTGGGCAGCGCACCCTGGGCGCCGTCCTGAAGGCTGTGATGCCTGTGAATATGCCTGTGAATGGCGATATGCACATGGCTGAACACATGATACACATGCGCCGTGGCTGTCCATGACTGACCGTCGGGAGGATGTGGTCCCTCAGCTTGTGAACGTCTCTGTGATCTTCGTGGTGACCTTCGTGGTGTTTCCCGGCGTGGCGGCCACCTGGTCTCCGCAGCTGGAGTTCTTTGTCAGCAAAGGCGGCTTGGCCTCCCAAAGAGACAAATCGTAACAGTCTATTGTTGTCTGTCATTGTCAGGGTATCCTACAGACTCTTCTTATGTCCGATTTTGCCACATGTGAAAGACAGGTCCGTTGGGCAAGGACTGGTACGCGACGCTCGTGATCGGCATCTTCCAGATCTTTGATGTGGTAGGTCGGGCGACACCCAAGGCAGAGCCCCCCTCTCAAGAGGCGTAACCCACAGGGCCACTGGTTTTCGTTCGTTTTCGTGTCAGGCGCTCGAGAAGATCGGAGTTTCTCCGAGGAGGCTGTTTATCCCGGTTTGGCTGCGGTTGGTCTTCATCCCAGTTCCTTGGCGCATTTTGAAGAATTTGGGCAACACCCAGCCTGGTGCACGTCGCAGCCGCTGTTCCAGCCAGGCTTTCATGCTTCTGCAGCGCTACCCCAACTCAATCGCAGCTCCCTGGCAGGTGCCGTGGTTCGGGAAGTAGGAAAAGCCCACTGCTGCTGTCAGTAGCCGAAGCCGTACGTGGCACTTTGCGCTTCAGGATGTTGTTGCCTTTGCAGTCATGGCCCTTTTTGCGGCCTCCAATGGATGGTGTAGCACTCTGGCCATGATCTACGGGCCGCAGCAAGAATCTGGGCCAAACCTTGGGGGGGGGGGGGGGGGGGGGTGGGGGCATAATAGTTAGGACAGGGTATGCCCCACTTTTTTTTACACCCGCTCAACCCTCATTCGTTTTTTCCCTAGGGGGGGATATACGTTTTCAACATTTCAATATATTTTTCCTAATTTTTGACATCCTACCCTCAACCATTCCTAACAAAAAATCTCAATAAAAAATCAATAATTTTATGATAAAAAATATTAAAAATTTCATCATAAAATTTTCCAAAATTTTCATAAAAATAATATTTCAAAATTTTCATCTTAAAAATCTTCCAAAAATATTTGTTGAAAAATTGCATTTTTATAAAATATCTTGGTTAAAAATCTTGGTAAAAAATCTTGGTAAAAAATCTAAACATATTTATCTCCCTCTTTCACAACCTTATAATATTCCATTGTTTCCGGTTTAGGCTGTAAAATTGCTCCATCGTTTAATTTCTTGATATAGGCGTTTCTTTTGTTTGTATATGAGGCTTCGGTATTTAAATTGCTTGTTCTGGATTTAGGTTTTTCACTGATAGCCTCAATTTTTTCTAACATCAAATCCATTTTATGATGCACCTCCGAAATCATATCATAAATTTTTTCGTTAAATTCTTCCGCTTCTTCCTCCTTTGGTTTTTCTAATATCGGCTCCTCTTTAACAACCTTGGTTTTGCTAACGGGCATATATACAATATAATATAAAAGTTTTTTTTAAAACTAAATCTTTTTAAAACTTTTCCTTGTCGCTCATACAGCAGTTGCATTTTTTGCAATATGCTATGCAGTTGCTTATCGTGTGAGTTTGGTCGTTAAATTTTCTTTGCGCCGTCAGGTTCGTTCTTATATTTCCGTTTATTGACTTTACATAAAAATCTACATTGCATAATTCGCACCTCCCGTTCAATCTATCTAATAACCAATCTGCTGTAATATAGTTTTTATGGTCAATTTTCCTTTTAGCTTTTCTGTCTTGCTCCTTATATCCTTCCACCTTTCTTTTCAAATAATTGTAAATACAATTTTTATTAAAATCATCATCATCCTCATCGTATTTATAAAAACTTACATTATTTAAATCAGTTGCCCTCGTGATCGCTGTCCATATCCAATTCTTATCTACCAAACAATGATTGTAATCAAATATTGTTATACCTCCCTCTATGCTGGAACCTTGGACACTGTGGCAGGTATAACAATAATTAAATATAAAATGCTTCCTCAACATATCTAACGGCAATTTTTGTATTTTCTTATCGTGCTCGTCTTCCAACACCACCATATTTTCAATGATGTTTAAAATCTTGTATTTAAAATTTACTTGAAATTTATATTCTGTTGATTTTAAATACTCTCTGCATATCATCACCTCGCCTACTTCATATTCGCCCTTTCTATTTTGCTTTTTTCTTATTTGGTTTGCTACTTCCTTGCAGGTGTCGTTCAAATAAGCTACATTATTTTCGTTTAGGTTCATGTCGGAAGTGTATTTGAAATATTTTTCTGCTAGCTCTCTGACCTTAATGTTATTTTCAAAAATGTCGATATAAATATTTTCTAATTTTTTCCTGTCTTCCTCTTTTCTTAACCTCTTACAAACTTTCAAATAAATATTATATTTAAAAATCTTATCAACACAATTATCAGCATATTCTTCGTGCTCTTGTAAATTTGTTAATTCCGATACTGGTTTTAATTGCTTACCATCTCCTGTTGCCACTATTATTTTATCTTGGTTGTTTTCAACAAACTCCCTAATTCTATTCAATACCCTTAAACCATTAAAATAAATCTCGTCAAACACTATAACATCATAACCTGAATAATCAAACTTTTCTAACTTCTCATCACCGACTGCTATGGCAAAAAACTTATTAACTGTTACCGCTTCCTTTCCGTATTTTTGGACTAGCTTATTTGTCGGACATACAAATAAAACATTCATTCCCATCCGCGCCATTTTTTCACATATATAACTTTTTCCAGACCCTGCATATTTTGCCCTGATCATAACGTGTTTAGCGCTAATAACTTTTTCTATGATATTTTTTGTATCATATTCGTCCCTAATTTTTATCGCTGTATTCTTGTAGACGGGGATTTTATCCAGTTCGTTCTTTTTCCTTTGATATGTTTCACTTGGCAGTTTTACTTCCTCTCCTTCTTTATTCGTTCTCCATTCTCCTATACCAGCTTTCATTTCCAATACTTCCCTCGCTTTTTCCACATCTTCGGATTTAATAACAAATGCATCTGTTTTTACACTGACTGCCTTTATAGAATTTTTCCTTAATTTATTATAATCTTGGCACATTTTAAAATTATGATCTTGAAGCAACAGCTCTTTAATGTAAATAAAACCGTTGTTTAATGTTGCCTTGTCTGAAACATTAACCAAATAATATTCCAGACCTTCTTCTTCTGTCGTCTGTATTTGCATAGAAAAATTATCGTTTTCTATATCGCCTTCGTAAGTTGTTTCGTTTCTACATTCCATTTCTGTTATTTTGTGAATTTTACCTCCGTGCCTTAATTGAAAATCCGATGCTTCCCTGAGGTTCTTAAAGACAATGCTTTTTTGGTCAGTGCTTCCCGTTTTTTCCAAAAGTCCGATATTAACATTTACAATAAGTTTTTTAATCAGTTTATCCAGTTCTTCTTCGTCACTAATATTTTTGTTCCATAGTTCTTTTACATAATCGTTATAATTTACCTCGTGAATAAAGGATGGTGTCTTATAATACAGTATGTTCAGTTTATTGGTGTCAATTTGTTTCAAATATTTTCCGTAAATCAGGTTATACCTCTTGTTAAACATTAAAAAGGTGCTGGGTTTTACAATTCCACATTGGCTACAATCTTCAACGAAAAATAAAGTGTAGTCCGACATCGTGTTAAAATCCATCTCTTTAAGGTAGTTTTTCCAGACATCGAACTGATTAAAAACCGGCACCTGTGTAATCCCTACTAGTCTGCTTGTGTAAGCTTTGGTTATGTCAATCTCGGTTAGGTTTTTTGGTATGGAACCCTTATCTGTAAAAAGTCCTGCCGGTGGTATGGTTTTTGCTTCGTGGTAAATTTCCAAATCCACTTTGTTATAAAAGGACTTGTGCAATGGATTAAACAGACTCTTGTTAAAATGAAACATTGCATCGTTCATATTGTTGTATGTTTTTTCGTTATCAACTGCGATACATCCATCAGACGAGTCTTTAATCAGATTTTGGGTTTTTATTATAAAGGTGGTTTTTTTAAGTTTCATTTTTATTTGTGTTATGATGCCTGCTTGAAATCTGATCTGTGGCTCATATCTAGCATTCACTAGTTCAAAAAATATCTCTGTCAAATTGTTTAGCTCGGGCACTAAATGAATAGTTTTCGGCTCCTTATCTTTACTGACCATTTTTAAAATGTCGTGTGTGTCTCTGAACATTTTAAACTCGGGTGGCTCTTCTTTTTCGTTTAAATGGTAGTCCGTGGAGGCTTTCACCAGTGGTCTTTCTTCTTCTTCGTTTTGTTTATGTTCTATACTTTTTAGATCGTTATTTATGGTGTATATATGGCTGTTTTTTACTATGGCATAAAACGGCTTTATTCTTCGTTTGTTGTGCTCGGGCTCGTGTTTGTAAATCATTTTGTTGAAGCTGTTGTAAATTCTAGCTGGTATTTTGAATGCCTTAAAGACCTTATCCATCTCTTCAATGCTAGCTCCATTGCTGTAAAAATCGCTTCTGCCTATAATTTCAATAATTTTTTCTCTGGTCAGTTGGTTTCTTTTGCCATAGTCCATTAAGGTATCTTGGTAAAAATCGGATAGTGAATTTATCCAACATTGATTTTCTACGTGTGTGCTATTTTCAATTGCTTGTCTCAATGTTGTTAAGTTGCTGTTAAGGTCTGTGTAAATATAGCGGTGATACATCGATACGTGTTGTATTCCATCAGTTAGGCTTTCCTTCATTATGTCAAACTTCTCACCGCTTTTACTGATTTGTTCCACCTGTTGAATTTTGATTGCATCAAAAATATCTGTGTATACTTGCTGAAACCCCTTTATAAATTCATTAAAGTCTTTATCTGTCCTTAATATATCAATTAATTGTTTATATACATAGCTCACTAATTTTTTAACTCCATTGCCTAAATCATATAATACAGTGGTTTTTTCTATTTCGTTGTCATCATTTGTATCATATATTTTATAAATAATCTTCTTGATCCATTTAGTGTCAAATGTTTTTGCTTTTACAGTCGCCTGTCTTATGTCAAAGTTTTCAATATAAAAGCTTTTTCCATTTCTTGTAAATGCAGGTTTCATTTTTGCTTTTGCAGGGTCTTTAACCACATAAAGTTGAAAATTCACCAAATAAGTATTCATACTTTTCTTTTCGGCTATTCGTTCGTTCAGGGGTTTTGACTTTTTAAGGTCTTTGATTGTTTCGTTGTATTTGTCCCTCGCTTTTTCTGCTGTTCTTTTATTGGTGCTGGTAAGGTTTTTTATGAAGTTCTCGGCGGTTGCTACATTTGCAATTTTCCTATCCTTGTAAAGTGATACGATCTGATTTAGCCTGTTTTTTGTTGTTTGGGTGATTTTGTTCGCGCTATTGATTCGCTCCTGTTTCAGTTTGTTCAGTTTCCTGACATTGCTCTCTACAAACTTGTTCATACTATAAACTATATATTAATATTTATATATTATTTTTTCTTTAAACCATTTTTAAAGAAAAATTTTTATAATAAAAATTTCTATATATTTTTTAAAGTTTCAAAAGTTCAAATCTTAAATATGGTCGGCTGTTGCCCTTTACATAAAAATTACTTTGGTTGTTCCTTTCCTCTATTCTTTCTACTTCATATGTTTCCTTGCTCCATAAACTGACCCTTTCTTTTTCTCCGGCTTTCCTTTTCCTGTAAATTTTAACTTTACTGCCCACTGATATCTCGGGATACTTTCGGGTTCTGGTTGCTTGTCTGGTCATATTTTGTTTTGCCTTCAATTCGTTCTTCTCCTTCATTGCTTCCTTCGGTGTCATTTTTATAGCCGAATGTTCCATTTTGTTATTGTATGTTAGCAAAATTTCAAAAATATAATCCGTCCATTGGATATTTTTTTTTCCCTTCTTTTCGTCGGCTTCAACTCTTTTATAAAGCATATCCTTAAATGTTCTGATGGCTCTCTCACTAAAATTAGCGTGTGCTCTGGTTCTGTGGTGCTGTATGCCTTCGTCGTTCAAATATTTTTGTATTGCTTCCTTCTGTAATGCCCCCTCGTCATCGGTATAAAGTATTTTTGGCTTTCCTCCCATTTTGTTAAAGCCCTCTATGATTCCCGATGCTATGCTTGCTTCGTTCTTGTTTTTAATCGGGACTACCACCATAAACCGACTAAACACATCAATCATTATCGCCCCGATGTTGAATTTTTGATTTTGGAGGTCATTTATAAAAAACAAATCAAATTGAAATTCGTAAAAAGGTTCTGGTGCTATAAAGGTGTTTCTTCCTCTTATCTGCTTCTTCTGTTCAACATTTTCTCTAAAAAAATTATCAACATCTGCCATTGTAATAGTTTTATCTTTCTCTCTTGCATCTTTCAATGTTTGTTTTTTGCTCCCGAAACCTGCCCTATCATAATAGACATCATTTATTATAGAATTCTTTTTATTATCGCTCATAATAAAAAGGATTACAATTTATTTTTATAAAAATAAAATTTTGTAAAGTATATTGTTAATTTGTCGCCCTTTTTCATTACCAAAACTTTTTAGAAAAATATTGCAAAAGAAATTATATGCTAAAAGGTTTAAATCTATATTATCGTCTCCGAATTTTCTGTTTTTTCTTTTCTGTATCATCTTTTGTATTTTAATCTCTGATTCTATTCTGTATCTGTCCAATGGTTTATGTCCATATGTTAAACAGTGTCCGACATATCTGATATACCCCATTGATTCTTTATTTATATGTTTGTTTATGTTTTTGTCATTGATTTCCTCCTTTATTTTTTGCATCCTCCTATTATAATGGAGGATGCTCCAATATACCGAGTTGAATGTTTCACGAAACATTTTGAAATTCAATTTTTCGTCGCATTTCTGGCAACGATTAAAAGAACTGACTAAATCAAAAAGGTCTTTTCGTAAAACTTGGTCGCATAAAAGTTTTATGGTGTTTTTTTGGTCGGTGCACCCCTGACATCTACATAACATATATTATAATATAGAAAGTTTTTCTTTAAACCATTTTTAAAGAAAAAATTTTATAATAAAATTTTTATATATTTTTTAATTTTTTACTCCAATCCACCTTGCAGGTGGAAGCCAATCCACCTTACAGGTGGAACCCAAACCACCTTGCAGGTGGAACCCAAACCACCTTATAGGTGGATAGGGGGCTCCTTCGTTTTTTAAGGCTTCCACCTTACAGGGGTTTTCCAATCCACCAATAAGGTGGAAGGGTTATTTTTTTTTCACCTTTGCAGGGTGGAAACCTTACAATATTTTAATTATTTTGATTTTTCTTCACCTTGTTCTTTACCTTCGGTTTTTTCTTTCTTTTCCTTCTTTTCTTTCTTTTCCTTCTTTTCTTTCTTTTCTTTCTTTTCCTCTTTTTCCTCTTTTTCCTTCTTTTCCTTTTTTAAAGGCTTCAACATTACAACATCATCTAGTGAATGTTTATTGTAAGCGCTAGTTTTAACAGCTGTTTTAGTTTCGGTAAGCTCCAAATTATTCATTATGTCAATGTTCTTATCGTTTAAGATTTTGTCCAAAGCCTTTCTCTTGTTATACTGTCTCGCGCTTTCTCTTTTTCCTTCGCTGAAACCTTCCTCTGTTCTTCTTTTATGGTAATACAGTTTTTGATATAATGCGAGCTGTTGTTTAATGTCTTCCAGTGTCAATTTGTTTAACATTTGTTCCAATGTTGTATGTTCCATATATACTATAATATATATAATAATATTTCTTTAAAACAATTTTAAGAAAATTTTTCTATATATTTTTTTTATAAATATTTTTTTAATTTCATATTTACAACAAATTGTAAATATGAATTTTATGAATTCTTATCAAACTAATTAGCCACTATCTTATGTAGTGAATGGTCGCAATAGCAAAGGGCGCAATCGGGGCTTTTCCTGTTTCAATACCTAGGGACTTCAAAAGATGCGAGGCGCCTGTGTTGCGTCGCATCCAACATATATTAGATTATATTTTTTAAATGTTAATCCATAGTTGATAAATCTTTTGTTTCTTTTATTGTTTCTGGTTTCTTCTTATTGCATTTTATAATATAATAAACATCTTTATCTAACTTTTTTACATCTTCTTTAAGTTCTTTAATATCCTCCTCTGTTTTGTAAATTTTCATTTCCAATTTTTGTTTCAATTCCTTAATATCATCAGCGTTTTTTTCTATACGTTCGTCGCATTCTTCGGGTGTTGGTGTCCTGCCTTGACCCCATCCATTATCACAAATGGCTACACTTCCGGATTGATCTGGTGTAAAAATATTATTATCGGGTGTTGTTCCTCTACCAACTTTATAACTACTTCTATTTTCAATTATATAAATGGTTTTACTATCTTTGTCGCTTGTTGTTTTCGTTTCTTTATGATATAAATTTTTTCTACATCTACACGGCAAACAGTTTAAACTGGTAGGTGTTAATATAAATCCTCCGTTGTTTGTTTGTTTTTCTTCATCTTCCTTATTACTCATATTTTTAAACATTAGACTTTTTTTAATTTTTCTTAAATTTTAAATACTGTAAAACTCCCTTGCAAATTTCCAAAATAGAATAACAACATCGTCTATACCGTGGCTCGGTTATTATTATTTGTTCGACGTCTTCTATTTCATTTATCGCCTCTATGTATTTGTCGTAATTCATTATATAATTAAAATATAAAATCTTCTATGTATTTATAATGAATAATAGCATTCCAATCGTCAAACCAATAGACATACCGGAATACACATACAAAAACTCAAAATATGATATGATGCCGTCGCTTCCATTCAGGGGTATATTGGTAGCCTCTTCGACAGGCGGTAAAACGGTATTGATACAAAATCTCATATTGAATATTTATAAAGGCTCCTTTGAAAGAATATTTATATTCAGTCCTAGCGTTCATGTTGATGACACATGGAACAGCGTAAAAAAACATATATCGGAAAATATGAATGTAGATACAGAAAAAGAAAAAACATACTTTGAAGAATATAACCCCGAAGCATTAAACCAAATTATAAAAACGCAACATAAAGTTATTGATTATCAAAAAAAGAATAAGCAAAAACATTTGCATTCAATATTAATTGTCATTGATGATTTCGCGGACGATCCAAAATTCGTAAGGTATTCAAATATATTACATTCCCTATTTACTCGTGGTCGTCATAATGCAATATCTGTATTATTATCAACTCAAAAATATAATGTCCTCGCTCCAATCGTAAGGTTAAATACGTCCGCTTTATTTATATTCCGATTGAAAAATATGAATGAGGTAAATTCATTTCTAGAAGAAAATTCCGCATTGGTAAATAAAGAAGAATTATATGAAATGTATAGAATAGCTATAAACGATGCCCCCTATTCATTCTTATATATAAATACAAATGCAAAAGATATAAATCGTATGTTCTTTATTCGCTTTGAAAAAGCTATGACAATATCATCAGAATTATAAAACTTATTCAAAAAAATTATTCATAAAATTATTTCAAATTATTTTCTTATTTATTATTCCGCGCCTTCTTTTTTTCCACCCCCTCGGTCGCGAAGAGATCCGCTGCGCCGACGTCAGGCACTGCGATACCTTGGATGATGCAAGAGATAAAATTTTGTTTTTTATGAAGGTGTATTTTTTAGCCAAGTCGCTTCTTCTTCTTCCTTCTCCTTCCTTTTTCCTTTTCACTTCCCTCCTCCTTTTCCTTCCTTCTTCTTCATCGCCTTGGTTGGTATGAAAATGATAAAAAATAACACAACAAAAAACCAAAAAAAAAACAACATTTAGATAAGTAGCGATGTTGCGGATGCCCAGAGGAATATTACTAGCTTTTTTTGGTGGCGGGGGGATCATCACCCCTTTTCCTCCTCCTCCTTTTTTTCCTTTCTCCTCCTCTTTTCCCTTTCCTTTCAGGAGATGCATCGGTGGTGGCTTGGGTGGGAAGCTGGGCATGGGTTTTGGCAAGGCGTTCCTTCTTGCCTCCTCTATCATCTTTTTTTCCTTTTCCTTCTTCCTCATTTTCATTCCCATCTCATCCTCCTTTATCATTCTTTTCTTTTCCTCTTCCGTGTATCCCATTTCCCACTCCTTGAACCTTTCCAGACATAACGCCCACTCCTTGGATGTGCAAAAACCAAAAACTCTACAATGACCAAAAAAAAAAAGAAATGGTAAAAAAAAATAAGCCGAGATGCGCGGTGAAGTCTTCGAGTTGTTGCCTTGGTTTGAAAGTAGATATATAAACAGCGGATATATAAACAAAAGTTATTTTATAAAATAAATATTGACGAGTAGCTATGACGACAGGTGCTTCCATTGCACCTCCATCATCAGGGGTATGAAAAAACAAAGCCTCCATTGCTACACAGCACTATCTAAAAAGCCTGCGGGAAATACAACAAGTTCAACAACAACCACAAAAAACACGACTGAAAGAGAAAAAAGAGACGAGAGGGGAAAAAGAGAGAGAGAGGCGCATTCACTCTACCAGATCTAGCGCAAGTCCGCGGGAAGGGTGAGGTAAGAAAGGAAGAGAAAAAGAGGTGCAAAAGCAGTATAAAATTCATAAAAAAATATATTTCATAAAATAATATTATTCCAAATTATTTTATGAAATTTCATCAAATCAATGAATAACTACACAAATTTATAGCGGGTAATTTATATACCAATTTATCGCTCTTCGTTTCTTCTAATTTTTCAATCCTTTCTATACAATCCTTCAAAGTATTGAATAGTAAAATATCAGTTTTAGTTTTTTCATCTATATCAAGTTCTTTTATTTTTTGCATATTTTCAGTGGCAGTATTTTTAGATGTTTTCAAACCCATATATTAACATTTAGATAAAAATATTTTAATCATCGTCTTTAACTTTCTTTTTTAATTTCGTTATTTCTGATTTCAAATTTGTTATTTCCTTTTGCATTTCTTGCACACAACCCCAAAGAACAACTGACATTTTATTATATGCTAATAATTTTACGCCTTCTTCGTTATAATATATGATGTTGTCCCATTCAGAAGGCATTTTAGCGTTTTTAATATCATCTGCTATAAAACCTAGGTTGCTCTTCTTGTCTTCATCCTTAATAAATTATATGTTTTCGGTTTAATATATTTAACCGCTTTGTAACATTCTTTCGTGTCTATTTCCTTAATGTTCTCTTTTAATTTAGCGTCTGATGTTTCAGTTAAAGCAACACATGTTACATTTCCACCAATGTCTGCATTACTTGTTGTGGTAAAAACACCATAAACATCAACTCCTGTATTGGTTGCGTCTAATCTTGACAAATTATTATTACTTAATCTAATCAATCCGTCATTATCTGGATTGTTAATTAATACTCTTTGTTGTCCTGAAACATCAGTATTTGTAATTTCCAGTTGTCCGACTAGTGTAACTTTTCCGTCTGTTAATTTAATTTCCGGTGTCGATGCTTCTAATCCAACTGTTAAATTAATATCACCTAACGTATCACCATTCCTAACAAATAGTTTATATTGTCCATCCAACACTTCTTTCAATTCGCTACTGTTCTGAAACATAAAACGCCCCCAACTAACAACATCTGCCTCACCAACAATATTACCTATACTGTTAAATGTTAAGTTATTTGTAACTGCTCTATTTATTGTTATTCCGTTAGTGTCGTTTAATTGTAATGCTATTGCTCCTGTTGTAGGGTCAGTTGTTCTATCAGTTTGAAGACTAAAATTAATTTCTTCTGTTGATATTACATTCAATGAACTATTAACGTCTGCTCTTTGAAATATTCTTCCATCAGTGCTTAATAACTGTTGTCCTAAAAATGTTGCGTCATTTTCCACTCTCGTTTCGTTAAAATTACTTACACCGCCTACTGTTAAATGATATGAAAAATTATACGCTCTTCCTATTCCTACTGTTGCTGTTGTTGTGCTTCCAATGCGTAATCTATAATCGCCTCCTGTGTCGTGTAAAATCATTTCCGTTCCGTTTGCTGGATTACTCGGGTTCATACATCTAAAATTTCTGTTCTTAAATTCAAATACTCCTTGTGTGTCCCTAATTCTTAAATTATAATTAGCATCTCCACTATTTCTAAACATATCAAACCCCGCTGTCGGTAGTAGAATATCACCTGTTGAATTTGTTAAATCTAAATTACCTCTAAAATCTGTATCTTTATAAAAAACTGTTTTACTATTTGCTTTATCACATTCTAAATGTGTATTAGTATCTCCATCTGTTGCTGTTCCTGTCATTAATCTTAAAGCGTCTTCATCAGTTCTAATATCCAGCGATGTATTAACTTTCGTAGCATTTACATATCTGTCTAATGTTGTGTTCGCATCCGTAAATTCCATTAAACCATTTACTCTTAAATTTTGTCTAACGATAGCATTATCAACAACATCTAATGTATAACCTCCTGTTAATGTATTTGCTCCTGTATCTACTAATAACGAATGTGATTTAACATATTGATTAGCATTATTATTTAGATTTAATATTCTTCCTGTATCACCTACGGAATTATAACAATCGATATTATCATTGTTAAAAGTAATATAATTATCAGTATTCCGAACCGTAAAAGATAAATTAGCATCTGCTGTATTTTCTACTACTAGACCACCTGTCGGTGTTTCTATTTTTCCAGACATTTTATAACCTGCATTATTATTTGTTAAATCTAATTGTTTAATAGCATCATCTGATGTATTATTACAAAATATTTTATCGCCTTGTAAAGTTATATAACTCGTTGCATTTTTAAACTCCGCTAAAACTTTGTCGCCTCCGCCTGTTTGATTACTGAATAATAAACCTGCTACCGGACTTATATTTACTGTTGAATTATTTAACGTTAAACCACTATGAATAACAGTCGGGGCGCTACAATCAATAATAGGATTGGCACTAAATCTATTTGTAAAATCTGATTTTGGAACTCTTAAATCTAATAAGTTATCAATTTCTGTATCGGTGTAGCCACCTCCACCACCTGCACCCGCTATTAATGTATCCACCTCACCTTTATTATAGAAATTTGTTGCTAATAATGTATTATTTTGATAATTAGTATTTAAATTCGTGTCTATTTGCGCTTGTGTATAATAATTACTAAATGTTGAATCAATTTCTGTTTTGTTGTAAAAGGTGCTCGTTAAAGTGGCGTTTGTTTGGTAGTCCGTGTTTAACAAATGTGTTATTGAACTAATATTCTGGAAGTTTTGAAGTTGTTTCGTGTTTAAAACTGCTATATCTGCTGTATTTGTTGCTATATTAGAAGTATTAGCCGAGTTAGTGTTTTCTACTTCTGTTTTGGTGGCGTATTGATCGCTTATTTCAGTTGCCCCTGTTGAAAAAATTTTGTAAATTTCGTTCGCGTAAAGCGTGGTTAAGTTGTTTATAGAAGCCATTATTAAATTAAGTAGATTTTATTTAATTTAATAATGTTTTATTTCTTTTGTCAGATCTCAATTTAATCGAGAACAGTCGAGGCACTTTCGGAGAGCTCAAAAACATGTTCTGAAACGAGCGTAACATATACCTGTTCTACGCCTAATGCGAAGGTGTTGTTCGCCCCTTTCAATTTAAAAGTTAATAAGGAGCCCATTTTGGTGTTGCTTCCTGTAAAATTCATATCTGGTTGCTTATCGAAATTTATTCCACCAATAAACTTATCGTTAGCGTATCTGTAAATGTCAATTGAAAAACCGTCATAAAACGGAGACATAACATTAACAGCACGGCGTAAGAAATACATAGCTTCGGCTAAACTTTCTATTGCTTGTTCGGGGAACTTTTTATTCGCGATCTGAACATAATATGAAATTTGTTTGGTGCTGTCAATCACACCTTCTAAATTATCAATTGACGCCGACATAGGATGATAAAACCATGTCCATTTTTTCTTCGCAAAATTTGCCGCAGTGTTATTATTATCAATCTGTGAATTAGAAAGGGTAAAAAACATTTGAGATAATCGTGTTGAAGACTTAACGATATTCATATTGATTTCGGTATTTCCTGCCGCGAAAGATTGTGAAAAACTGTGATAGGCTGGATAAACCATACGAAGCCGACCCCCTTTCAATAAATGCGAAACCACGTTATTATTGACGGAATTGTCGACTGTGATTAATTCGCATCGAAGGATACAATTTTGAATTGCCCACGAAGTTGTGGTGTTTCGTGTGGTAAAATATAAGCCATTGACATCGTCTTCCGCTTGTGTTCCTGCTACCGGCGTAGCCGGATTGATTACCGGTTCTTGTGCATCGGAACAAATTTCAAAAATAAATTCTAACGGACAATATCGAATAGGCGGATAATACCCAGATTGAACGAACCCGCAACATGGCTTATGTCCCATCCGAACGAATTTACCTTGCTCAATTCCTGTCGTGTTAGCTCTTGTAAGTTTTGGTAAAACAATTCCTCTATCATTTCTACCAGTAGTAGCGGTGGCATCATGTCCTTCAATTGCAAATGCATAAAGTCTATTAATTCGGCTGTCGTATCGTGTTAAACAACCTTCTTGGATGTCGTCTAAATTTCTTACTTCTTCACTTTTAAAAGATTTCATTTCTTCGCATACTAAATTATAATTATCGATATCGTTGATCTGTTGTCCTGCCGCATTGCATCTATAACGAGTGAAAAAGGCGTGGCTTTCACCTAATGGTCTTAAATATTCTCCTGCCGTGGTTGATGTATTCACAACATCAAAAAATAAGCAAATGCTGGACATATCGATGTAATTGTTGTCTTCTCCCGTGATCACAAATTTAATATATTTATTACCATTATTTGAACTAAAAATATTTCCAGATACACTAGGGAAATGAACCTGCTTACGATCGGTGATATACGCGGCGCTTTCGGGAAGTCCGAACTGTAACGAGTTTATCATATTATCCTGTGTTTCAGCAATAACTAAATCCATAACTTATATATTATTTATTAGATTTTTTATTATTAATATTATTATATTTTTTATGTGAATTTAAATTGTTAATATTTTTTGAAATTGGTTTTTCTAATTGCGGTTGTGATACTGCCGTTGCATCGGCTTCAACAATTCCTCTAATAGTTTCATAAGATGAATTGTTGATGCTTTTCGTAAGCTTGTTTTTAAATTGGACGTTTTCGGGGGCTTTTCCTACCCTTGTTTGTTCTTTCTGCTTCCTGACCTTATTAAGCATTCTATTATATTATTTAGGAAAATCATTTTTCATCAGGTGGTAGTGTCTCACTAACTCCATCAAATGCGCTTATGTCATGATTTTTTAAAGGGTTTAGACTATCAGTATATACATTCATCGCGCCTCCATCGAAAGCACTTACCAAATCTCCAACTTTTCTAAATCTTTTATGTTCTTCCGTGTTAGGGTTAAAACCTAAACTGAATGTAGGGCTGTTATATGTTCTCGTTCTTAAACTTCTATCTGGAAAATCTTTTGCAAGCGTTAAAACAACTGGACCTGCCTGACTATGTCCGACCAACTCCGTTATTTGCGGGTTATCCTGCAATACTCGCTTCGCTTCAATGTATCGTTCCATATCACGGACGCCACCTAATACACCAAAAGGGAGCTTCGTTAAGTTTTCTAACCAATTAACAGCGCTGGTTGTTCCTCCAACATACATTTTATTTCCTTTAACAAAAATTTTATTATCACGATCGTAAGCATATTTAATACCCTGTGAATTTGAAATTTTGCCGTTACTTTCTAGCATCGTATTTAGTTGCGATTGTATTTTTGACATTATATAAAAAAGATTATAAATTATTTATATCAATTATATTATATAACAATATTATGAGTATCAGACCATTGACGTATAAAAAAGTTTATGTAAATTCAAAATACCGCACTTCAAACAGTCGTGGAATAAGCGACTTTCAAATTGAACTAAGGGAAACCTTTGAAATACCCGATGGCACTATTATGCAAGTTCACGAGTTAGCCATTCCGAATACGTGGTATTCAATAAACTCAAATAATCAAAATCTATATTTTAGACATCAGATCATCGCACCAGCTACACCGCAAGGCATAACGTATAGGCGTATTGAAATACCAGTCGGAAATTACTCACCGCCGGAATTAGCAAATGCAATTCAGACACAACTGAATTTTTTCTTTGATAGTGGCGGTCGGTCAAATTCCTATACCGTCACATACAACACGATATCAAATAAGATGACGGTATCCTCAAATTATACAGAGGTGCTTTTTATTCCCTTAACTGATGCCGACGTTCCATCTTTCGTAGGTTCGTTTTCCAACAGTGTAGATCTGAATAATTTGAACTCTATAAATGAAGTGTTAAGTTTTAACGTTACGGTAGGCGATAGTTTCACTTCATCCGCTCCATGGACAACCGGCTTTATTAAGCTTCTCCATCACCAAGACCTATACATATCATGTCCGGAACTGTCAAATAATAATTTTCATAGTCCTTCGTCTTTTTCAAACGCGATCGTAAAAAAAGTTCCTGTCAATGCTTCCTTCGCAGGTATTATAAATGATCCCTACGGCGTTACAGATTACGATTATGTCAATGTCTCACGTCGTTCAATAAGACGGCTAACTTTTAGAATAACTGATGAAACGGGCAACCTTATCGACTTCAACGGCGTCGATCTCAGTTTTAGCCTCCTCTTTCATAATAGCGATGCTACTTGAAACGTAATAGAAAATATATAGAACAATATATATATATATGACCGATCAAAGCTCGGAAATTGTAGCAGTCAACGATGAACCTGAAAATGAAGCAACCGAAGCGCAACCTGAAACCGAAGCACCAATGCCTGAACCGGAAAAGGAAGAAGCTAAACGAGTTAAAATTCGCGACGTTGTAAAAGAACCTGCTGAATGTAGGGACTGTAAAAAAACGATGACTATAAAAACGTTGAGATATACCCATCCTGAAAAATGCGAAAAGAAACCAAGTAATATTATTGATAAACCAGTAAAAAGACAAGCACCTAGAACCAAAGCAAAAATAAACGTTGAACCTCTCGCACCGGAACATAATGAAAATAATTCAGTGGCACCGCCACAATATCAAGAACAACAACCGCCTGTTGCAAAAGCAATTCCGCCAGTGCAACCGCAACAATTTTCAAATCCTTATGCAAATTTAACGCAACAACAATTATTGCAACTACAAATGAAATCAATGAACGCCGAAATTTTGAGAAGAAGACAGGAAAAATCTGATAATATGTGCAAAGCCATGTTTCAATCAAGAAGTAAAAAATCTAAATAATAATATATACAAATGGTTCTATATAATAGGTTCAAATTTCAGAAAAACAAGAAAATGCATAAGAAAAAATCATTAGATAATCCCGTCGTGAATTCACCCGAAGATCTGGTGTATAGGCAACAAAATATTGATTATTTACTGAATTTGAAAAAGCAACTGGAAGCGAGAGAGGCAAAAGAAAAGAATCTGGCGTTTAAACGTAGATTGTTAGAGGGTCAGATGAAAGCAAATTATGAAAGTGAGATGTCAAGATTGAAGGGGGAAATGCATAATCCAAGAATACCCGAGACTTCTCTGGAACATCTCAGAAAAAGATATGACACATTAAGCGAGTTAAGCGAGACTATTTTCTAAAACAATATATAAAAAAGAATGGTAGTTAAAAACGCTGGTATACAATTTCACAGAAGATCTAGATATGAAGATATTTTGGAGCTGGTTAATGATGACGAAAAAGCGTTAAAACCCTTTCCTAATAGAGATGCTGTATTTTATAAACAAAGCAACAAAGGAACTCGTTTTGATGGAAAAGATCATTTGGACAAATTAAAAGTTCAAGAAAAACAAATTGCTGAAAGAATTGTTAGGGATCATATGCTACGCGAATACGCTAGCGATAACAATTTTACACATAGAGCATTATTTACAGAGCACGACCGCCCAGAACCAGAACAACCCAGATCGCCAGAAATGTTTCGTATTGCAACGGACACCGACAATATGTCTTTTATTGAAGAATTCGGCACACCCCCCGAGCAACAATTGTTTCAAATCGATGAAACATTAGGAAACGTAGCAACCGCGCATCAAGGCAACCAACAAGCAATCAATCAAGCGCACCAACAACAGTTAGAAAGAGAGGAAGAAGGCGGTTCGGGCATTCTTCGGAGTTTAGGAAGCGGGGCATTAAGTTTAGGAAGCGGGGCATTAAGTTTAGGAAGCGGGGCATTACGAGTAGGGGGCAATGTTGCGGGCAATATGATTTCCGGTATGGATTTTACTTCTGCCGCGTTTGCTGGACTTACACAGGAAGCCGCGCAAGCATTAGGCGAGACATTAATGAGGAGAATAAACCCGCCCCCCAGACAGCTATTAGACTTTTCAGGAGATCCTCGCGCGGGTCAATTTACAACTTATGACCCAATGCCAATTCCAAACATGGAATATTTACAACCTTCAATAGTTTTACAACCACATCAACCTAACGTCGGTGCTACACAACAACCTTTGCCGATTGCATCATCAAGCCAACCTACGCTAGCAGAATTACCACCAATACCACGTCCAATACCACAGCGACCAACAGAGCCGAGAACAAAAGCAAGACCCAGACCATCACCGAAAACACCGCCGCCGCCACAGCCAAATTTTCAAGAAGGCGGTTCGTCAAGTTCAAGCGGAAACGCGCCACCTCCACAACCACCGCAACCACCACAAAACGAACGCCCAAGAACCCGTTTAACCAGAAAAACAAATTTGAAGGAAGGAACAACAGAAGAGCAGGATATGGCATCACCTACATTAATCATTCCAAGCAAAATAGGTATTCAAAAATTGAGAGAAGTATTCGAAGAAGCGAACAACAGAAATACTATAAATACTAAAACTTACAGAAGCTATAAAAGTATATATAACAATTGGATCAGGTCAGCGGGAGATAAAGAAATGAAAAAACAATATCTGAAAGAACTCAAAGATTTGTATAGAAAAGAAATATTCAGAAAATAATATAAGCTCCAAAATATTTCAATAAACTATTATTCTTTATTGAAATATTTTCATTATTCCAGTCACCCAAATCTACATTTTTATCGCGCAGGGCTGACGCTCGACCCCATCTGTGCCGTCTGCCCATCGCTGTGTGTCCTTCGTCGGTGTTTCGAAAAAAAAACAAGCAAAAATATTACAACTACCAACCAAAAGAAAAAGGAAAAGGTTGCCTTTGATGACACTGTCCTCCCCGTCCATTGCTCACAATGGTCTGCATCGTTAGCCAAGTCCTCGCGAGGGAATTTACAATGTAAAAAACAAAACAAAATTTTATTTTTCCACCCTCCACCTTCAAATGGACTTCAAAAGAAGCGGACGCCATACCAGAACGAACCAGCAACCACGGCGCCCCAGCGGATCATGATCGCCTTTCAGGGTAAAATAAAGAAGAACAAAACAATTACTATATTAATTTCTTACTAGATTCAAAAAGTATTTTTTAAAACGCCCCACCTCATCCTGATTTTTTAGGGCGTCCTCGCCCTTTTTTAGGCGTAGCTATGGAAACGGTATTCAGATAAGGCATTTGTGTGCATAAGGAACCACCATTCACGTATGGCACGATACCATTCGCATCGGGCATGACGGTGTCATCTTCACGCCCTTCGCCTTCTTCTTCTTCTCCGTCATCATCATCGTCGTCGTCGTCGTCGTCGTCGTCGTCATCGTCGTCGTTAGGGGGCACACGACCAGTAAAACTATTATACCCTCGCTTCTTTCTAGTTTTAGGCTCTTTGGTCATAGTCTCATATAACTTTTCCCAACTAATAGAACCATCATCTACTCCAAAAAGATTAACAATAACGGCTTCCATAGAACGACGAACCAAACGATCGCAACAGTCTTTCAACAAAAGAACTTCACCTAAATTACTATCAATATAAGGCATCGTAAGATCCACGAGTTGTTTAATTCGGAGTTCGCCCTTGTTATGTCCAGCTAGGGTAGGAATAGATTTCGTTAAGTCTTTGTTGGATACATTTTTAAACAACTCGCGGATGCATTCTTTCGGGTTGTCCTTGGACTTATCAACCAATTCTTTAACCTTCTTAACAACCTCATCAAAAACGGAACACTCAACCGAAGAACTCTCCATACGATATTTCTTGCCCCTTATCTCCTCATCGATAAACCGAACCCGCTGAACCTTGGAAGAATACCCCGCTGTAAGTTTAAAACCCTCGTCATCAACCGACTTACGTTTTTTAGGCGCACCACCAACCATTAGGGGGACTTTATTACCATGGTTATCATAAACCCACGTAGCTTCTCCACCGCCATTACCCTCCTCCTCCATATCAGTCTCGCCCTCGCTGTCGTTGCAAAGCAGGACGTCCAATAAATCACCAGATGCATCCATAGTATCAGATTGAACCTCGGATTTAAATTTTTCAACAAAAAAAATACTTACAAATTTAAGACAGGATACCTTCCACGTCTGCTCGTCGCGGTGGATGCCATATTTTTCCTCGATCTTGGTCTTCACGTTGTCGATGGTGTCTGATGCTTCCACATCCATAGCGATGGTCTCGCCCGTCATGGTCTTCACGAAGATCTGCATAGCCTCAATACCAAAAAAAAAGAACATATATATAAAAAACTTATCCACGTAGAAAAACATAACTACTAAAAAAACTTGATATAATGCAATACGAGTAGCGACGGGTCTTGGCGAATTGAAAAGAGTTGAAACACTCTAAAAAGTTTGAAGCAAAAACGCTACATTGAAAAACAGATGCCTCAACTAAACGCTCACAACATGCAATGCTCACAGAATACGCCTTGTAAAGTGCATTATTTTTAGCTTTCACAGGTGGCTCGACTGGTGTGTAGCTACACTGCTATGTCTGCTATAATGCGGATCATTCGCAACACTTTGGTCGCTTATCAAAACTGACGAGGAACAAAAGTATTTCATGCACTCGTCTGCTTCAAGTTAAAATTCGTTTAGATTAGCAAAACACAGCGTAGCCAAAATTGATGCACTAGCGAAGGTGCCTATACAAAGCGCTCCTCACATGGAGAAGAACTGATCGTCGTAGTCGTCGTCGAAGTCGTCATCATGTGACGAACTCCCGCACGAGGTGGACTCGGGATCACGATATGCTAGTCCATAGGTGTATTGACGGTGTTCATTGCGATGAACGTCAAGGTAGATATGAACTTTTCTTGGAATCCATGCCAATTGATCGACAAGGGAGCGACTGCTATCAAAATCCAAGTGCCTCACACGTGTGTTGTCGATCCTGATTTCCTCAACATCGTAATGAAGGGTATAGGGTGCAATGAGTCGTCCGATCGGCATAACCGACACAAAAGTCCATGGAATGACCTTCCAACTGATGAGGTCAGGAGGACTTCCATCATAAATCTCCATGAACATGTTGGGCGGGGGAATATGCCTTGTCATTGGATCACGCGGAGAAATTTGACGAAAATTTCCTCCATTGTAGTAGTCGCTACCATCGTCTTCTTCTTCGTTCCTGTCATCTTCCAAATAAACGTCCAAGTAGATATGAATATCGTAATTTCTTGGAGTCCATGCCAATTGACAGACAAAGGAGCGTCTGCTATCAAAATCCGTGCGCCTCACACGTGTCCCATCTACGAAGATGTCCTCGATCTCGTCAGGGGTATATGGATACATGATCTGTCCGATCGCCATCGTCGACACGTGATCCCACGAAAGGGTTTGATAACACATAGTTGATCCACCAGCCGGAACTGAGTGATACTCAATTTCAACCCTCCATTGTTCAGCCATGGCAATCACTCTACGAATTGAAACACTCCAAAAAGTTGAAGCACAAATGCTACGACGGAAAAAATACATCAACCAACTCACAACCCCTCATGACAGACTGCGCATGATGCACTGCTCATGACATGCTTCACAATAAAAGTTTTAAAAGTTTTAAAAACTAAAATATATAGTATTATATATAGATGAAAAAATCGGTTCAAGATGAATTGTTTGAAATACTCTATAAACAAGCGAAACACGAATTAGAAAAGCTGGAAATCATCAAGGAAAGCAGGGAAAGTAAAATAGAGGAAATAAAACAAAAATGCGTTATAGAAAAGGAAGAGCAGGAACATTTAGATAAGGAAATGAAATATCTAGAAAGACAAATTGAGCTACAAAGGGAATTGATAGATTTATATGAAAATAATAATTCTTAAAATCTTTACCAAGATTTTTAACCAAGATATTTTATAAAAATGCAATTTTTCAACAAATATTTTTGGAAGATTTTTAAGATGAAAATTTTGAAATATTATTTTTATGAAAATTTTGGAAAATTTTATGATGAAATTTTTAATATTTTTTATCATAAAATTATTGATTTTTTATTGAGATTTTTTGTTAGGAATGGTTGAGGGTAGGATGTCAAAAATTAGGAAAAATATATTGAAATGTTGAAAACGTATATCCCCCCCTAGGGAAAAAACGAATGAGGGTTGAGCGGGTGTAAAAAAAAGTGGGGCATACCCTGTCCTAACTATAATCGGGCACATGTCTTTGGACAGTTTTAAGCACAGGTGCTTCTTTGTTTTTGACGTAGAGAGATCGGGGGGCAGTGGCGTGTCGGGCCCCAAAATCAGGTGCAGCACCCGGACGAACAACACCGGGCCGGAGTCATCATGGAGCTTGGCCTGATTCTCGGAATCTTTGCAGGACGGGGAGGGACCGTGGGAGGCTGCCCCCAACTCGAAGCAACATGAGAGCATGAGTTCGAATCCTACAGCCTTGCATGCGCCAGGGAGTGTATTGGCTTTGCTCACCCAGCTTGGTCTTCAGCACTGACGGCCTCTACGAAAAACGCGGCAGAGACATGTTGAAATCTCCAGGCCTGAAATCTCCAGGCCGCCGTACATTGCATCTTGCTTATGCCGCCATCCCTTGAAGGGAGTGTCGGTAAGTGTCGGTACCAACATTCTGGCCAACACTGTTCCCCATCACAGTGAAGAGTTTCGGTTTTGCGATTTATTTCTGGACCCATGCTGCTAGGGCAGAGGTGGATCAGAGGCGCGCCGGAGCAAATCCAAAAAAAAACCCACGTGCATTCCGTATGTTCCGCATGTTGTTGTTGTGTTCAATGTCTTGTTCCTCTAAGTTCTGGGCGACTTGACGTTCATTCCTCGTGCAAAGCGTGAGTGGCATTGTGGTATAAGGCTGACATGCGCCACGATGAGCTGCTGCGATTGGGCGCGACAGACGAGTGCTTTTTTTGGGTGTTCTGCATTGTGGTTTTTGTGGTTTTTGTGGTGTGTCAGTGGAATGTGACGCATCCTGGAGTCCCTAAATGATGCGAGGGAAGTTCGGAAGCTGGCTCATGAAGCTTCTGCCTCAGTGTCTTTGATGAGCGACTCTCTGCGATTGACGGCTGATGCTTCCATGAGGCGATTGTCTCCCAGACCAGTGTACTTCCTGATCCCTGGGGCTATTGCCAAGGCCATGGGTGGAGTATGCAGACAGATGTAGAATATTGTAGAAGTCGGTTAGATAATACAGGTACAGCAAGGGCAAACAAAGGGTCTTGCCGTGTCTGCTCTCAGTGTACGCCTGGGCTGAGGAAGCCGTGGCCACTAGGGGTATGAGGGGGGTCTATACACAGTTCGTGTGTAGTTTGCTTGCACGTGTTTTGCAGCCTTGTCCTTGTGTTCAACGGACCCTGCCCCGGCTCACCAGCCCCCTCCCCCCAAGCTGTGAGAAGGGCCCGCCGGCGGCACTGAATGCAGCCACCTGTGCTTGCTGCCAAGACTGGTCTTAGTCATATTTTTGGAGCTGCTGGAGCTTGAAAGGTCACACCGAAAGGTCGCACATGGGCTGTGGCACACCTCAGGCCTGGCCTCTTTACGTGGAGCTGAGCACGGACATGGTGCTGCTCGCCTCTGAGCGATGGCAAAAGTCACCCTGGGCCCTCTCCTTAGCAATCAGCTCAAGTCTGGCAACGGAAGATGAAATGTGGTGCTGGATGCATAGGCTCGTATGGATGCACTGATGGCCGTATGGGCGAAGACGCCGATGTATTTGCTGCCGGAGAAGTGCCCCTCCCTACCCAACCTGTGCTGCACGGAATTGGAAGAAGGATGCTGTTTTGCTGTTTCAGGTATCAGCCGGCCGTGGCACTCCCAGATGCATCGGGTGCGGCTCCAGCAGCAGAGGAGGAGTGCCACGATTCCAGCCGAACATTGCCCCGACCACGCCGCGTTGTGTGTGGAGGAGGATGCAAAGGCCACTGCGGCCAGCGAGCCATTAAGCTTCAGCCAGGAGGCCAGGCTTTGGCTGTCTTCCTTTGACGGCATCTTCCTCAGTCTCAGGAGCCCTTCACCATCACTAGGCCCACCGAGGCAGTTGACATCAGTCATTCTTTCCGAGTTTTTCAGGAAAAGTGCCCATGAACTTTGAAGCGAGTGCCCATGGCAGGGCCTCTCCAACCCCTCCGCGCTGTTGGTGGGCCTGTGTGATAGGGCGGCTGAGGCCCGTTCTGCCGGCGTAGACATCATGAACCACCTTGAAAATTGACATCTTGGAGATGTTTTTCAGTGGAGGCAGAGGGCACCGGCGCCGCGAAGGCAGGGCACAGCGTGGCAGGCTGAGCCAGTTGCTGAGCCATTTTCGGCCTGAGGTTCAGAAGCCTACGCTGGCCGTGAAGCGGTTGGGATGAGAGAGTGAACTGAAAAAGTGGATCTCCTGCTGCTGAGAGTCTTCAGAACATTCGGGATGACCCTTTTGCTGAAGGTTTAAAGGTCTGCTTGTTTTTCGGCACAACGAGCTTGCCTGAAGCGGCAGTGGCTCAACGCTCATCATGTGGCATCGTCCCTGCACAACATACTGGAACTACTTGGAGCCTTGCTTCTGTACCGTGCCTGCCTTTGCGACAAGGTTGGCCTGGAGCATTCGCATGATCCGGGAGTTGAGGAGCAGCTGGTTCATATCAATGCTCTCGCCGCTTTTTGTGGGAGCAATGTCTGAACAACTGCAACCAGCCGGTTCGTGATGCCGGGGAGCCGCTGATCCAGACTTATGGTGCTCACGCCGAGTTGGCCATGGCACTCCCGATGGTATTATGAACCTCACGGAGTTTGGAGCACAAATGCGAGAGACCACCTCACACCGCCTCTTCCGGAGTGGACCCACACGGAGGCCTCTTGGAGTTGTACGACAAGGTGGTAGTCCACCATATTCTGCATGAAGATTTGGGCACTGATGCCCATGAAAATGCTTGCCTCACTCATGGAGCAAGTGTCGCGATTCGAGGAAACTTGGGAGGGATCGAGCGGTCCCTTGCCTTCGAGGAGGACGACAAACGCCGCGCTGGTTGCTTTCGGGATACTCGGTGTCTAGTTTGTTTCTTGTGCCCTCCGAGCAATGCCGCAGCCGAACATCGCAACACATTGGTGTTCTCTGCAGCTCTGGCACCGCACAGGGTGCAACACGTCGCCTCTTGGACGCCGCGTGAACAGCTCCATGGACGCGACCGTTTCTTAGCTGGAGAAGGTGTGGCACCCAGCTTGCAAAGTGATGGGTTGTGACCATGGCAACTTCTTGGACATCCACCTCGTGTCGCATCAACACGGCAAAACAAAGTCATCGGTGACATTGTGGGTGCTGTCGAGTCAGTGGGCAATGCGATCGCTGGTGCCTTGGACGCCTTCACAAGCTTCGTCGCACATGCTGTCAAGTGTTTCGGCAAGCTCTACATCGTGGGTGGTGTCGGGTATGGAAAGCCTCTTGAGGCGGTGTGTCTGCTAGTATCGGCCTTACGGGTGGATCAGGCGACAACCTCAAGACGCTGTTTGTGGATGGCCTCAATCGAAAAGCTTCCGTTGACATCGCCATGAGTGTAGTGACTGGCAGCATATCGCTTGCATCACGCGCCGGAGTTGGCGTGGGAGGCAAGGCTCTCTTGCAGAGCCGGCGGCTGCAACTTGGGCATCTCTGTGGGAGTGGAGGTTCAGCAGTTTGGGATGGTACCGGCAAGGCATGCTGCTTTGGCACGAAGAGGGGGCCTCGGAAATGCAAGAAATCCGGAGAGCTACGTTTTTGGTGACTTGTTGTAAGATGAAGTTCTTCATTACAGGCTCAACCGATTGTCACAGCAGGAACCCAGCCAAAGACTATTTTGAAACAATTTGTTGTGATCGCCATGATCTTCTCGGGTACCAGAATGCCTGAGACGGGGAGCATCGTGGAATCGGTTTTGAGAAGCACTCCGAAGCGCGATCTTCCAATGTTCCGGCAAAAAGAAGAACGCCGCGGGGAGCCAGTGTCAGGCCAACGCATCTAGCCATGAGCATCGTTTGCGAGGGCTTTGTCAGTGCATTCAGAAGCTCCCAAAAAGGGGAGCCCGCATGGCACTCTTCCCGAACCTGCTGCGTGCACACATCTTTTCAAGGGCTTGAAGGGGCGTGGGCCTCTCAAGGAGGACCCTGTAGCAATCCAAAGTCAGCTGTTCCGGCTGCAAGTCCTCAATGGAATTTCGCGCTTGTCCGCAGCTCAGTGGGCTTAGTTGTCCACGGGCTGCTGTCTGTGTAGGTCGCACTGGTTACACTTTGGAAGAAGTGCTTGATGACGTCTGTTGAGGGCTCTTGCAATGCGACGCCGCAGAGGCGGAGGGTGGGGGTGCCCAGCTGTTCCGCCAAATCCGCGGCTTGTGTCACAGGTGCTCGATCCTGTCGAAATGACTACTGTTGTCACTTGTCACGTGTGCATGTTTGCAGCGGGCTCGGAGCTGCTGCTGTTCCTGTTCCTTGTGCCACATTCCCCTATGGTGCACCTCATACTGGGCAACACCGCATCACCTGCGAAGGATGGGAAGCGATACAAGTGGACGTTTTACGTGCGGGGTGCTACAGAATACCTGGACTCTGTCACGATCAAGCTACATCCCACCTTCAAGGATCCCGTGCGCACGTGTGAAGCAGCTCCCTTCGAGTTCACGTCCCGAGGCCCCCCCGGAGCTGCACTTCTCTCCTCTTGTCTTGACGAGTCTCTCATCTGCACCTCAAAGCGCCTTTGCCTTGTGCTCCTCAGGTTGGGGAACCTTTGACATTGCCGTCCTCCTCAAGTTCAAGGAGGGCACGACTCTGAGGACGTCTTGGGAGCTTCAGTTCGATCACGAGGATGCGAGCGGGCAGCTGGAAGTCCCGCACAGCATTGCCAGCGCTGCAAGTTCGCCCCCGCAGCCGCCGCCAGCCCGTGAGACGGCCGAGGTGGCCGACACGGCCGACCCCAGCCCACCCCCTCCCCCGCCTCCTCCACCTCCTCAAGAGGAAGACCATAGTGACATTTACGGAGTGCGCGGCAGCATCGCAGGCTGCGATTCTACTGACGAAGCTGCCCCCGAGGCAGATGAACCTGCACCCGAGCCTGGCCCAAGCCCACCGCCAGAGCTGCTGCGAGACCCTTTGTGTAACTCTTTGCCCAGCACACAATCGTTTTTCACGTCGTCGCGAGTATTTTTCGCGGCGCATATGAAACTCACGCATGGCTTCAAGGCGCACTGCTGTATCTTAGCTGCACATGTCTGAAATTGTCTGAACTCAGCATCGCTCAGCCAAGGACACCAGCGCAGGCAAGGCGGACGACGACCCTTCGCGCTCTGCTGTTTGCCAGAGGCTCCGTGAGATGGCCTTCATGGACCCTTCGCATACGCACTTCATGTTCGGACGAGGCTACACGGGCCCCCTCCAAGCGCCCAAGGTGATTTGGAAGAGCAGCCAGCCACCGCGGAAAGATCATTCCTGCCCGAAGTGGCTAACAGCCACAGAATTCGAAGATCAGCCGGAGGCCAGCTTCCAGCAGATTCCAAGCATCCAATTAAACCCCTTCCCTAAGCCTTCGAACCGAAATGACGTGAAGGGCAAGGCTTCGGAACTCTTGGATTTCGCGATCTGCTGCTCCCGGAGCCCTCAATGACTCAAAGTGCCAATTACCCATCCAGGTTGCAGTTGCGAAGGTGCAGGAGTTGGCTCGGCTCATCAAGCTCTCCAGGAAGACCGTGGCCTACACGGGTGCTGGCAGCCCTGCCATGAATCTGGGGGTAGCGGGGGTCCAAGATAGTCGTATTTTCTCGTAGGCTCCAATCCGCAAGTCGAAGCCGGGTAGATGGGAGGGATAACTTGGGTGAAGTGGGCGAGAGTTCGGGTGACGACTGCTGTAAGCCCATGCACATCTGCTGGTGCCCTAAACCCAAAACCCTAAAAACCCTAAACCCTAGAAACTGCGATGCTCCGAGGCATCTCGGCCGCTGTCATCGGCCAGGCCGCGCTCTCCGGCCAGAACACGGTGGGGTGGAAGAACAACACCCGGGCTGCCCCGCCCACCTTCACGCACCACGCCTTGGGATTTCTGGGAGCCTTGCCTCGGCACAGCAAAACTACCCTAACCAGGCTGGCAGAAAAGTTGGATGGGTTAAGAAGATGGGGAGGAAGGAATGTGGAGACCTTTGCCTTCCCGAGGACGTCAGGGCTTGCTTCATGGTTGGGTGCAGCAGAACCATGACGGCCTCCCTCAGAAGGCCGGGGCTTTCTTTTTCTGTGCGCTTCTTCGTAGGCCCTGTAGCATTCACGGCTAGTGCCGTTCAGGCTGTTGCCCTGTGAAGGCTGGCTTTCCACAAGAACGCATCAATGAGATCCACGGCAGCTGGTATGACCCCAGCAATCCCGTCGTTTGCCTCAGTAGTCACATGATGTCACAGGCATTCGTGGCCATGCTGGAATGAGTAGGCTCCTCCACGCTGAGGTGGTCAAGTATAGTGGGACTCTCCATGACAAGTCTTATCCATGGATGCGGGAAGATGCAGAAACAGCTGACCTTTGCCTGGTCCTTGGCACAAGCCTGGGTGGTCTCAATGCGGACCAGGCGCCGTGGGTTCACAAATGCTTGCCCAGTAAGGATATTTAACGGTTTAACGGCTGGTTGGAAGATGGAAGATATGGAAGGAGGCAAGTCCTGGCTCTTTTGTTGACTGCTTGGGAAACTTTTGAGGTAGCCACCAAGACTGCAGACCGGACACTGCTACCGCCAGCGCCGGCCAGTGGTGTCTTGGCTCCAGGCGCCTGGATCTCGCTTCGACGTCCTGGCACAGCTCTGAAGGGACTGGTGACAGCCGTGGGTGACAGGACAATCCAGGTGCGCTTCCGCTCAAGCAGCGATGAGGACTCTGAGGAAGAGGACGACCGCTTGGCAGAGGCTGTAACCCTGTCCAAAGACGAGCGCTTCGAGATCCTTCCATCCGTTGGTGGGGGCTTGGGCACTGTGATCCTAAACCTACAGCAAACAGCGCAGGACGGGAAGATGACGCTGCGCCTTTTCGGCAAGTCGGATGACATCCTCCGCATGCTGCTGCCAGAGCTTGGCTTTGGCCTTAGCATCGTGCGGCCGCCTGAATGGCCGAGGCAGGACAGGGCACTGGTGCCATACGACAAGGAGGGTCGGCGCAGCTCGGGCAAGCGCATGTGGCTGGACCTTCGAAAAGGACAAGCGATCCGCATAACGCCCGGGCACAACATCCAGGGAGCGAAGCAGCCTGCCTATATGCACATCGGTGCAAAGAGGCCCATAGTCATCAAGGGAGAGACTAAGCAGCCTGGGGTTGGGCTCGGCCACGTCCTGAACCGTTGCAACACAACCTGTAGCTTCATCTTGCAGATCGATGCTTGGCAGTTCTTTGCAGCTCCTCTCTGCAACTGCTTGCCCTGCAGCCTCATCTCCACCGCATCGTTCTTCTTCTTCTGCTTCTTCTTCCTTTTTCTTTCGCCTTTGCTTTTGATTGCAACCTTCCCAGTAGCAGTCGGTCGAATGCCGCTGAGGAAGGGGTCCAAATGCGTTTGGGTGTCTGGTGGCTCGAGAGCGCCATGCGAGGCGGGGTGACCCACTTGCCGATTGTGAACAGAGACCCCTCCTTCGAGGACTAGATTTGCATGATGACTGCCGGCGACCGTTCCAAACCTGAGCACCCTAAACCCTAAACCATAAACCCGAAACCCTAAACTCTAAACCCCTAAACCCCTAAACCCCTGAACCTTTCATCTGGCCAAGATCTTCTAAGAAGGTCCCCTGGCCATGCCGCTGTACAGATGGCAGCATGATGGAAAAGCGCCAGTCCAGGTGAAGAGAGACCGCTCAAAAGCATCTTCTCTGGCAAGTCTGACACTCAATCTCTGACCGAGGCCCGCACCTTTGTTGGACAACCCAAGTGTGGCGCTGTGCACCGGCCTGCTTCTGCTTCTCTGTTGGCTGTCATGTATATGATCATGTTTGTGTCCAGCAAAGTGTGCTCTGTACTGAAGTTCAGCAGCGGTTTTGCACATCAACTCATATCAGGTGCGTCATCTCCATGGCCATGGACTTTTTCCTCTTCTTCGTGAGTTCTCTTGGGGAGACTTGGTCGCGGAGATGTTCTAACCACCCACCAGCAGCATCTGGCCCTCGCGTTTTGCATCAGGTTATTTTCGCAAGCTTGCCCGGACCCCAGCGATGAGCTGATCGAAAATTAGTCGATGGCTTTGAGGGATAGGCACATCATGCGTCGACCCGAATCAGCTTAGATTGCAACAAAGCTGCGACATTCCGCTGTGGTGGTTCCTGGCGCTGGTAGGCGGCCGCGTGTTGTTTTTGCCACAGCCCGCGACAATTCCCTCTGACCCTAAAACCCTCCAGACATCCCGAAGCTCTAAGCGCGGATACCCCTACAGCCCTAGACCTGTCTGCGAAGCACGCGAAAAGTGCTCTTTTGAGGTGGCATGCGGGTAGACAAAGTGTGAAATTCACCTAGTTTCTGTGTGACCAGGCGAATACGGTGACTTTTCGGATCAATGGCATAGCTTAGCAGCAAGATGCAAGTCTCTTACGTGCTTCGTATTCAAAAGCCCCTAATCCCTACATGTTAAAGCCCCAAACTCAACACGGTCCGGAAAGACTTCACTGTTCAGGGCTGGTGGCCTCCATCAGCGCAGTGCTCTATGCCAAGATGGCGTGGACGGAACATGGCAGCGACAGGCCAGAAAACGGGTTTCGTCTGTTTCTTTCGTCAAGACCATTTTGGGATTAGGGTTTGGTTTAGGGCCTAGGGCTTCGGGTTAAGGGTTTAGGGTCGAAGGGCAAAAGGCCATCCACCATGTGTTTTTTACCGCCGGTTTGCAGCATTTCTCGGTCGTATTGGGTTTGTCCAACTTGTTCAGCCGAGCCGTCAGAGGGCGTAAGCTTGTATTCATAGTCACGTTCAGACACCTCGCAGCGTCATGGCACCTTCGTCGCAGGTGAAGCTTGACAACACAACATTCCCCGACATGTAAGATGATTTCATTGTTTCAGACTTGCAGGGACGGAAGCTGTCAAATCATGTCAAGACAGGTGCCTAGGCCATGTCAGGGCATCTTTTTGCATTCGTACTTGCACAGTTTACCCAGGTCCTACCGGTTCATTTTGTAGATGCCCGGCGTGAGTGTGCAGTCGTGAAAAAGTCAAGAAAAATTCGCCATGCGCGCAGATCATGGCTTGTCAACTGTGGTTGCAGTCGGAGCAGCTGCCATTTCGACCCTGCTGGTATTGAGAGCCCTTCGTCGACGTGCGTCTCCCATTATCACCTCCAAACTGGCTTGCCGATGTGGGAAGATTCAGGGTGAAATCTCAGCCATTCACCAGGACTCCATCCGCATTAACTGCTACTGTAGTGATTGCCGACAGTATGCCAAATTCATTGCATCCCTGGGGCAGCAAGACGACACCACGATTGGAGAGTGTGGAGACTCTCGAGTGGTGCAAGTGTGCAAAAGTGCGCTCAAGATAACGGAAGGACAAGGACTCATCAAGCTTGCGAGAAAGGCCGCCAAACCAGATGGCAAAGGACAGGTTTACATGCATCGATACTACGCAAGCTGCTGCAGT
This sequence comes from Symbiodinium natans, assembly GCA_905221605.1. NCBI lineage: Eukaryota > Dinophyceae > Suessiales > Symbiodiniaceae > Symbiodinium > Symbiodinium natans. Next base: position 654,436 of record CAJNDS010000680.1, read on the forward strand.
GTACCGCTCTACAACACCGTAGACTTCTTGGGATTCGTGGGTGTCTTCACAGATTTCTTGGACGAGCGATGCAAGGAATATGCAGGCCCTGTACGCATGTTTCCGGAAGAAGCCCTAAGTACTCCACCCAACCCGGAAGCCGATATAGTTGTGCCGGACTTCTTGTGGAAGCTTCTTCGCTATCAATGGTGGCGAAAATGCGGCCCATTCGACTACACGCAGGAGCCCGTGTACTGGGCAACTGTTTCTGACTCGAAGAAGGGCGATTGATTTGGAAAATGAGCTTGGCGAGCGAAATCTATAGCATCCATAGCATCCATAGCATCCATAGCAGACATAGCAGCCATAGCAGCCAAAGCAGCCATAGCACCCGTGTTGAGAGCCTTGATTGTTCGGAACGCTTGAGGACGTGGACGATTCACGGTTCTCTGGCCCTGGTCTGGTGCTCATTTGGAAGCTCTGGTGTGCCTCCGAAACTTGGAGAAAGCCTTTATTAAGGTCGTCTTCCTGGTGCAAGGAGGCACCATGGTTTGGGGTGGATATCTCTGCTGGCTTGTGCGGCACTCAAGGCACTTGGGGCCACTTTGCACAAAGGGAGCACCACTTTTTGTTGCCAGCTTGAGAGTATTGAGGCCTTGGCGAGCTCACAATGTGCCGTTGCTGCTTCCTTACCAACGACGAAAGCGATCGGAGAAGTTTTCATGATGGCGCCCCGTTCCCCAGGATGTGCTGAACTTCACCCTTGTGTGCACTGCCCCGCGCTCGGCTGCAGAAACCGAACCTGTCTTAAATCAGTTCCTGCCATGCCCTCGTAGTTTTGCTTTGGATTTCGAGGGCCTGCTGGCACTGATCGAGCTCATCGGCTTCTTCTCGGCAGTGCCCCTACAGTGCAGATGCCATCATTTAGGGACTCCGAAACGCAAAGCAGCTGCAGGTGTACTTCGTCTTCATCCCTTCCTTCATGATGCAGCTTCGTGATGCTGCGAAGTTTACGTAGTGGCGGCCTGAGCATCTTGGACAAGAGCCTTTGTTGTGCCTATCAGAAGCAACTCACACCTCCGAACGTGGCCTGTGTGGCTTGAGCACTGTGTCAAAGACATAAGCAGCCAAAACGACAGCAACGTCTCACTTGCAGTTCTTTCTTAGGCAGACAAGGCATGGTTCCAATGCCCTGCAGATCCACATGCCAAAGTCTTCAAAGCAGTCATCGCTTAAACCCTTCCACAGAGTTGCGTCTGTCATGGACACGAGAAGGTCTTCTTAGAGCAAGGCGGGCAGAAGTCGAGCTGTCGTGCCAGATCGAAACGATTTGCCTCCGACGGCAGTTTTTGTCTTCATGCTTTTTTTGCCTTCAGGAATGCAGGATCGGCTTCGACCCAGCCAAGCACTGCTCTCGAAGGCCCTAACACCTTGATGGCCTCTGCTGGTGCTGAAGCATGACGAAGCAAGCCTCAACTCAGGTGGACGATGCCGCTGTCGCAACAGCTGCAAAGCGCAAGGCGCGTCTGTCGTGCAGTGATGGGAATGGTGTTAGTTAGCCTCCACTTGGCCCCTACTTGCAGGTCACAGCATGCAAATCTTTGGGCGTGATGACGTCGCTGGCAGCTGGGTGGAGTTCAGGCCTCAAAGAGCTTGATCTTCGCATTGCAAACCCCGAGGCTTGTCTGCTGTATGGCCTCGCCTTTCTTGCTCTGGGCTCGCTCCTTGCATCGTCACTCTCGCCGCGAGAGCCCACTGTCTTCTCCTTCCAGGACTCGGCCAGAGAACTGAAAGCATCCTTCATGTGACGCTCGAACACAGGAGCTGCCTGCAGGGGTGGACACGCTTGTGCTTGACCTCAAGTCCTGCATAGTTGATATTTTGCCAATGGCTGGCTTCTTGACTGCACGTCAGATGGCGCATGGCATGCCTGCCTCTAGCAGCTTCAGTGCTTGGCAGTGCTTGGCTTATTGCTGTCAAACGCATGCTTTGGCTCCAGACGGTGAGGGCTAACAAACCAGGATCTATGCGCATGGGGTTCGCGATTGAAGGCTTCTTGGTTGATGTAGACACCGGTGTAAGCTCACTGCCACATGCTCATACCTGACTTCGTGCAGTAGTCTGTGCCTCCAAACGGCAAACGTCTTCCACATGCTTCCAAGATGAAGGGTACGCACGGCCACAATAGGAATGCAGAACGCAAAGCTATTTGCGTGATCACGCCATGCTCTTGGCATCATCGCTCTGGGAATGGAGTCTGAAGAGCTTCTGGCTGGTGGTGGATGTCAAGAGCATCAAGAACCTGGCCCCGCTGTGACTCGAAGTGGCTCCCAAGCCCAGGATGGCCCGGCGGCGCCGTTGTCACGATGGAATCGGGCGGATCTGGCCCTCCGCAAGGCGTGCCAAAACGCCGACCTTTTTGCAATGCGATTTGCTTTGGCGCGAGGTGCCGGCATGTGCGCAGACAAAAGTGGCAAAACAGCCCTCCACTATGCCACACGCGTCGGGTTCTACGAAGGCGTCCGCGAGCTACTGGTGCAAGGCTTCGATCCTAACATCATAGACTGCCATGGTGGGCGGCCAGTTGATGAAGCAGAAACTTGGAGCGCAAAGGCTTCAAACGCGGCGCAGCGCAAAGCCTGCCTGGACTGTCGTGACTGCCTTGTGAGTTTCCATGGTCGTCGCTGTGACCCACATGAGCGAGATGATACGGCAACTTTTCTACATCGGCGACGCTCTCTTCAAGACATGGTGAGAAACCGCGATGGGCAACATGCTCACATTCCCTGGGAGGATGATCTGGATCGCTTGGACGTATTGCTGAATGCGTCTGGTGGTTCTGCTGCAGCTAGTTCCGCCAGCACGGGCCGTGCTACAGCGTTCAACGTCACGTCCAGCACCGCCAGTACCGCTCCTGGCCCTCCCTTCGGGCCTGTTTCTGGTATGATGTTTGAGCATGTGGCACCCCGCGCTCCCAGCGCAAACACCACAAGCGCTGCCGCAGGCACGCGTCCGCCAAAGAAAGCGGCGCAGCGACAAAGGCTTTGGGGTGATGTTGTGTCCGCGTACAAGTACAAGAACCTGCATGTTCGAAAGTCCTCTACGGCAGATGCGACACCAATTGAGCCAGTGGATCCGAGGAACGAGACGGTGTACCTGTGATCTTGGTGTTGGCCGATGGCACTTTGCGGCATAAGACAAAAAAGCCGTCTTTGCGATGAGTCACGAGCTATATCAAGGGTCATTGCTTTCATAAAAGCCCGTATAGGCACCTGTAGACGCCCTAGACTAGCCCCTAGAGCCGAAGGCTTGGATCAGACAGAAGCTTGCTGGTCGTCCTGAGGTTCAGGCCTGGCCTTCACAGAAACTACCCTGGGCAGCGCCACGTCGAGTGTCCAACAGGAGCTTGGGGGGATTTTTCAGACGGGGAATCGTCGACAAAAACTCTTCAACTCCCCAGCGCCAGTAAATCCCCCCCCGCAGCTCCCCAACTCCACAAACGCCCCAAGTCCCCAACGCCCGAGCCTCAACGTGCAATCAGCCTTCCTGGCCCGCCCGTGTTTTTGAAGGGTTTCGAGCTTGGGGCTCGAAGCTTTGCATTTTTTCTTTCCAGGGCTCTGGGGGTTTGTTTGGCTCGTGCAGCCTTGCAGCTAAGGGTTTGCACTCCGCGTACACCAAATACAGAAGGGGCACGTGTTTTCAACTTCGTCCTCAACTCGGACTACGACGAGGCTTTTTTGGCCATCCAATCCCCCCAACATCCCCCAACTTTCCGACGCCCCAACTTCCAAACTCCAACGCCCTACCGCCGCAGAATTCCCCGACATCCCACGCCCAATGCCCAACTTCCCAACTTCCCAACTCCCAATGTCCCCAACGGCCAACATCCCTCAACTCCTCAACCCCTCAACCCCACAAACCCCCCCCAACGCCCCGACTCCCAACTCTCCCAACGCGTGTGCAACTCCCAGGACCTGAGCTTCGGGCGGCTGCTTCTGGCATGCTCTGGCCCAGCAAATGACAAAGGGGAGGAGGCGTCCGCACGCATCGTCTCATCGTCTCACTGTGACCATCTGCGAGCCACAAGCCCAGCCTGACCCATCCTGAGACCTACAGGCTGTCGCCAAGCTGGAAATTGGAAGCAATGTGCAGTGGAGGCTGACGCAGGCACCAAAACACCCTGTTGGGGATCACTTACAGAACCTCTTGTGTGATGAAGTATACCATGTAAACCATGTAAACCATGTAAACCATGTAAACCATGTAAACCATGTAAACCATGTAAACCAGATGTAAAACCAGATGTAAACCAGATGTAAACCAGTTGTAAACCAGATGTAAACCCGACTGTTGCGTCTTGAAGCCCTTGAAGTTGAGAGGTCAATCTTGATGCCGGTGGGCGGAGCCTTCTGCGAATTGGAGGGCCTGTCTACTTAGGTAGCGCGCTCTTCATCTCAGGCCAGATCTTCATCATGTCGACGCACTGGCAGACACGTAAAAAGCCATAAAAAGGCACTTTTCAAGTGGCGAACTGCGGAGGTCCCGAGGGCATCGTGCAGCTGCAGAATGCCAGTGTGGCATCCCTCTCGGTGAACTTGGGCGGTGGCTACCTGCACCTGCAGAACATGGACTTCGGGAGCGCCAGGCCTTGGCCTCGCCCTTGTGTAGTTTTTGGTGTCATTTTCTGGTCGTTTATTGCTCACTATTTGCTATATATATATTATGTTTGTTTTCTTATTGCTGATCTTGTCGTGTCTTTTTTTTTGCAGCTTTGATACATCGATTCATTGGTCCTCCTCCGTTTCTTGCCGTAAGAAGCGCCTCTGAGGTTCACATTGGCGGATACCAGCCTGTACCTGTATGCCGCGGCCGATATGCCAGGGTTCGACCTCACCATCAGGCCGGCGCCGAGAAAGTAAGCTCTGGCCAGCACCGGCTTGTCATGGTTCAGGTCTGTGTCCGATGGCGATGATGATGATGTCTTACAGAGCGAAGCGCCATCTTCTCTCTGCATGTCATCTGCAACGGGCGTGCCGTGGCTTCATGTCATGCCGTCTGATTTCATTTGGGCCCGGATGGTCGGATCACCTGTGTTCAATTGTGTGTCTGGAGCTCCGGTATGGCACGTCTCGAGAGGTACCTGAAGCAGGGAATGTGACTCTCCTGAAAAAGGGCACGGCGCAGCAGACCTATCGATTTGGGAGTGGCCTTTGCCTCAGGTCCTTAGGTCCTTAGGTCCTCAGGCGCAACATGTCGTGGAATCAGTGGAGTTGGCATCGGCAGTGCCTCTCTGTCTTGCCAGGCCCTTCCTATCGCTCAGTGATTGTGACACGTGACATCCAAGCTGCTGATAATCGCTTGTTTGTGTCACACGGCGTCGTGCGGCCACCCGGCTGCAAGCACGCTGCACACTTGGCCCCGATGGTCAGATAGTCTCAGTGGGAGTGCTGCTTCCCTTTGCAACCCAGAGGAAGACTTGAGCGTCACAGAGTCATAGCCATCTTAACTGTGGTGCCCTGTCAGGTCTGAGCGGAGCTGCAACAACACCCTTGATACTCTCAAGGGCCAGCTCCGCCCCCAACTCGGGCCGAGACTCTGGGCAGCAGAGAGCCTGTCTTTAAGGGGCTTGGACCAGTACTGTACCCATGCTCACCCCGTCCCCAAACTTCCCGACGCCACCGAGGCTTTACGAAGTGGGCTCAGACGATGGCGGATCTGCAAGTAGAGACCTTGCGGCAACCTGGCAGTGTTTTCCCAAGCCTGAGAAGCTGCTTCAATCCTTGAGCCGCGAACCAAATCGAAATCGTTTGGCAGCATCGAATGCAATGTCTTGTCATTCTCCAAGCAGCTTTAGCTGGAAGGTTGCTGATCTGCTGAAAGAAAGGGCTTCTGCGACCTTCCTTTGGGCTTCTCAACACGGCTACTCTAGAAAGATTGTACTCAGTTGTCTCCCACTTGTCTCTCACACCCGGATGTTGTGATGCCCGTCTTTTGTGAAGTCTCTGCGGAAGCCTTGTCTTGAAAGGTGGTCGACGCGCATCCAGTCATAACCTCTGATTTAGGCAGTAGATGATAGATTTTCATACCCTGGCTCTGCACGGGGGTTAGCCAGATTGTTCACGAAGCAGAGAAGCTAGTAGCCTCAACAGCTTCACTCACGAAGTGTTCTTTTAATTCTTACTCTATCAAGGTCACGTCCCCTCTCTTCTTGCCTTGCGTTCCCCTGTGCCCTGTCTCCAAGGCTCCATATGGTTGGACCGGCTTTGGGAAATCACCTGCAGGACATGAGCGCGAGAGGCGCGCTGCTTCGACAATGTGGGGGTAATAAGAGGGGTGCCCATGACTCTCCACCAGTCTGATGAGAAAGGCTCCTGGATCTATTCCCGCTATGGTACCACACTGATGTGGTTTCCGCTCGTGCTCTTCCAGGTCTTTACTGCTGGACTCTACGCCCACTACTCGGGCAGTGTTTGATGTGATTCGCGCAGCGTCGCATCGAGAGCTTAATCTGGAAGCACATGAGGCCCCCGCTACCGTCCGACATGCCTCCCTGGTAAATGCGGGCCACTGCCTCACGGAGGCCTGAGGCACCACTATCCGTGGACTCATGAACAAAGAGTAGCTGGGCTGTGCAGGAGCAACGCCTCCTCGCGCAAACCCCGGACTGTGCAGATCAGGCCCTCAGGGCTTGGGATCATGGGATACTTGCATCATAAGATTTCATGCCGCTTCTGCCTGAGGAGCCCACCAGCACGAGCCTGCGGGTCCTGGCATTGGAAGATAGCCTCCAAGCTCTTCTGCATTCTCTTCCAAGTGGACTCCTTGCCCCGACGGTTCCAAACAGCCAAGTGCTGTACGTCGAGGTGCCTGTTTTCGTGACTCCAAACAAGCACATCATGCAAAAGACTGAGAGGCCAAGAATGTCCAGCTGTGGTGCCAGGAAGGGACTGCAAAGCGGGAAGTGTATTTTCCTTCTTTTGCTGATGGCTTGGTGGATACCTTCTCCTTGACACGTGGGACGTACGTGAAGCCGCCTGCCTGAAGGGTGATGCGTCGGCTGTGCTGGCTGCTGATAAAAACGCACCTGAGGCAGGTGCGGAACGATCCCTCCTTTCTGCGGGGCTTGCTGGGACTTCTCTTCCTGATTGCCCGGGTCTGAGACGAACGAGCCTATTCGGCATTTCGTCCGGCGCCACCTGGACTTTGCTGAGCTGTCGAGGCGCTTTTCTTCCTGGCGGTCATGGGTGCACTGTTTGGATCGCGCCTTGCCAGCGAGGACACGGAAAGAAGCAGGGAGGGGGGGGGGGGTTGGGATTTTCCCCCTCATACTAACAATCCTTAAAGTGATTTAGTACCGCTCCCATGATATCCCAAGGGGGGGGCATCTCTGAGGCAGCTCTTCGCTATGATCTACAAGGTGGAGAACGACAGGCAAGGAGCCGCGTGATGCTTTGGGCTGTTCCTCACGGCTTGAGGGGTTGCCAGTGGCCGATTGTTAGGTTGAAAAAACACAATGTGCACTTCAGCTATTCAGAGCTGTTATCTTGGGCCTGAGGGCCGGAAGTTGCCACAGGCTTTGATAGTCGAAGCCTTAGTTTAAGACAGGAGCTGACACTTTGAGCGCGAACACATGACAGTTCACAGAATATGTGTCGACTAGGATTGGGGCACATCTCTCCTTATGTTGGGGATGATTTGTTGTTTCTGCTGGCGTGCTTGTGAATCCCGCCTGTGCGATGCAGGGTACCCATCTGAAAGCATATTTGAAGCAGCAGTCTGTTTTTGAACGAACACTGCCCCCTCCCCCCCCGGCTCTCTGTCCGAGTTGCAGGCATCAGGGCAAAAGGTTCTATACCCTAAGCCCTTTTTCAACTCGCAATTTGCAAGCGCATTTCTCGTTTGCGGCCACCATCTCGTTCTGTCTCTGGTTTCTTCTCGCGCAGGAGGCGAGGAGCACGGTTGACTCAAAATCTAACAACCCCACACCAAAGGTTGGGAACAATTCTGGATTTTTTGTGCTTGGACTCCAGACTTCCTTGCTTTCTGGTGGCACTGACAACAAGATGTTGTAAAGTGCTGTTTTCGTGCGTGCCAGGTTCACAAGGCTGAAAGGCAGACTGCTGCGGAAGAAGTTCCTCTCAGCGGAGAAGACCGAAGACAGCCCCTGGTACAAAGCTGGAGAGTTTGTCCTTCAGTGCTCCGAGCCAGAACCCACATTGTTAGATGTCGGTCCGTCACGCATGCTGCCTGCGAGCTGTGCTGGTTTATGGCGCATCTCATCAGGCACCTCCCCTGAAACCGAGCAGATGGAGCTGGTGGAGTTGGAGGCATGGGCTTAAACAACTTCAGTCGCAAAGGATCGCTGAATGTTTCGGCAGGCCAAATGGGCGGGAGCGCTCTCCATCCTGGAATACCTCTTCCTCCGAGTTCCTGCTGGCTTCAAGGACATGCCGCCCAAGACAAGTTACGTACTTGCGTGTGCTGCCACTACTGTATGCCTGCTGTCCTTGAGGATGTCAGCCTCATGGACCTGTGCAAGGTCGTCGTGATGCAATTTGCGCCCAAGCAGCCCTAGCACAACCTTGTCAAGCATGTACCTCTCAGCCCACTTGCCAGTAAACAGAAGTGCTAGGACTATGGCATTGTTTCCCTGCGAAGAATCTGGAGAGCTTGGGCAGCTAGGGAACTCTACTGAGCCCAACGGGTTGAAACTGGGGGCCCAAGGTCCGGCTAGGGGGAGGGGTAAACATGTAATGCGGCTTCCTATCATCCGGATTATAGTATTCTTGGGCATGTGAAGGGGAAATTTCTTTTCGAACATGCTTGTTTGGAGTATCACTCTGCGGCTGAGGCAGTCATGCAACTGATGGTGTTGCCACTTGCCCTTTCTGCTTACCACCATTTGATCTTCGAGGATGAGATGGCAAAACAACTCTGTTCCTTCACGGACTACGTGCAGGGCAGGTGTTTTGTGGTGAATCCAGGGCTGTCCTCGAGCCTGTTCGTGGCGGCCATAATCCTGGATGCTCTGCTGTTACTAAACACGCTCTTCGAGTACTTTTTACGCGCTGAGTGGCTGGGCCTTGCTATCGTTGAACGTTGACTTGCTGGACAGCAGCAAAAAGGAACGGCACGTAGTCACGTAGGTTATGAACATATATATATATATATGGTACCCCCCCCCCCCCAGTGACCTACCCTTTTTCGCCTTGTCTCAAGTCACCCAGCTGCACTGCAAGCAAACTCGGTGTGCAATATAGCGTATTTCCTAGGGCGTAGACTAAAATACAATTAAAATCGCATACACGGGACAGTAGAAAAACCAAAAACACCAAAACCAAAAAACCAAAAAACCAAAACCAAAAAAAACCAAAAAAAACCAAAACCAAAAAAACCAAAAAAACCAAAACCAAAAAAACCAAAAATACCAAAAAAACCAATTTTCCGGGACTCTCAGGAAATCCCTATGAGGCTTCTCCAAGAGTCCCGGAAAATTGGTTTTTTTGGCATTTTTGGTTTTTTTGGTTTTTTTGGTTTTGGTATTTTTGGTTTTTTGGTTTTGGTATTTTGGCTTCTTGGTTCGCCTTCACGGTCACGAGGCAACAACTACGCATTTTTAAGTGTGCTTATGCTAATTGTGCTTTTCAGAAATAGTATACAAGTGGTCTTTCTAGTGCTTCAGAACTATTTGTTTCGTTATTATGTAAGTAGAGCCGCTAGTGTTTAATTAGCGCATCTTTTGGTTGTACTCAAGTGTAGTAGACCTTATTCAGCCATTACTTGGTGCTCTGGTAGCTCAATTCGCATGGATAATATTTGCCTGGTACATGCGTTTAACTATCTAGAAGCAGCATTTGCAATACTTGTCTTGAGAAAAAGCATTTATTGCTTAGAATTGTTTGCTTAAAAAGTGACTCCTACTCGTCCAGGAATACCCCAAAACCCTAGAATCCAAACTTTACCATAGATTCTCCTGAAAAGCTTGCGCTTTTGGATGTTTTTATGTATTTGTGAATTTGCTTGTGTATGGCCTTCACTAAGTACTTTTCTAGGATTCTTGTGCATTTTTTAAGCCTGATTGTGCAAGTTGCGTTTTTCAGGCATAGTATATATGTGGTCTTTATTGAATACTTCAGACATCTTTGTTTCATCGTTATGTAAGTAGAACCGCTTCTATTTCCATTATTGTGCATTTTTAAGCTTGCTCATGCAAATTGTGCTTTTCAGACATAGTATATAAGTGGTCTTTAGTGAATACTTCAGCAATCTTTGTCTCATGGTTATGTAGGTAGAACCGTTTCCATTTCCGCAAGTGTTTATTTCGTATTTGGTTAAGTATGGTCCTTTAAATAGTATTCACTTGAGTCAAATTGGGCTATTTGCTTAAGAATTCCTCTAGTAGTTAAATTCGCATAGAATGAATACTTCAAAAAAATTGTTTCATGAATATGTAAACATAAGGTGTTTCATTTGGCTTTGCAGATAGTACGTCAATAATACTTTGCCTGGTATAAACACAACTGTTTCAATGCATTAGTTGCTCAACAAAGCACTATTTGCCCTTTAAACCACACTTTGCCATATGTTGGTTGAATATGGTGCTTCTTTCGTATTTTGGTTGAGTATGGTCCTTTAAATGGTATTCACTTGAGTCAAATTGGGCTATTTGCTTAATAATTGCTCTAGTAGCTAAATTCGCATAAAATGATTTTTTCAAAAATAAAAACGATTCATAAATATGTAAACATAAGGTATTTCAGTGGACTTTTCAGAGAGCATACTTTGCCTAGTACAAACACAATTGTATAAATACCGTATTTGCACTTTAAACGCACACTTTGCCATTTTTTGGTTGAGAATGGTGTTTATTTCGTATCTTGGTTGAGTATGCTCCTTTAAATAGTATTCATTTGAGTCAAATTGGGCTTTTTTGATATAGTAGCTAAATTCGCATAGAACCAAGAAAAATGTTTCACTATTTGATTAATACTTTGCCTCGTACAAACACAACTGTATAAAAAAAAATTAGTTGCTCAACAAAACATTAATTGCCCTTGAAACGCACAATTTGCATAGAAAAACACTGATCTAAACATCTAAAACACAGCATTGTCCGCTTCAGATTCAAAATGTAGATTCTTCCAATGCTGGCTTATCGGGGTCTGTGAGGTGGGTGTCCCAGTAACTGTCCTTCATTACCCGGTGATTAACTACGCGACTTTTGGGCCTTCTTTGTTATTTTTTGTTAAAAAGGGCCTAAAAAGGGTAGGTCGCTGGGGGGGGGGGGTAGCATATATATATATATATATATATATATATATATATATATCTATATTTTGTTAATATATATATATATATATATATACATATATCTATATTTATTGCTGGTTTTCTTTCAAGCAAACTCTCTGCTCCTGTGGGCTGCCTCAAGGCAAGTGAAGTGGGTCACCAGCGAGGCTCCCTCACGAGGTCGACACCTGGCTCTCCTGAAAGTGGGAAACAGCTGGTGTTACCTGCTTCTCATTTGTGGCTGCATGTTTCTTGGGGTGGCTCTTTGTTTGAGTGCCTCAGCTTCATTTAGAATCCGGGATACCCGATCGTCGCACTTTGCACATGTTTTAGGTTGTTTTCGAGGAGCTGTTTGGTAATGCCTGACGAGGCTATGGGATGTTGGTTCTACACTTTGTGGCGCTCTCTGCGCTGCTGAAGCCCGCGGTTATGGCGCCCGTGCTTGCTATGTTGGCCAGCGCCTGCGGCGCCCCACGACTGCGAATAGAATTTCGATTGCGCGTTTGCAAGAGTCTCCGTGCCTGCTTTTGTGCGTATACCTTCGTGGCACCCAAGAATTCTGTAAACGGCCAATGAGGGTAGCGCTCGCTTGCTGCGGGCTTCAGGTTGCGCAACTCGTGACGGTTCAGATGAAACAGCTGGTCGAAAAGGCCAAGGCACGTGCCGCACGTGCAGAACGTGCCGTGCACGTTCCGAACGTCCCATAGCTTTCGAAAGTTGCTCAGGCTTGGGTCCAGGACTTGGTGTCCAAATCCAAGGAGGCGTTGCCGGGTCTGCTGCCAACTTGCCTGAGATTGAGAGGTCTGATCGCTTGTGCAGGACCTTGCCAAGTTGGAGCGGGAGATTGGTGAGGTGCCCGATGAACGAGGCAGTGAGATGCAGTGATCTGCAGGAGGCGTAGGCATAGGCGGCATGCGGGCGCTGGACAGGCGAGGCTGGGACCAAAGCGGACGAGCCCGACCCTGCGGACACCGATGCCAACTTTAGTGAGGCTGCTCGGCCCAATGGCAGTGTTCCCGAAAGCCAGTTGTCAGGGTCAGAATGACTCGAAGATACGATGTAGCAATGACATCAGATGGAGCTTGCAGCTGCCAGTGCTGCAACTGCAATCTCTTGCATTCGCGATGCTTCCAACACGACCATGTTTCGATCAAGAAGTAGCTGCAGTGATCTTGCTCAGGAGTTGATGTGAGCACAGGTTACTGTAAGCCTGTCCTCCTCAGATTGCGGGGCCACAGACTTATACAAACTTCTTTGCCTGACGTTCTGAGGATGCGAAGGATGTGGAAGATCACCTCCTGGTACTCTTGGGCCTGTGCCGTGGTCAACTGCTGCTGCTGCAAGTGGAGGCGGTGCTGCTTTTCCTAGGCCCGGGGAGGGGTGGGCGGGGGGGTGGGGCATTGTGGGGGTCAGCCAGTTGCAGCATTGTGCAGAGCCCGCATCGAGCTGCCCCGGTTGAGAAGGAGTGAGCGCCTTCCTCCTGGTGGGAGTCATGCTTTTCCTTGGACCGGATGCCTGGATCGCACAGCTCAGCGCGAACGCCGCCACCTTGGGCGCGGCCTTCGTTGCAATCCAGTCGCAGGTCTGTGCTGAGCCCCAAAATAGCTTCTTGAGCATTGAGAGCTTTGAAAACTCTGAAAGCGCTCTCCCCCTGCAACTTGGAGTCGTGTCGGAGAGTCTCGGAGTCGCTCGTTATCCCTTGTTCAGGTGGGAAAAATTCAAAAAACAGACTACGCCAAGATGCAAAAGATCTTGGAAGATGCCGCGGCCGGCCTCAAGAAGGACAAGAAAAAGACGCAGTAGGAGCGGTAAGAGCAGACGCTCAGCAGAAGCTTCCGGCAAACAGCCGTGCTCTGCTGCAAAAGCGTCGTCATGGCATTTTAAGTGTTAACGTCACAACCTAACAGAGGTCCAGAATGCTCGCCAACAAAACGTTGGCAGTTTCCCGCAGCGGCCAATGCTAGGACAAAACGCGGTCTGCCCTTGGAGGAGTCTCTGACCTCATACGTTGCCTTGTCTTTGCCTTGCAGGCAGCTGAGGTCCGTCACGCGGTGCTTCCTGGTTAATGTAGTCTCAGCGGTCTGCCGAGACACTTGTCGTCGGAAAGCGATGCTCCGAGCGCTTGGAGAAAGAAGAGCGAGCCTATCTACAAGCACCCAGTACCCATCAGGTTGGTGCCGAGGGCGAAAGGACTGCTGAATTTCTGCCTTTTGTTTTAGCTGGTGGTAGCTACGTCATGAGAAGAAGCAGTCATGGACCACGCAGACGGAGACATCAAGTCCCCTATAAAGTGCACGCCATCACGCCTCAAGGGGCTTGCTGAGCCTACACCCTTCGAGTTGAGGCCAGAGGCCGCGCCAGGATCTAGAAGCCCCGAACTCCAGGACCGACCCCGGTCTCCCGTGCGTGTACTAGGAAGCTCAGAGGGGTGATCTCCCCAGCCTTTACTTCGCCATGGCGCTTGCTCTGGGCGTGCCGCAGGTTGGGTCAACGCAGTCACCGTCAGACAGAGGGTTTCGGGGTTTAGGGCTGAGGGTTTAGGGTTTAGGGTTTGGGGTTTAGGGATGTTTAGGGTTTAGGGTTTAGGGTGTAGGGTTTAGGGTTTAAGGCCCTTAGCCCCAACCCAACCCTTTGGACGAGGTCTTCACCCCGCCCGCCGCCGATCAGCTCATGGCCTTGGACCCCACCGCACCGCGGGTGAAGGCTTCTTTCAACTAAGTTATTATTATTACTATTATTTCTATCATTATTATTATTATGATTATTACGATTATTATTGCTATTATTGTTGTTATTATTACTAGTATGATCATTGTTATTTAGTTGCTTTTAAAGCTGGGCTCTGCCTTCAACGGTCGCCTCTGACAGGTCCTGGCTCCCGGCTGCGAGTTGCGGCTCATCGTCGACGACGACAAGCATGCCAGGGTGGGGGCCCTTCCCAGCGCTCGAGTCTGTTACCCTGAGCCCAAACCCTAAACCCTAAACCCTAAACCCTAAACCCCAAACCCTAAACCCTCAACCCTCAGCCCTCCGCCAACCCTAAACCCTCAGCCCTCACTTCGCCTCTCGTCGACCTTGGAAGTTCATGAGGTGAAGCTGCTGCCGGAGCAGGTGCCCAACCCCCGCCCGGGACAGCCGGTCCGAGGAACAGATTTGCAACTCTTCGGGTGCCATCTTTTGTTCATCTGCGGAAAGCATCACAAGATAAGGCCGAGACAAGTGCAGAGATCTTTGGGGCAGAGTTGGTGGCTGGGCAGGCAGGCATGATTCAGCATGATCATGTCGCCGTGCGTCGCATAGTCATGCTGCCAAAGGACTATCCTTTGCTGGGTGGGTCCCGAACAGCCATATATACATGGCATGGCTGCAAAGTCCAGGCGGGCAGGCTTTCCATTTTTGCGAGTTGAGTTGATTCAGGCCTTTTCCTTGGCTAGATCGCCTGCGTGGCATGGCTGCTGCAGTCGTTGTACAGGTGTCGGGCCCTACAGTGCAGGAGTACGATGCTCCGAACGTCGTGATGCGTGACTACCTGTGCTGCGCAGTCGCTCTGCCAAATGAGAAACGTCCCTTGCTACATTCTTTCTGGCTGGTGCGTTGGGCCGATTGAGAATGAAACGAGCATAAAGGAGCTTTGAGTCGACGAGTGTCTGTGCGGTATGCTGCGGTATGCTGCGGTATGCTGCGGTATGCTGCGGTATGCTGCTTAGGGAGCTGTCGTCGAGCCCAGGCAGTTCTCGAACAGCGCCGCATGCGAGCCGACGATTTGGGGCTGCCTGCTCCAAGAGTCTTAGCCTGGCACCCGGTTGTTCTGGCGGCGCGCTGTCATGGGAGCCGCGGGACTTGAACTCCAGAAACTCGGGGATCTGCGGCGTGAAGTTGAGTTGAGCAATGCAACCGTGCAGTGCTTTCGCTTACAGTAGCCGGTGGCTGCTACCGCACATCTCAGCAGAATGCCCAGGTGTGCGGCAGCGCCTTCTCTGGGAAGAGCTCGCTTTGCCAGGCCGCGCTGCAGGTTGGCACCTCACGCCAGAATCCTGATCTGGTGTGCCCTGCAGATCCTCTGCAACTACGCGCTGAGACGGGCGCGGCCGGCATGCGCGGAAACGGGAAGACGTGGAAGCAAGTGCTCAGAGTCATCCCAAGTCATTCGCCCGAAGTTGTTTGGTCGATCATAGGACCGGACATGGGTTTTCCCGTTGGCCGACATTCCCGTTGCCCGAGCGCGACTATTCTTGATGCCAGGAGCACACGCCCGTCTTCGTTGAACTAGACACGCGCTATTCCAGCATCCGCCAGCTGCAGGTCAGACTTCGACATATCTGAGTAGAGGGAGGTTGTCTGTGGCTCTTAAGAGGTTTCTCAGCTCCATCTGATGCCCCTGCGCCAGAGCGTACCGGCGTGCGTTGCGGCCATGACGGTGGAGCACGCGGCCGACGAGGCCTGTGGAGAGGAAGAGAAGAGTTTGTCAAAGAAGCGCTGCGCACTTGCTGGATTGTAGCAGCGTACTTCTGAGCTTCTCAGCGTGAGGAGCCCATGAATCGCATCGCCTACTTCTACGGACATCTTGATTGGAGCCCGGGCTCTTGGAGTTTCGCAGTAATTGGCATCATCTCGCAACATTTCTCCACCTTGCACGGAGTGCTTGCGTGTGCTTCTTCCCTCGTGACTAGGTGAGAATCCCAGCTGGTATCAGCGTGTGGTCTCGCATCTGAGCCGAGTGGTTTCTGCCAAGTCGGAGCCTGGACAGCCTGGGGTCGACTTTTCAGCTGCCCTGTTCAGCTTTGACCCTGCGCCTTGCCCTGATCCCCGAGGCTTTCGCACGCCAGCTCCCGAGAGGCCAAGCAAAGTGCCATGAGGGCACAAGCCCTCATCCCTACTAGTAAGAATCCCCCCTTCTGTAAAGAGCTCGCGCGCGCAGCTGCAAACCCCGCAACATGGGAACAACACGTGAAGAGCCGCAGCCCGAAAAGAAACACGAAAGCTACGTCCTGAGAAGATGGAGAATTTTTCCTCTCAAAAGCAAGTGTGGTGAACGTGTTGTCAAGAAAGCTATAGTTTTGTTTTTTGTTGTTTTTAAATCTATCTCCTTGTGGCCGGGTTTGGGTTTTGGGTTACCGTGATTGTGCAAGTTCCGTTACAGTCTTCCTACGCCGAAGGGAAATCTGCAGGCCCAAAGAGTGGTTAGATCACTGGCGGCTGGGGCGGTGCTCCCCCCCAACTAATCAGGAAGACGACGTACTTAAACCCTTAAGCCCCTAACATACCAGGACGAAGATGGCCTCAGGTCGCTTTTGAAGGTGGTAAAGAACAACTCCCCAAAACACACACCCTCCACAAGTTTCCTCAGCATCAGTGCTTTGGCAGTTGCAGCTCCGGAGTGCTGGCTTTTGTCCGCACAGATCTCAAGTTTCTGGGCAGGGTGCTCGGACGAGCTCCTCGGGGTTGGTCGTGAATGCACCTTACCAGCCCACTCCGGCCACAGCCTTGGAAACTGGAAACGTGCTGCATGCTTCTTCTTGAGGACCATTGTTGGTCATGCAAATGTGACGCACAAGTGATGGACCCTTGTAAAGCCCAGGCACTGCTGCAGAAGATCATCGAGATGTTTGAGGCAACCTCGGCCACGGCAGTGCAGTATTTCCGTGTTCAAGAGTCCATGTCGTGGTAGGTCGTCGTGTCGTTCAGCATTTGCTGTCGATCGTACTCCCGAAAGGATCCCAGTTCCGTAAGTGCACTGCCCGTGCCGCCGACTTGCTCAGATCGATGTCGTTCTGGTCTTGGACAGTGAAGCCCTTCACGCTGCACTCTGCAAGATGCTGCGTGGCCGAGATGGACAGACCATGTAAGCGTGCCAAGCATCGAGTTGGCAATCGTCATTGTAAACTTCTCGGGCCCACCCTGAATGTATGTGTTATGCTGTATGTCTGTTCGTTGCAAAGCAATCCGCCGGAGCTGGAGATAGCTGGGGATGGGCGCATTTGGGCATCGCGATGGTTGAGATGGGGACTGGGCTTAAAGGCTCAAAGAGGCCTTTGTGGGTTCGGGCACCGGTCCGCGCTGCTTTCACAAGCCTTGCGCCTCAGCCAAGGTTTGCAGGGTGTCCAAAGATCAACGGCGTGCCCAAAGTAGAGGTGGTCCTGCTTCCAAAGGCTCCGAACTCGAGAGCTCCGGTACCCCTTTTTCGCGACTTGGGGGATGTGATGATTTTGGAAGGCCGGAGGGGTGGTGCAAGCTGCCCAGAAGCGGATTCGCTTCCTGCGGGCTGAAGCCCTAGTGAGCTCCGAGCTGGGTTGGTCCCCGAAGATGTAGCATGAGCCTCCATGAGCCTGAGGCGCTCAGAGTTCGAGACTACTTCCACGGCGTGCTGCGCTTGAGAGAGTACGGTTCCACGACTTTGTCGGAGAAAAGATCTTCGCTCTGGCTGTCTCGAGGTGATGCGGGACTTCAGCCCATTCTCCGTGTTAGTGGATCTGAGCGATGTGCCCTGAGCACCACCACAGACTGCGGCAATTCGGTCAGAGTGGCACGCGCTAGCCGTTTCAGTCTCGCTGCATCGCGCTGCAAAGCGACAGCTTTGTAAAGACATTTGTCAGGTACAGCTTGTGCAGATCGAGACCGCCACGCTCTCCGCCTCCATGCTTCCGTTGGGCAAGGACGGAAGACCAACAGAACCAATGCAGGTCTGTGCTTGAATGAAGTGGATGGGCAATTGTGCAAAACCGTTCCATTGCTCAGGGTTCATTGAGAAAGGGAGTAGCAGGAAAAGGCTAGATGGGGTAGGCTACAGTGTTGAGAGGAGGCGCAGAAGTCGGTCGACTTCATCGTGTTTGCCCAAGTGTGCTTTTGCTTGGAAGCGACAAACAGCTCATCACCGACTCATGCAGTTACTGCACAGCTGCACAGTTACTCTCCCTCCCTGGCTGCCATGCACCTCTGGTGGGAGCAATGCGCTAGGTGGCGCATCAGCAGCCATGTAGGAGCAAAGCGTTGCAAACAACAAGAGTGGGGTGGGACTAAGCTCAACACTCAGATCATTCGGCATTGTCACATCGCAGCTTGTGATTCAGCTGGTGTGAAAAGCAGTTGGGAGTGTCTCAAGCAGAAGCCGTGAGCCATGCCGCGTTATGACTTCAGTGAGCCATACAAGAAGAGGGACCCGTGTCGCCAATCACTGGCGCTCAAGGACAGTGATTTGAGTGAGGTGAATGTGGCATACAGCGAAGACGGAGCAAAATCGGCTTCTGGTGATTTGCCAGTCTTTGCGAACCCTTCTGTCTTGAACGCAGGAGCTCACAGGAAAAGAACACAGCCTTTTCCGCTCCTTCAGCACTACCAAGAGTGGCGACGGCCGATTCCTTGGAAGGAGAAGACTTGCTAGGGCATAGGGAGGTTCGAGCCGCCACACGGCATCCTTGTCGAAGCATTGCTAGGTCGGCCGAACTACGCGAACACGCAGCGGCCAAGCTTGATGAGCTCCCAGGACGTGCCGATGTCGCTGGAGACATATGGAGTCCCTGAAATATCCGGAATCGCTGTTTTTCATTGTTCTCTTCACGAGGAGACCAAGCTGGAACCGGCCTGGTGCCGGGGAGCTCCCGTTCGTTTGCAGGGCCTGGTCCACCGCAAGGTCCCGGGCCCCCATCGCGAGAGCAGTCGAGACGGCCGGGGCCGGGGAAGGCTTGCTTCTCCTTGTTCCGTTGCGCTCAGGACCTGAATGGCTCCCTCGGCACAATCGTCGCAGCAGGGACCTTAGGGACCTTAGGGACCTTGGTAGTGATTCTGTGGGGGCGTCATCGGTGTCGCGCAAGTGAGATGTTCAAAGGACAAGCCCGACGAGTTTGGTCGCATATATGTGAACGTGGGCAAGGACCAGCGTAGAGTGCTGAAAGTACTGCCGGACAGGCTCCAGCAAGAAGGCCGGTGTAATGCGGGCGCGACAACCCACATCGGTGGAACAAAGGCTCTGCATCCCCTGTGAGGTCAGGAGGCCTCGCCGAACCCATTGGGTGCCCCCTGGTCGTCCTCGGGACACCGCACGGGCTTTCCAGGTGCAAGCAAGTTACCGGTCGACGCCTCTCCCTCTCCCTCTCCCTCTCTCTCTTTTCTTTGCTCCTGGCAGGCTTCGGTATCCTAAATGTCAAGCAATGGAAATCGCAGCCTGAGCTGGCTGAAAAGTTCCACCAGGCCTTTCTGTAAGCCAAACCGGTGAAGCTGAGGTGGGTTGGCTGATGTTCAAAGAATAGGCCCTTCGCCAGGTCTCTCGGGTGTCGCATCGATCTTATGTGCGAACCGCATCCTGCCTGCAGATGCATTACCTGCGACATGAGTAGTGTCGGTGGGTGCTCTGTCTCTGCACAGATCCGAGGTCAATGGAGGGTTTTTCCCAGAGCCCTCCGCAGAAAGCGTCTGAGTGGGTTGGAGATCTCCTGTGCGCTCGCGATAGCGAGTGCTCGGGCCATATCTCGGCCTCTCCAGCTTCGCTACAAAGACGGCACGTTGCAGCGCCAAGCGAAGCCTGTTTCTACTTCTACCGCGGTGGCCGAAGGCTATCTCCCTAAGGGAAGCAAGAGGAACGAGGCGTGGTGTTCGAGGACAGCCAAGTAAGAATTTCCAAGCTCTCACGAGCTGATACCTCGTCCTTGCAAGCTTAGATGCTCGGTGTGTTCAAGTGCTGCATGCGCTGTTGTGGCATGAGCTGCGCTTGCTGCCAAAGATGCCACGGGAGCAAAAATGCAGCGCCCAGGAGTGTACCAGCGTGTACCAGTCCCAGGCCATTCTTGTGGCATGCTCTCGGCCTTGGGTAAGGTCCGGCCGTTCAGTGGGCAGCCGGCCGATCTGGAGCATGCGCTGCTGGCAGTGGTGCGGCGCTGACTTGACCACCAGGGCGGCTCTGACTTGATGGGCTTGTGAGGTACGGGCCAACAGCATGAACGAGGCCAGCATGGGTGAAGCACGGTTGAAGCCGACTGCTCGCAAGCACTCGCAAGCAAGCCTGCACAGTCTTCCAGGTGCTCTTTGCGCCAATGTGTGGCCTTGTCCTCGTGACGAAGGCATGGAAAGCCATGGAAAGCCTTCAGTGCTACGTCTTGCCAATGCAGTTGAGGCAACAAAAGCGACTGGAACACCCAACTATAGCAGTAAGATCCAAGAAGAAAAGCAACTTGGTTTTGCCGGAAGCCCCTGAAGCCAGAATAATACTTGGGTCTCTCGGATGTCGTGAGTGCCGGAAGCTGTTGTGGAGGTCGAGGAAGCAGCGCTGCAGCTACTATGTCCTGCCCCACCCCCTCTGCCTGCGCAATACCTTGTGGCTGGCTGCCCAGAGAGCATGTTGGTAGCTTCTTAGGACCATTTTTGCTCTGTGTGTGTGTGTGTGTGCGTGTGTGTCACCGACCCAACCTGACGGTATGAGTACGAATAGTCAAGCCTTGCATGCGATGCAGAGCTAGTAGAAGAGATCCGAAGACAGAGTCGGAGCGTTTCGTTTAGGGGTTTGGGGCCAAGTTTCGACAGCCGGTTCAGAACATCAGGATCGCACACTTGCGGCATTGCGGAATTTTCAGAGTAAATCGGTTCGTTCTTCTTTACCGGAATAGTTATACATGTTGTGCCGACATTGCATCAAGAGTTAAGACGATGACACAGCAGCATGAGAGCTGCCGAACTTGTAGAGTCCTTGCGCTCTGGTTCAGCACAGATGAAGCTGTAGCACAAGCAGGAAATCTGGAACCATGGACAACATGTCCCAAGAACTCTGGCAAGCTTGCTTTTGAAGGTTCGCTGGGTTGGGAGGCCAAGACCTGCACATCGGGCCTTAATAACCCCATGGCCCGATGCCGAACACCCAACAGTCTGCTTCGGCTTCGGATTGAAGCCCAGGGCTTAGGGCATTTCCCGACACCCCACTTCCCTCATGCCCTACCTACCTCCAGCCCTAAAAACCACAACTTAGGACTCAAGAAGTGCTTTTAAGTGGTGGGCCCTGCCTCTTCAGCCCGTTGCAGCCCCACAGCCGTTCGACGCAGAATTGCGGTTTCTGGCCTTTACAGAGGCCTCCCAAGCTCTCCAGGGGTGTGATGCACGACCTCGAATTCTAGCTGAACCATCTTCCTTCCCGTGCTCGAGCAAGAAAAGCTTTTGTCACAAGCAACTTCTGATCCTTGCCGTGGCTACAGCCCCGCCTCATGCCTCTCCTGGCTATTTCGAGGTCGCAACCCTAAACCCTAAACCCTAAACCCTAAACCCTAAACCCTAAACCCTAAACCCTAAACCCTAAACCCTAAACCCTAAACCCTAAACCCTAAACCCTAAACCCAAAACCCTAAACCCTAAACCCTAACCCCTAAACCTAAACCCTAAACCCTAAACCCTAAACCCTAAACCCTAAACCCTAAACCCTAAACCCTAAACCCTAAACCCTAAACCCTAAACCCTAAACCCTAAACCCTAAACCCTAACCCTAAACCCTAAACCCTAAACCCTATATCCCAAACCCTAAATCCTAAGCCCTCAAGCCTCAGGAGGCCCAGCACCTGCAAGGTCGGGGACTTCAAGCGCATGAAGTTCATCGACATCTGAGTTGCGCAGCTCCGACCCCGCCCCCGCGGACCAAAGAAGCTCTGGGGGGGTCGGTTCTGATCATACGTATATATGTATACAAAAAAAAATATGTATATATATATGTGTATATATACTACATATATATATATATATCTATCTATTTATTATATAGTTCTGCATATTACTGATACACATTTATATAGAATTTATACCAGAAAAAACCGCATATTTCCATATACCATAGAGCTGGATAGTAACACACATTCTGAAATCAAACAGGATGCTTTGATGCTACTGATGGAGTCCAATGGTTCCAAGTTCGGAGCGCATCCGAGGGTTTCAGAAGTGCTGTCCCAACCTCGTACCCGGTGATGCTCAGAATGCCGTAGGATTTGAAGCAGATTCCGCCAGCTTGGCTGTTGCCTTTGGCTGAATGTTCCCTAAACCCTAAACCCTAAACCCTAAACCCTAACCCTAAACCCTAAACCCTAAACCCTAAACCCTAAACCCTAAACCCTTAACCCTAAACCCTAAACCCTAAACCCTAAACCCTAAACCCTAAACCCTAAACCCTAAACCCTACAGCCTAAAGCCTAAAGCCTAAAGCCTAAAGCCTAAAGCCTAAAGCCTAAAGCCTAAAGCCTAAAGCCTAAAGCCTAAAGCCTAAAGCCTAAAGCCTAAAGCCTAAAGCCTAAAGCCTAAACCCTAAACCCTAAACCCTAAACCCTAAACCCAACCCTAAACCCTAAACCCTAAACCCTAAACCCTAAACCCTAAAGCCTAAAGCCTAAAGCCTAAAGCCTAAAGCCTCAAGCCTAAAGCCTAAAGCCTAAAGCCTAAAGCCTAAAGCCTAAAGCCTAAAGCCTGAAGCCTAAAGCCTAAAGCCTAAAGCCTGAAGCCTAAAGCCTAAAGCCTAAAGCCTAAAGCCTAAAGCCTAAAGCCTAAACCCTAAAGCCTAAACCCTAAACCCTAGACCCTAAACCCTAAACCCTAAACCCTAAACCCTAAACCCTAAAACCCTAAACCCTACACCCTAAACCTCAACCCTAAACCCTAAACCCAACGAGTCACACCTGCTCCCGGAAGCGTTTGCTCGGGGCTCTGGGGCCCGACGGCCGTGTTGCAGTGGCTGTGGTAGCCGTGTGCAGGCGATCACAGGGGGTGTGGGAAATCATTAAGAATGGTTTTGTTGGGGTTGAGGGTTTAGGGTTTAGGGTTTAGGGGAACAGGGGAAAGGCTGGGGACTCGCCAGCTACGACAGGAGGCCATGTGCGAAATGATGCTGCAGCCCTTCATGAAGCCCTTGCGGGTCTTCTCGGACTGCACCGTAAGAATCGCAAGATGCGCAGCCAGTTCTTAGAGCTCGCGATCTTGGTCTCAGTGTGCGGAGCCTTGGTCATCACGAGGACATATCTCTGACGGACTTTAACACCTTGCTTACGAAAGCCGAGGCCAGAGCTTGTCGTGTGCATCATGTGAAAGTGTGTTTGACAGCTACTGCAAAGGGCCGCGTTGCATGTGATATGGCAGGGGCGTGACAAGCTGGCGCGTGTCTTCCAATACTTTTCGCGAGCCATCGTCGGAAGTGCAGCCTATCTGCAGCCGACGGTCGGGACCCTGCGTTGTGTGAAGCACGGGATGAGATTAATCGCAAGCAAACTGCAAGGCAGGGACTTTACTGGCCACACTTGAAGGAAATGCAAGGACGGGAGATGTCGATGATATCCTCACAGACTTGGTTGGGAGTTATTGATGCCTGCACGAGAATCCGAGTTGCAGGACAGTTATGGTCCAGTTGGCAAGTGCACGGCGAACTCACCGATGGTGCAAGGCCCGGATGAAAGCTCAAAACGATCAACACAAGTGGTGGAGGTAGCAGAAAGGTTGCAAACAGCATCTTGTAGTGTGGTTTGAGCTTTTGAGTGAAGGAGTTCCCGGTGATACAGAGCTTGCCACAGTGTTGGGCCCAGCACAGTGCTTGAGCTTCTGGGCTAAGATGCGCGCAAGGCTGGGGAAGCCGCGCCCCCGCACAATCCTCGCAGACTGCACGCCATGCTACATGCACAGAGAACCCCACCGAGAACCTTGCAGGAAGCCGCCAAAAGGTGAGGTGTTGCCCATCCTTGCGCCATGTCTTGGGGCCATTGGGTTGAGGTGTTTCAAAGTCGTGGACCCTGTCGACCGGCTTTTTGAGCTGCTGCAGAAGGCGCAATGAATTAGGCTCAATTATCCCTAAACAGCCTTAATTTTGGGTGGCACTTTGGGGGGGGGGGGGGGGTAGTATAGTGGGGGGTAGCAGGGGAACCCATGATAAGACCAGCTGACTGGCGAGGCATCCTTGGCCGCGTTTTTAATGATCGACCATATCGGCATGTGTCCGCCTCAGCAGCAGTGCACGTACTGTCATTCTTCAGGTGCGCAGCGTCCAAGTCGGCATGATGCGATGCATCATGTTTGGCATACTTCGCACAGTCGCTCAGTCTCATGCTTCGCGTAGAGCTGATTACATCCAGCAGCAAAAGGTAGCGGAGCCTTCTCTGCAAGAGTCCAAAAATGCAAACAAGGTCACGCACGTCCGCATACATGGGTTTAGGGTTTTGGGGTATACGTACTTATGATATTTATATATATAGTACATAAAATATAGATACGAATGTAAATATTAAATAAATAAATAAATATACATATATGTATACATATGTGTGTTTCTCTCTCTCTCTATGTATATGTACACATGCGTTTTGGGTTTAGGGTTTAGGGTTTAGGGTTAGGGTCAGCGCAACCTCCGAGTCATTCACCAAGAATATTTAGAGATGCCGAAAGGCCTGCCCGTGCCAACGAAAAGACATTTAGGAGCTCCGCGTTCCTTTTGGGTTGGTAGCGGTGTAGCCGTATTGCCTCTTCATGCATGGTGTGTGTGATGTCCCTATAGCAATTACGATATATGTTTGCTTTGCACTGAGGCTGAAGCAGTGGAAGATTCTGTCTGGCGGCAAAAGGCTGGATCTTAGAGATCAATCTGAAGCAAGCGTGAAGACACGATGAACAGGAAGCTCTGTACCCCATTTCCACCCGTCATGCCTGCTCCCCATCTAGATGGCAGTTTCGAGCAGGGCCGGAACAGGCACCATTCAGCTGGGGTTGAAGCAAGGCACCCAGGTTGAGCGGTGGTGGCTTCGTTCTTCATATTTGCACTTCAAAGCCGGAGAGTGGGGTCTGCTCACCAAGGATATTTACATTCTGCAACATAGTCGGGGTCACCTGACATGTTTGGGAGAATCAGGTTCGGGGCACATGAAGCCCGACAATTTTGAAGACATTGTCGAGCCAAGCTCCATCGCTCCCTGGTGTTCATGTGCTACGCTTCTGCCAGCTTCTCTACCAGCTGAAAAAGATCAAGGACATAGGTTTGGAGGTGCCGTGGTTTGGAGAATTTGGAGCGAGCCTAAATTGCTCCTAACAGAGCATGGCAATTGCAAGGAAGAGAAGCGTGATCAGCTAGGGAAGTGCACGGACCTCAGATGAATTCAGGTGCTGCTAGCGTGAGTCTCTTCCGTGGTACCGTCTAATGCATGCAAGGCAGGATCTTCTCACATGCAGCAGTGGGTTTCTGGCAAAACTTCAGCTGGTTTTCATGTCCGTTTGTCATGCACGAGCGTCCGAGAAATTCTCGGAACATGTCTTCTGAACCATCAACACTGTAGAGTCTGTAGATGCTGCCATGAGCGGAGGCTGGGAGACAGCAGTGAAGCATGCCCTGATATGTGTCCAAACGGCTCACCTGTGCTGACCTCAGCAGTGTCTAATGCCCTTGTGTGCCTGCCACCAGTTCAGACCGTTGAAGTGCGAGCATCCTCCTCGCTAGGATGCTTCCAACGGTCGTGAGCGTGCTGTGAGTATCGGGGGGCGCATACCACATGTGCCCTGCGACTTGAAGTCCTAGGCACTAAAGACAACAGACGAACAGAACCGCAGTTTGAAAAGAACCTGAAAACGACGTAATCAAGTAATCAAGAGACCCTGGTCCCGGAGCAGTGGGGCGTGCTGCGTTGAGGTCTCTCCTGTATCCCACGCACGACCTCATCGTGGGTGTGTGCGGTATATTTAGCAGCAGCCGAGCTCCGAGCATGTCGCTTCTGATCCATTCTGCTTCCTTGGCCGCAGCATTCCACCCCGGGCAGGCCTAGATGTGTGTGCGCAGCTTCCTGCCAAGCCTGCGGCGAAGGCTCCTGCCTCAGGGTTCGGGAGGCTTTGCCGCCGTGTCAAGTCTTGAACTCCCAAGATCACCGGAAATGCCAGGCAAAGGACGACACCAAAAGCAAATGATGCTCATGGCGCGCTCACGTCTCGCTTACAGGTTTTGGTCCCCGAGACCTGGCAGAGCTGGCCCAAAGAAACGACAGCCTAGCCTTGCACACAAGTTATGTTTTGGGATGTTCCCCCTCATACTAACAGTCCTTTATAGGGATGATAGTACCCAGATTTATAATCCCCATTAAGGACTGTTAGTATAAAAGGGGAACATCCCAAGTTATGCCTGTGGCCAGGACTGTAGAGGCCGTTCTTATGCTTCGTGAGCAGATGCGGACTGTCTCAGATGGCTGCACTGGCCGCATCCAGTGCAGCTGCATTCAAGGGTGGAAGACAACGATTGCCGTTGAAGCTGACAAACCTGAGAACGACAGCACAACCTGGTATGTTAGTCACAGACTTCATACATCGTTTTTCATGATCTCCACCTTGGAATGTTTAGCACGGGTGCCTTGCAGGTTTGGGCCGCAAGGTCGCAAGAGCCAAAGCAGGGAAGACCTGCTCTTAAGTGCGTTTGATAGGGCTCTCATAGGGCCTCATCGCTTTCACTGGTGCTTTTGGAGTCTCACCATGCCCATTGCAAAGGAACGAGATTGTTTTCCTTTACAGCGGGGCACACTTGTGAACTCTATGCTAGGTGACATGGACACGGAGGTGGTACTTGGGTGCACACCCTTCGAGATGAGGCGAAGCTGGTTGCTCCCGATTCGCCCCCCAATGCCCTTTTGAAGGGGCAGTTGAGTCCAAGAGTGACTTGGGGAGTCATAGGAGGCGGCGCAGAAAAACACAGCACTGAGGGCCTTGAGGTGGACATCAATCGAACGGCTGCGGTTTCTAGGCCACCCTGCGTGACATGCGCGCAGCCGTAGAGATGGGCAGAGTTCAAGCCTCGGCAACCTGCACGCCAACTGCCGATCTCTGGCTCCAGTTCCCCACCCATTCCCTACAGCCTGGTTCCCATCGTCGTCAGGGAGTTGGCTCGTCCTCTTGCGAGTAGGGGAAGGCTCCATGACTCCATGAAAGAGAACTTTGGTAACGCACCGGAGACCTCGAAGATCCTCGAAGATCCTCGAAGCATCGGAGAAATCGGAGAAATTAGCATGCCCTGGCCCAGCCATGACGCGCGATGAGAAGCTCGCGGTCGCCCATCGTTCCAGTTCCGCAAATCGAGTGCTCGGAGCGCGTCACTGCGCCGACCTGAGGGGGGCATCTGCTCAGATCTACTCAGATCTTCTCATATCTACTCGGATCTTCTCATATCTACTCTTGAGGGGTTTCATGATTTCGCTTCTCAGCGGTTCTACTCGATGTCGCGCCTCCCTTTCGCTTCGTGCGTCGCTCGTGGAAGCCCAGGATCTCAAGAACCGACACTTGCTTGCAAGCCGCACAGGGATAGCGTTTCAACTTGTGCTCTGGAGTTTTCCAGCGCTCAACTTATCTCAGGTGTCAGGCGAGCTGCAATCCGTGACGCTTGCAAAAGCAGAGGGGAGCGTCAATTTCGGGTTTCATCCAGAGTCTATATGCATAAGAGCCTCGGCTTGATCTCCCTGAATTTCTCGAAAGCTGAGGCGGGGTTCACCGAGCAAGCTGCTGTGCACGCGTTCGGCTCGTCGGTGAATGGCTTTGGTGATGAGACCTCAGACATTGATCTCGTGCTTGACGTGCCCGAGGACAGATTGCAAAAGATGTTGCAAGCCCCCGCCGTGTGCACGCACGCTAACAGAAATCTTCACGGCCCTACATCACCTCGACTTCTGCCTCCCTTGCGAGAGGATGAGCAACCCTAATCATCCAACACCTATATAAGATTAAGGCCTGCCAAATCCTAAGCCGGCGACATTCGAATGATTCAGCGATGCATGAGTTGACCGGTGGGATCACAGTTTTGTCCGCTTTTGAAGCTACCTTCGCATCGAGGGTGGCCAAAAACAAGTTTGCTGCTGCTTGTAACGTGATTTGGTTTTGGAGGAGATTCTTGAACGAGAGTTCCCGTATGCCTACATACGCGACCTCATTCCAGCCACGCTGGACTATCTGTCCGAATACCTTGAGCAGGAGATGCTTGCTGAACTGCGTTTGTTGCCGCTCCTGAGTACCACATGACCAGAGCAGGAAGGTTTCCAAATGCGCGAGAAAGTCTTGTCCGCCAAGGCAGCCTGGCTAAACACACATCATACATAATGCACATCGTATACAAAGATACAGAATGCGCACCGTATGCCTAATATGCATACTGCATAGTGTACGAAATCTACAGAGTTAGCATAAGGTGGTGCTCAAAAAGGTGCCCCCATTCTTCCAGTCAGCTAAGGTGCCGATATTGAAGCTGACCATTGATGGCGTGGGGGCTCCTACCTGTTCCGAAGTGCCGTTCCCCTTAAACCCCGAACCCTCAATCCCAAACCCTAAGCCCCAAGCCTTAAGCCCTAAGCCCTAAACACCCCCTAAGCCCCAAACCCTGAACCCTGAACCCTGAACCCTAAACCCTAAACCCTAAACTTAAGCTGCCCAGGTCGAGTGCGATCTCTCTTGCAACAACCTGCTTCCAGTGTTCAATACGAAGTTGCTGCGCCTCTACGCTGTGCCTTGGGCCTCATTTGGAGAAGGGAGGTTTAGGCTCAGGTTTAGGGTTTAGGGTTTCGGGTTTAGGGTTTCGGGTTTAGGGTTTAGGACAGGTGAGAAGGCGCGCGTAATTAGCTGCTTAGCAACCTGTGATACAGGGGGTCCTGAAGGCCTCGCAAGAAGGACAAAGCCAGAGCCTAGCTTCGTCGCCAGCGCCGTGACAAGCACGGGATGTGCGAAGGTTTTCATCGGGAGCTGCATCTAAGACTCGAGAACCTCGGCCCCTAGCCCCTCACATGAGTTAGGGATGGGGGAAGGGGTGCTAGCGTGAGCAGCATAGCGGGGCATCTGGCATAGCGGGACATCTAGCCCGTGGCAACTGCATCGCACACTTGTAGCCGACAGGGGACAGAGCTTTGCTCTCAGGACAGAGACCGTCGAGTTGTGGACCTGGTCAGGCATCTCAAGATCTGGGCCAAGAAGGAGGCCAGGGAGGGTTGCGAGCGGCAATGCGAGGCAGCTTCGTACAAAGATGTCCTGAAATCATTGGGCCAGCACCCACCTGCTTTTGCCACGTTGAGTACCATATATACTCAGAGCATGTGAACGTGCCTGTTATGCAGGGTGTTCATGGTGCTCCGAATGGGCACCTGTCCTCCTACTCGTTCTGTCTCATGGGAATCTTCTACATGCAGCAGCCTGCGCTGCAACCGGCGGATATAGCGGATATGCTCTACCCTGCACTGCCCTCTGTCTCATGTCTCAGTATGCTGTGGGTGCTGTTGACTGAAGGCAGAAATGTGGCCTACCTTGCCTGCAAACGAATGCCGACCAGCACCCCCAGTGGTACCACGAGCGCATGGGGCGGAAGGCTGGGCCCCCGTACTGTTGTAGGAGCGCAGATAACGTGAAGGAGTGCAGGCAGAACCGATCTGGGCGTCAGGTGTGCAACGTTTTCATTGATGAAGGGGCTGCCGCTACTGCAGAAACTGAACAGACGCGCCGAAGTAGTTCCGGTGTCTACCAATTGAGCGTCCTTGGCAGCAATTTCCACATGGTCGATGTTCATGCTGATGCTTTGCTTCTCACATGTTCGTTGCCACTGTGGTTTGGATTGGCGGATTCCCGCTGTCTGGTGCACATGGTTGGCTGTGTGGTGCTGATGATGAAGCATGAGCTACTGGAGCCGAGGAGATTTCGCCACATTCATGACTGAAGAAAAGGACCGTGCGAAAAAACGACAAACACCAACACAATCATGTGGTTGTTATTGTCAGATGAAGTCAGTCGTCGTCAGTGTCAACTGCAAAGTAAAGTCAGTCAGGAAGTGCACTACGCGACTTGTTGCAGTCGTGGGCAGGTTTAGAAGTGCAGAGACCACCAGAAGTGCGGCTTCCCTTACAGCGCAGGACTTCGTCTGGGGCAGGGACGTGATCTCCATCCGACAAGGCCGGGTCTTAACCCTCCGGTCTTCATGCTTCCAGACGCTTGGCAAAAAATTGGAATGGCTACACACAAATGGGTACCACGGACTCCAGCCGGTCTAGCTCCATGTACTTAGTGTCTTCTAAGCACCTACGAGCGCCTCCATTCCGATTGACACTGCTACGCCCAGGGATTTGTCGAGAAGATGGCGGGATTATCAGGATCCTGACTATATACTGCACATTGAGGCCAGCTCTGAAGTCTCTTGTGGAGAGCAGTGCAGGGCAGCCGAGCCTTGGCCCAGGATCCTTTCGACATCTCGCGGAACCTGTCCTGCGTGTTTTCCTACGGCTCCAACAGGACTCCGGGATGCCTCAGAACTCAGAGTCCTTCCGTCATGGTGCGCAGAATTGCCTGTAACGCCTTGTTGTGTTGCTTCGCGCGCGCCTCACGCGGACATGTGGCCTGTTACATGAAGCTGACACTTTTGGTCTTGCGTCAACGACGGCAGTTGCAGTGATCTGCGATGAGCATCGGTACCAGCTCTCGCTTTTTGCGTTTTTCTCGCTTGTTCATTCTGTTTGCCTCCGTTCGACTTAGCTTCAGCAGACCAGTGTTAAAAATCGGTGCCTTTCCATTTTTTGCACCGAGGTGTGTGTTGGAAAGTCGCCTGTCATGGCTTGCACGCGCGAACGAATCCATCGACCAATCGCAAGAAGGTTTAAAGGGAGACAGGTGTTTGACTGCCACGCATGTTGGGAAGAACATCATGTTTGGTCTCGATCGTCACGACCTTTTATTTTTGTATTTCCCCAAACAGGAACCGTTTGGGGTCCTCTCCTCAGAAAGAAAAAGCGTCACGCGCTTGGCCAAATGGGTGTCACGCGCTTCGGGCCTGTGGTCTCCGATCATGAACACAATTGGGGCCATTGGGGCCGGGTGGGTGTCACGCGCTCGGGCCTGCAGTCTCCCATGGTCTCCTATCATGAGCGCAATTGGGGCCAATTGGGGCTGGGTGTCCGATCATGAGCACAATTGGGGCCATTGGGGCCGGGTGGGTGTCACGCGCTTCGGGCCTGTGGTCTCCCATGGTCTCCGATCATGAGCTGGGTGGGTGTCACGCGCTCGGGCCGGGCTTCGGGCCTGTGGTCTCCCATGGTCTCCGATCATGAGCACAATTGGGGCTATTGGGGCCGGGTGGGTGTCACGCGCTCGGGCCTGCAGTCTCCCATGCTCTCCGATCATGAGCACAATTGGGGCCAATTGGGGCCGGGTGGGTGTCACGCGCTTCGGGGCCTGTGGTTTCCCACGGTCTCCGATCCTGAGCGCAATCGGGGCCATTGGGGCCGGGTGGGTGTCACGCGCTCGGGCCTGTGCTCTCCCACGTGGTCTCCGATCATGAGCACAATTGGGGCCAATTGGGGCCGGGTGGGTGTCACGCTTCGGGGCCTGTGGTCTCCATGGTCTCCGATCATGAGCACAATAGGGGCCAATAATTGGCGGGCGGGAATTGGCGGGCGGGTGTCACGCGCTTCGGGCCTGTTGTCTCCCATGGTCTCCGATCATGAGCTGGGTGGGTGGCACGCGCTCGGGCCTGTGGTCGTGGGCGGGTGTCACGCGTTTGGGACCTGGTCTCCCACGGTCTCCGATCATGAGCACAATTGGGGTCTCCCATGGTCTCCGAGGCCTGCGGTCTCCCATGGTCTCCGATCATGAGCGCAATTGGGGCCAATTGGGGCCGGGTGGGTGTCACGCGCTTCGGGGCCTGTGGTCTTTCACGGTCTCCGATCATGAGCGCAATTGGGGCCATTGGGGCCGGGTGGGTGTCACGCGCTCGGGCCTGTGCTCTCCCACGTGGTCTCCGATCATGAGCACAATTGGGGCCAATTGGGGCCGGGTGGGTGTCACGCGCTTCGGGGCCTGTGGTCTCCATGGTCTCCGATCCTGAGCACAATAGGGGCCAATTGGCGGGCGGGAATTGGCGGGCGGGTTGTGGTCTCCCATGGTCTCCGATCATGAGCTGGGTGGGTGTCACGCGCTCGGGCCTGTGGTCGTGGGCGGGTGTCACGCGTTTGGGACCTGCGGTCTCCCACGGTCTCCGGTCGTGAGCACAATTGGGGCCTCCCATGATCTCCGATCATGAGCCGGGTGGGTATCACGCGCTCGGGCCTGTGGTCGCAGGCGGGTATCACGCGTTTCGGGCCTGCGGTTTCGCACGGTCTCCGATCATGAGCACAATTGGGGCCATTGGGGGCCGGGTGAGTGTCACGCGCTTCGGGCCTGTGGTCTCCCATGGTCTCCCATGGTCTCCGATCATGAGCACGAATTCCGATCATGAGCACAATTGGGGTTATTGGAGCCTTGGGTGTCACGCGCTTCGGGCCTGTGGTTTTTCCCTCAGAATGGGGTCCGTGGTCTTTCATGGTCTCCTCATGAGCGCAATAGGGCCGGGTGGGTGTCACACGGTCCATGGTTTCCAGGGTCTGTGAAGTGGTTGGGAGGGTGTCACGCGCTTGGGTCCGTGATCTCCACAGTCTCGGATCATGAGCGACAGGGCTGGGAGGGTGTCACGCGGGGCTGGTCTCCGATCATGAGTGCAGTGGGCTGGGTGGGTAGAGGGTGTCACGCGCTTGGATTCGTGGTCTCGCATGGTGAGCACAATGGGGCGGGACGAGTGTCACGCGGTTCGGGTCCGTGGTGAGTGGCAGGGGTTGGAGGGTGTCACACGCTTGATGGTTTCCCATGGATCATCTGGGAGGGTGTCACGCGCCTGGGTCCGGTCTCTGAGCACGCTGGGCGGGTGTCACGCGGTCCGGTTTCGTGGTCTGTCATGGCGTCCGATCATGAGCGACAGGGGTTGAGAGGGTGTCATGCGCATGGGTTCGTGGTCTCCCAACGTCTCCGATCATGAGCGCAATGGGGCCGGGCAGGTGTCGCGCGATTCGGGTCCGTGGTGAGCTACAGGCATTGGGAGGGCGTTCACGCGTTTGGGTCCGTCATGAGTGCAATGGGGCTGGCGGGTCTCCGATCATGAGCGACAGGGGTTGAGAGGGTGTCGTGCGCTTGGATTCGTGGTCTTGCATGGTATCCGACCATGAGCGCGCTGGGCGGGTGTCACACGGTTCGGGTCCGTGGTGAGCGACAGGGACTGGGGGGGTGTCACGCGCTTGGGTCTGTGGTCTCCGATGGTCTCTGAGCATGCTGGGCGGGTGTCACGTGGTCCGGGTCCGTGGTCTCCCGTGATCTCCGATCATGAGCGACAGGGGTTGAGAGGGTGTCACGCGCATGGGTTCGTGGTCTCCCAACATCTCCGATCATGAGCGCAATGGCCGGGCGGGTGTCACGCGGTTCGGGTCCGTGGTGAGCGACAGGGACCCAGAATCAGAAAGAACATGCTCAGATGCATTTTTCAAAGCGGGCAAAATGCATTCGCGCAGCTTGCTCCTTCCACAACCCACAATCGAATTGAGTTAAAAGCTGATCTTTTGTCGCTGTCCAAATGCATTTCTCGCCCGTGCTTTAATGCATTCAGCTGTTTTCGCCTTCTAAAAAGTGCACAAAGAGAGCACAGCATTGCAAATGTGGCAAGCAAGACCAAATGCGTTTTTTAGGCCTCGCAAAATGCATTCGGGCAGCGCTTGGACATCCATGTCTACTGGTATTTTACGACCAACATTTCCCCGACATGCATCTGAGGGCATTCCACATGCATTTTTCGTCGCCCGAAAAACGCATTTGGCACTGGTTTCCTATCATGTTGCAATCTTGGGTTCTGCCGGCTCAGGACTTCTAAATTTCATGTCTTTCTGCGCGTAAGAACATCTAGAATCTATATATATAGGATTTGAACGCGTTTAGAACCATAATCACCGTTTCGCAAAATTCCCGAAAAGGGGCCTAAAATTAGAAGCAACGTGCCCAGATGTATTTTGCAAAGCAGGCAAAATGCATTCGCGCAGCTTGCTCCTTCCAAAACCACAACAAAAGACTCACTTGATAGCTGACTTTTGTGTCAAAGACAGAGGCCCCGTACGGAAGAAACCAAAGTCCGAATGCATTTTTCGCCTGTGCCCAAATGCATTCAGCTGTGTTCGCTTTGAAAAAGTGCAGAAAGAGCACGCGGCGTTGCACATGTGGAAAGCAAGACCAAATGCGTTTTTCAGGCCTGGCAAAATGCATTCGGCAGCGTCTGGTCATCCATGTCTATTCGGTTATCCTTGCTCCATTTCAGCATGAAAAACAAACGAAAACAAAACAAAGGAAGTCTAAGAATAGATTGGTGTTTTACGACCAACATCTACCCGACATGCATTTCTAGGGCATTCCAAATGCATTTTTCGTTGCCCGAAGAATGCATTTGGCACTGGTTTCCTATCATGTTTAGTTTTGGTTTCTGCTGGCTCATGACGTATTCGATTCTTCTGATGTGTTTTCTGTGCATAAAAGTAGCTATAGTTATTGAAAAACTTGTTTAGAACAATGTTCGACATTTAGCAGGAGTACCAAAACAGACCCAGAATCAGGAAGAACATGCTCAGGTGCATTTTTCAAAGTGGGCGAAATGCATTCGCGCAGCTTGCTCCTTCCACAACCACAATACAATTGAATTAAGAGCTGATCTTTTGTCGTAAAGACAAGCTGCGTACAGAAGAGGCGAATGCGCAACTGCGTTTTTCGCGCGTGCCTAAATGCACTCAGCTGTTTTCGCCCTTGAAAAAGTACAGAAAGAGAGAGCATGGCGTTGCAAATGTAGAAAGCAAGACCAAATGCATTTTTCAGGCCTGGCAAACTGCATGTGGGCAGCGCTGGGACATCCATGTCGATCCTTCGTTTGGATTGGGAAAGGGTTGTTCCGACCCCTGGCAGCTCCAAAAAGAAGCTTGAAACCCACGCCTCCATACTGAGCCCAATTTTTCTGATTGTAAACTCGGCCTGCCGAGTTCTACGCGTCGCGTTATTGTTTCATGCCGCTTTCCCTTGATCTACAATCTTACTGTTTGGGGTCGTCGCCGGCGTAATTAGTCTATCACGAAAGCTAGCTCCATAGAGTTTTGCGTTGTTGTGGTTTACCATTTGCCTTGCATGGTGGGTCACGGATGGCCTTGAGGCCCTTTTCTGGTTGATTTGTCACCCTCACTGAGAAGACCCCGCCAGATTTTCAAGAGTCAATTGAAATTATTGCGCAGGGGGCTTTGTTTTTCCCCAAACAGGAACCGTTTGGGGTCCTCTCCTCAGAAAGAAAAAGCGTCACGCGCTTGGCCAGATGGGTGTCACGCGCTTCGGGCCTGTGGTCTCCGATCATGAACACAATTGGGGCCATTGGGGCCGGGTGGGTGTCACGCGCTCGGGCCTGCAGTCTCCCATGGTCTCCTATCATGAGCGCAATTGGGGCCAATTGGGGCTGGGTGTCCGATCATGAGCACAATTGGGGCCATTGGGGCCGGGTGGGTGTCACGCGCTTCGGGCCTGTGGTCTCCCATGGTCTCCGATCATGAGCTGGGTGGGTGTCACGCGCTCGGGCCGGGCTTCGGGCCTGTGGTCTCCCATGGTCTCCGATCATGAGCACAATTGGGGCTCTTGGGGCCGGGTGGGTGTCACGCGCTCGGGCCTGCAGTCTCCCATGCTCTCCGATCATGAGCACAATTGGGGCCAATTGGGGCCGGGTGGGTGTCACGCGCTTCGGGGCCTGTGGTTGTTCCTGAGCGCAATCGGGGCCATTGCGGCCGGGTGGGTGTCACGCGCTCGGGCCTGTGCTCTCCCACGTGGTCTCCGATCATGAGCACAATTGGGGCCAATTGGGGCCGGGTGGGTGTCACGCTTCGGGGCCTGTGGTCTCCATGGTCTCCGATCATGAGCACAATAGGGGCCAATAATTGGCGGGCGGGAATTGGCGGGCGGGTGTCACGCGCTTCGGGCCTGTTGTCTCCATGGTCTCCGATCATGAGCTGGGTGGGTGGCACGCGCTCGGGCCTGTGGTCGTGGGCGGGTGTCACGCGTTTGGGACCTGGTCTCCCACGGTCTCCGATCATGAGCACAATTTGGTCTCCGATCATGAGCCGGGTGGGTGTCACGCGCTCGGGGGAAGGGGGGGGGGAGGGGGGGGGAGGGGGAGGGGTCTCTCATGGTCTCCCATCTGGGGCTATTGGGGCTGGGTGGGTGTCACGTGCTCGGGCCTGCGGTCTCCCATGGTCTCCGATCATGAGCGCAATTGGGGCCGATTGGGGCCGGGTGGGTGTCACGCGCTTCGGGGCCTGTGGTCTTTCACGGTCTCCGATCATGAGCGCAATTGGGGCCAGTGGGGCCGGGTGGGTGTCACGCGCTCGGGCCTGTGCTCTCCCACGTGGTCTCCGATCATGAGCACAATTGGGGCCAATTGGGGCCGGGTGGGTGTCACGCGCTTCGGGGCCTGTGGTCTCCATGGTCTCCGATCCTGAGCACAATAGGGGCCAATTGGCGGGCGGGAATTGGCGGGCGGGTTGTGGTCTCCCGGTCTCCGATCATGAGCTGGGTGGGTGTCACGCGCTCGGGCCTGTGGTCGTGGGCGGGTGTCACGCGTTTGGGACCTGCGGTCTCCCCCGGTCTCCGGTCGTGAGCACAATTGGGGCCTCCCATGATCTCCGATCATGAGCCGGGTGGGTATCACGCGCTCGGGCCTGTGGTCGCAGGCGGGTATCACGCGTTTCGGGCCTGCGGTTTCGCACGGTCTCCGATCATGAGCGCAATTGGGGCCATTGGGGGCCGGGTGAGTGTCACGCGCTTCGGGCCTGTGGTCTCCCATGGTCTCCCATGGTCTCCGATCATGAGCACGAATTCCGATCATGAGCACAATTGGGGTTATTGGAGCCTTGGGTGTCACGCGCTTCGGGCCTGTGGTTTTTCCCTCAGAATGGGGTCCGTGGTCTTTCATGGTCTCCTCATGAGCGCAATAGGGCCGGGTGGGTGTCACACGGTCCATGGTTTCCAGCAGGGTCTGTGAAGTGGTTGGGAGGGTGTCACGCGCTTGGGTCCGTGATCTCCACGGTCTCGGATCATGAGCGACAGGGCTGGGAGGGTGTCACGCGGGGCTGGTCTCCGATCATGAGTGCAGTGGGCTGGGTGGCTAGAGGGTGTCACGCGCTTGGATTCGTGGTCTCGCATGGTGAGCACAATGGGGCGGGACGAGTGTCACGCGGTTCGGGTCCGTGGTGAGTGGCAGGGGTTGGAGGGTGTCACACGCTTGATGGTTTCCCATGGATCATCTGGGAGGGTGTCACGCGCCTGGGTCCGGTCTCTGAGCACGCTGGGCGGGTGTCACGCGGTCCGGTTTCGTGGTCTGTCATGGCGTCCGATCATGAGCGACAGGGGTTGAGAGGGTGTCACGCGCATGGGTTCGTGGTCTCCCAACGTCTCCGATCATGAGCGCAATGGGGCCGGGCAGGTGTCGCGCGATTCGGGTCCGTGGTGAGCTACAGGCATTGGGAGGGCGTTCACGCGTTTGGGTCCGTCATGAGTGCAATGGGGCTGGCGGGTCTCCGATCATGAGCGACAGGGGTTGAGAGGGTGTCGTGCGCTTGGATTCGTGGT
Organism: Symbiodinium natans; assembly: GCA_905221605.1. Classification (NCBI taxonomy): domain Eukaryota; class Dinophyceae; order Suessiales; family Symbiodiniaceae; genus Symbiodinium; species Symbiodinium natans. The sequence goes on from CAJNDS010000680.1 coordinate 692,122, forward strand.
CTTGCATGGTATCCGACCATGAGCGCGCTGGGCGGGTGTCACACGGTTCGGGTCCGTGGTGAGCGACAGGGACTGGGGGGGTGTCACGCGCTTGGGTCTGTGGTCTCCGATGGTCTCTGAGCATGCTGGGCGGGTGTCACGTGGTCCGGGTCCGTGGTCTCCCGTGATCTCCGATCATGAGCGACAGGGGTTGAGAGGGTGTCACGCGCATGGGTTCGTGGTCTCCCAACATCTCCGATCATGAGCGCAATGGCCGGGCGGGTGTCACGCGGTTCGGGTCCGTGGTGAGCGACAGGGATTGGGGGGGTGTCACGCGCTTGGGTCCGTGGTCTCCGATGGTCTCTGATCATGAGCGACAGGGGTTGAGAGGGGCGGAGGCAGGGTGGACCCAGAATCAGAAAGAACATGCTCAGATGCATTTTTCAAAGCGGGCAAAATGCATTCGCGCAGCTTGCTCCTTCCACAACCCACAATCGAATTGAGTTAAAAGCTGATCTTTTGTCGCTGTCCAAATGCATTTCTCGCCCGTGCTTTAATGCATTCAGCTGTTTTCGCCTTCTAAAAAGTGCACAAAGAGAGCACAGCATTGCAAATGTGGCAAGCAAGACCAAATGCGTTTTTTAGGCCTCGCAAAATGCATTCGGGCAGCGCTTGGACATCCATGTCTACTGGTATTTTACGACCAACATTTCCCCGACATGCATCTGAGGGCATTCCACATGCATTTTTCGTCGCCCGAAAAACGCATTTGGCACTGGTTTCCTATCATGTTGCAATCTTGGGTTCTGCCGGCTCAGGACTTCTAAATTTCATGTCTTTCTGCGCGTAAGAACATCTAGAATCTATATATAGGATTTGAACGCGTTTAGAACCATAATCACCGTTTCGCAAAATTCCCGAAAAGGGGCCTAAAATTAGAAGCAACGTGCCCAGATGTATTTTGCAAAGCAGGCAAAATGCATTCGCGCAGCTTGCTCCTTCCAAAACCACAACAAAAGACTCACTTGATAGCTGACTTTTGTGTCAAAGACAGAGGCCCCGTACGGAAGAAACCAAAGTCCGAATGCATTTTTCGCCTGTGCCCAAATGCATTCAGCTGTGTTCGCTTTGAAAAAGTGCAGAAAGAGCACGCGGCGTTGCACATGTGGAAAGCAAGACCAAATGCGTTTTTCAGGCCTGGCAAAATGCATTCGGCAGCGTCTGGTCATCCATGTCTATTCGGTTATCCTTGCTCCATTTCAGCATGAAAAACAAACGAAAACAAAACAAAGGAAGTCTAAGAATAGATTGGTGATTTACGACCAACATCTACCCGACATGCATTTCTAGGGCATTCCAAATGCATTTTTCGTTGCCCGAAGAATGCATTTGGCACTGGTTTCCTATCATGTTTAGTTTTGGTTTCTGCTGGCTCATGACGTATTCGATTCTTCTGATGTGTTTTCTGTGCATAAAAGTAGCTATAGTAATTGAAAAACTTGTTTAGAACAATGTTCGACATTTAGCAGGAGTACCAAAACAGACCCAGAATCAGGAAGAACATGCTCAGGTGCATTTTTCAAAGTGGGCGAAATGCATTCGCGCAGCTTGCTCCTTCCACAACCACAATACAATTGAATTAAGAGCTGATCTTTTGTCGTAAAGACAAGCTGCGTACAGAAGAGGCGAATGCGCAACTGCGTTTTTCGCGCGTGCCTAAATGCACTCAGCTGTTTTCGCCCTTGAAAAAGTACAGAAAGAGAGAGCATGGCGTTGCAAATGTAGAAAGCAAGACCAAATGCATTTTTCAGGCCTGGCAAACTGCATGTGGGCAGCGTTGGGACATCCATGTCGATCCTTCGTTTGGATTGGGAAAGGGTTGTTCCGACCCCTGGCAGCTCCAAAAAGAAGCTTGAAACCCACGCCTCCATACTGAGCCCAATTTTTCTGATTGTAAACTCGGCCTGCCGAGTTCTACGCGTCGCGTTATTGTTTCATGCCGCTTTCCCTTGATCTACAATCTTACTGTTTGGGGTCGTCGCCGGCGTAATTAGTCTATCACGAAAGCTAGCTCCATAGAGTTTTGCGTTGTTGTGGTTTACAAATTGCCTTGCATGGTGGGTCACGGATGGCCTTGAGGCCCTTTTCTGGTTGATTTGTCACCCTCACTGAGAAGACCCCGCCAGATTTTCAAGAGTCAATTGAAATTATTGCGCAGGGGGGAGGCCCATTACTTCCCCCCCCCCCCCCTTTTTCCGCTCCCCCAAGTGTGGCCCCCATATTACTTCTTGTTTACAGGCTGGGTATGGGATTGGGACCGCGGGCTTTGGCGGCGACAAAGTGTTCAGCTTTCCTGGCCCGATCTCAAGTATGCTTCTCACGTGTCCGGGCCTGCCAGGAAGCTTTGGGACGCCTTGAAACGGCTGGTGCAGGATATGCCTCCTCCAGTAAAGGACCTTCCTGTGAGTCCGCGCCCTCGCCCGAAGTAGCCTGAATTCCTCAAAGGGGGGCTTTCACGGAGTTTGTGAAGGGTTTATGACGGTTCCAGGAAGTTCAGGTTTCGCTGTGCAGTCTCCCCAAGCCTGAGAACAGCCTCGGGATGCCTCTGCGTGCATTCTGGTACCAGGCTCCACTGTGCTCTGAAAACTTTCGAGAAGCCCTGTGCTGAGCTCAAAGGTACCCTGGCCCAGACCGACCACCAGCCATGAGCACGAAGTTGGCTCAGCCAGCGCAGTTCCTCGGCTTATAGGGAACTATTGCCGCGGGCTCTGGACCAAAGGATGTGAAGACGCACTGATTTGCAAAGTCATCGAACACCCCCGTTTGAGGTAGCAGCTCCGTTGAAGTAACTTGATTCGGTGGCTTGAATTGAAAGATGGAAAGTATACGGAAGGCAGACGCTTCCTGTCAAAGTTGAACATCTAACGGCCTCTGCAGATCATCTCTCAACAAGTCACGGTGTCCTTAGTCTTGGTGCCCCTGGGGCTATTCCGCCCCTCTTGGACCACGAACGTGCCACTACCTCGTCGTCCCATCCCGATTCCTTCAATAGCCGTGCCGTAGCTGCTGGCCTTGGGTTGCCTCTCTGGGTATCTCACGTGGCAAGGCTGCTCTAGTTACACATGCTGCTTTGACTGTAGGCTGCATTTACCATGTTTGCCACGCATTCGGACTTGTGTTTTTTGCTTCTAAAGCTGCATTTTTGCTTCTTGAGTGGATTTGTCTGTTTGGGCTTCGTGTTTTTTTGAAAGCTCTTTGGGTTTCGGCTTTTACGCTGGGTTCAGGGTTTCAGGTTTCGGGGCTGGCCTTGCTCCTATGGGGGGCGGGGGGAAGGGGGGGGGGGGTGCAGTGCAGAGACATTCCATTCATCTGGTCCTGTTCCTGCAGATCTCTAGCAGAACTGCGTGACCTGAGGCATCTACTGTCGGTAGTCTGTGCCGTAGTATAGGGCACTACAAGCTGGCAAAGACACCCTCCCGTAATGAGCCCTTTTCGACTTCGTGAAGAACCTTTCCGAGATGCATCCTCGCAGTCCCAAGCACATCAGGGCATCAGGGTTCCGAAGGGTTTAGGGTTCTTATTTCTGAAGGGTTTAGGGCCTTTTTAGGTTTAAGGGCTGAGGATTCGGGTTGAGATCTGTTGAGCTTCAATAAGCCGGAGCCAAGCGACGGCCGAACACGCACCGGATGCTGGAGTAGTATTCTGCTCAGACATCCTGGCCTGAGTTGCCAACACGCCTACCAATGAAAGCTGGCAGTCTTCCAAGACCACACGTAGCTGTGCCCACAGTTTCTTCAGCACCGCATGCTGCCGTGCGTGCGGGGCTAACGTTTCCAGCAAGTCTGTACACACCGGGCAGTTTGACAAACAAAGCTTTTTCTTCAGGCTTCATACCTTTTTGTTGGGGGCCAAATCAGGCCTTGCCACACACGTCTCTCGAGCCAACGCACGCCACACAGCAACAAAGTCCACTTGTGCATCCGCCCGACGCGTTCGCATCCCACCTACTCCACCTCCAAACTTGGACTGGCGATTCCATGATATCCGCTGATGAACGCTGACACAAGAAGCCTCACCTCTGCAACAAACATCTACCTCGTCGCCAGCACTCAAATTCATTGCGCCTGCATATGATTCCTACGACTGGCCTATGGGCACATGATGAAAAGCGAACCCCCGAAACCCCTTAAGAATGTGCGACCACCTTGTCCCCGAGCCTTGAAGGTGTGTCCGAGTCGTGCCATATCTTACAGGGAAATGGAGGGATAGATTCCTCATGAGGTTATAAAGGGCTAGTGAGCTGGTTCATGAAGGACTAACATGGACTTGCCATCAGGTCGGCAAGTTCCTTACGGTCGTCTAGTGGTCGGGACACCCGCGATGTATCAGACTCCGCGTCATGTGGCAGTGGCCTCCGGCCTCAATTTCCTGCGACCTAGGACGCCTTGCATCCGCTTGTGTATGGAAACTCAGGTTTCAGGCTCCCGCACCTGGGCAAGCGGCTCTTCCCAGTCTTGGCAAGGGGGTGGACAAGCCGGCACAGTCAGAGTCTCTTGGCTCTCATGCGAACTGAGATGTTCGTGCTTCAGATCAAAGAGGATAGCAACTCTATCGGCACTTTGCGTGGCAGAGGGGCAACACGTAGAGCAGCCTCCACATCTTTCAAGGTACAGATTGCACATCTTCCAAGGTACAGATTGCACGCTACCTTTGAAAGGATTTCGGTTATGGGGGCCAATTTTGAGCTTTTAGCCGAGGAAACTTGGAGGCCCTTTTTGTTACAGCGACTGGACGGCCTGAGGCAGCCACCAGATTACTTCCTTCGAAGCGACGTGTCTACGAGGCTTGACTATGGCCATATGAGCCTCACGATGATGCCTAACTGCCACACAGCCCTGCCAGGATTGAATCTCGGAACACGCTCGGTGTTCGAAGTGAGGGGGGGGCGAATGGCAACTGGTCAAGAGGACTGGTGCGTGCTGTCTCGCTGCTGTATACAGTCGAATGATGGGCAGTGAAGGACTGCGTGCCGCGCCCCAGTCTGCGGTGCCGAACGAATCAGGCCGGACTCCAAAGAGGCTGATCATGAATCCTCATCTCATGCTCATGACGGTTCCGCACTCCCTTTGAGAGGCAGCGTGTCAGCGTCAGCACCTTCTCGGCAATCGACAGCCCAGCTATGGTTGGCGGAGGCGCGGCGCAACGGATAAACTCTTAGTGCCCGGACGCACCTGGTCGCCAGGGCCTGAGGCAGAAGCAGCAGGAGTCCGGTGAGAACGAGGCCGCTCTCTGCACTGCGAGTTCTCATCTTCAGGGCCCAGACCGGCCTTGTACACGTGTAGCAGCACAGCTTGATACAGCTTGATGTTTGCCATTCCTTTGCAGGGGACAGGCGAGCGAACAGCGGCGATCGACAGGCCGTTCAGCTATCACACGGGCGTGACATGATGATGTAATGCCTCTGGGAATCTGCGGGCATGGGCATAAGTGGGCAGCCTCCTCACTGCAGGCAACCAGATGTCGGCAAGCCCGACCAAAGTCTGAAAAAGAGCGGATGTTTCGCATGTGGCCTTGTGTGTTGGTCCTGTGTTGCAGCACGAGGGTCCTTGCTACTGCCACTTCGAGCCGTGATGTGCCGTGCCACGATTGGGACGACTGGGATTCGCATGGCCATGTATGGCTCGCAGCGGGCATGGGGCCATACTCTGCTAACTCACATACACCGGCCTGCTGGACATGGGAGTGTGAGCTGTGAGCCCGCAAATAGCACTACAGACATTACCCTTTCAGAAGGATCGGAGAAGCTGGTCCTCTGCCTTTTGAGTGCGGCTGTGTGAAAGCCGAGTTAGGCTTGCGCACCAGCTGCATTCAGCGGGGATGTGATGGGATATGGGTTTCTGGAGTTGGAATCTGGGAAGGTTTCCAGGGCTGGCTTTTTCTCTGCCTTGTACTGCCTTCGCGGAGTTACAAAGCGTACGGTGGGGGGGCATTCTGTAGAGTGGCTGAGTAACAGCAACTGACGTTTTGATCCCCTTGCTGAGTTCATGGCTCGACCATTACTACCGATCCTGCGCCGGGGCGCCCCGGCAGTGCCTTGGCCGTTTACAATGTGGAGTGAGCTTGACCCCACAAGATGAGATGAAGGGTGACGCAAGCCTCCGAGGGTCTCGGTATGAGTGTGCGGGCAGTCGGGAAAGAGAGATGGTCGCTGACTCTGTGCTTAAGGGTTCATGTGCCCGAGATACCTCGCTCTGGGTCCTAGGACCGTTCTGCTCAAAGAAAGGACGATAGAAATCTTTTGGGAACGAAGCCAAGGAGCGTGTTTTCTCCAAGGAGATGAAGGCCGTCGCCCAGCCATGTGAGGCAAGGCCACCTCGGTTCCCAATCCCAGGATGTCACTCACCTCATCTCACCTCCACACCCCCGCTTGCTTCGAAAAAAGGCGTCGGCCACAACAGCAGGAGGCAGAGGCCCATGTGGGAGTGTACGAGAATAGGGGGACCCCATATTCGACCCCCCAAATAGTAGGATTCCCCTTTCATGAGGACCCCAATCAAGTACCCCTAGTATTGTAAACCCCCATATTTGCAGAAAAGAGGGCGAAGCAGATGCTTAGCACCCCTAACGCCTACTCGCAGTTCTCTGAAGGTGCCCCGAGCGGCTTAATGCTGCGGGCAGCCCAGCGGTTTCTCCGCACAGCTTCGCAGTTCTGGGGGGCCTTCCGCAGCCAAGGCCCCTGAAAAAGAGATCGGTGAGTTTTTCAGAGAGTGCGCCCGTGCCCCGGCATCCGAGAGATGAGGGAAACACCCCACTTCACCCTTCAAGCCTTCAAATTTCAGGCCCTCGGCCCCCGAACGAGCATCAATGCGGCATCACAGAGAAGCCCTCGTAAGACTCATAAGACTCATAGTAAGACTCATAGTAAGACTCATAGGAAGACTCATAGTAAGACTCATAGGACTCACAGTAAGACTCCGAAGACTCACAAGTGACATTCCCGAGGCCCGAAGCGGCTCCTGCCTCCAGCCCTGGAGGTGCCATCCTAGGCTGCAAGGGGACATCAAGGAAGGGCAAGAAGTAAAGACATATGGGAAGAGCCTACAGCCTACTATGGCCAAAAATATAGCCAAGTATATAGCCAAATGTAGATCCAAATATAGCCTACCCTTGGGCCCTCTAGGACCTCAAACCCTGAACTGCAATCCGCAATCCCGGAGCCGAACCTGGAAAGAGACGTTACAGGTCGACAGGCGCTGCCCGGAAAGAAACAGACACGGAGCACACGCCCAACTTGCGCCAGTTGTGGGAAGCCGCTCCGCAGCTGAGTCTCAAAGCTCTCAGCCTGCAGCCAAGTACGGGCTCGTCGGCCCCGCCGGCCCCATCACATTGGGGTTGCTTGGCTTGTGGACAGCTGTTGGAGAGCTGGTTCGAGGCCTTTCATTGCGCTGACCATTGCACCATCGCCCACGGACTCTTCGTCCAAGCCTGGACCCTGAATGCATTGCAATGCATTGCACTGGTTGAGAGAACTTTGCAGAGCTTGTCCTCTAAACCCATAGGGGTCAACAGGGGTGCGCAGACTGGCGTGCAGACTCGGGCATGATTCAGCGGCTTGCTAAGACCCTGCACAGCCACTGCTGCTTCCGTTGCTGAGACACCGGCTGCGCGCGGAGTCCAAGCACGTTTAAGAAAGTGGGAAGCAAGGGGGGAGGAGGGGGCGGGAGGAGTCCTTTCTCGCCGAGGCCATACGTCGCCCTTTCAGTCGAGCCCTCCCCAACAGCGCCGGAAACCGAGCCACCACCGCACTGACCGCAGGTTGTAGGTGCAAAGCTGCCTCGAGGTTTGGAACCCCCGATTCCAGCTGGCCGGAGGCAGCCGTGACCTCAGTACTTCAGTACCCGCGGGTAGGTTAAGTCGTATCTTCTTGTGTGAAGTCGTATCTCGGGCGCGTGCACACTGGGGATTCGCACATTCCAAGATTGGTCAGAACCCACTTTGCACCACCAAACAGAAATCTCATTCACGACAACACCCCTCATTAGGGGCAAAGTTCCTGGGCAACAGTCCACGACAACAGCCCAAACGAGCTCGCCACTTTCTAAACTTAAGCTCCGAGCCCACAAACCCTAAGCCAGGAAGAATGGAAACCCCAAAGGTAAGGTGCTGTCAGTTGATTGCCACAACATGGTTGTTCTTGTTGTCTCTCTGCTTTAATTTCATTGAGAGCTACTGCTGTACGGAAAGCCGCCCCCCCCCCCCCCTTCAACCCATGGACGCGCAGCCCTCGCAACGGCTCGCGCGGGACTCGCGCAGAAGCACACACGGTCACTACCCACATACAGACCTTGCAGACAACAAGCGCTTCTCTTTCGAGCGTGTAGTGCCATCTGCACACTTTGCTTGTGTGTCGGGAACATGTGCGTGTCGCGCGACTACTGACCGAACGCGGTTGTTTGAGGTCCAAGTCTCTCTCGCGCGCTTGCACTCGCAGAATGGCATCAATTGCTGTCTTTGTGCTCACGCAAATGTGCTCCCTCCCAGGCGTGCGGTGACAAATGCGTATTTTGCATGTGTGTCGAGAACATGCGCGTGCGGCGCGTGCACATTGGGGGAACGGCTTCAACATATGTCTTTGTGATGCGACTCTACGCGGGGTGATGTGACTTCGCTCGCGGCCGCGTGTCACTGGGGAGATGTGACTTCACACGCAAAGATGTGAGTTAACCTAGCCCCTAGTACTTCTGTCTGAACAACGCCCCAGCCTGCAGGACATCGCTTCCGGGTACTGGGGGAGCCCATCCTATGTTGCTATTCAGGCGCACACAACACGCACCCCTATACGCAGCAGAAGCATCATCAAGCCTTTGTGTCGCCAGGTTGGGGGTAGCCCCAAATGCGCGCGGGAGGGCTTGCAAGAGTACTGCAGTGTTCGGACCCTAGTCGAGCCCATCCCCAGCGCGCGCCGTTGCGCAGAGCATCGTGGATTCATGTTGTCAGGCTTCACCCACCACAGCGGGAACAGCGAGCGGACGCGACTCACCTCGCGAAGAGAGCTTCTGGAAGCTTCTGTCTCAGCAGTCCGCGCAAGCACCATCTTATAGTCCGTTTCGTCACACGCTCAATATTTCCGCATGAAGGAACACGCAGGGATCCTCTCGGTGTCAGACACCATGTGTTGTGGCTCTCGCATTCCGAAGTACCAACATCTTGAGGTGCCTCCTGGGTAGCCCTTCACGCCTCCGTTGGGGAGCCGGATCCCCAAGATTTTGGGCCGTTGGTTTTGAGTGTGGCCTGGCGGGGGTCTTTTTTGAGTTGATAGACTAAGTTCGCCTACTTTACAGCTTTCCCTTGAAGCTTGGCTTAGGGTTCTGGGCTCTAAGCCTCAGGGAATTGTCCTACATCGCTGTGGGCTGCAATTAGCTGTTGGCCCCCCAAAGTATCGGGCTTAGAACGATGCTGGCGGCAGTGGATGACGGCACTGGTAGGTGCGTGTTATCCGTTGACAGGGATGACTGGGACTTACAGTCAACACTTATTCTTGCGACGCATTTGGAGTTTGTACGACAGCAGGAAGGGAGGGCGGTAGGGTTGACGACGCGGAATGGAATGAGGAGAATGGACTTTGAAAGACTTGGCTTCAACAACAGGTCATGAGCCGGTTGAGCACCAGCTACTCCTCACCAGCAACATCGCCTGTGAAGGCCTTTTGGCCGGATTTGAAGTTGCTTCGTCTCGCTCTCTCTCGCTCTCTTTCATTTCTCGCTCTCTCTCTCTCTCTCGATTTCTCTGTCTGTCTGTCTGTCTGTCGGTCTGTCTGTCTGTCGGTCGTGCGTCCGTGCGTCCGTGCGTCCGTGCGTCCGTGCGTCTGTGCGTCCGTGCGTCTGTGCGTCCGTGCATCCGTGCGTCCGTCGGTCCGTCCGTCCGTCCGTGTGTCTCTCAATCTCTCTGTCTCTCTCTCTCTCTCTCTCTCTGTCTCTCTCTCTCTCTCTCTCTCTCTCTCTCTCTCTCTCTGTCTCTGCATTCTGTATGTGAGCGCGGCTTGCCATGCGGGGACCATCAATGAGTCAAATACTCTTCGCATGACCTTGCATATGTGCTTGCAGTCCAGCCATGTGACAGGCTACCCACGCCATCTGACGCAGCCGGGCAAGTTCTCTGCGACCGCAGCGGCTTTCATACGGATACACCACCAAGTCTGAGAGTTAAAGTGTTAATATATATATATAATATATATATATATATAATATATATATATATATATATGTTACGTAGGATTATGGGACATGACATGCCGAATGCGCAGTACGAATTGTTTCGTCCAGGAGACTGAGGTGTTGCTGCGGTTGCATGGCTGCTGCCTGCCGTCACTGAGCGCTTGGAGTTTTGAGATAGCCGGGCAAGCCAGCGGCGAGTGGCGGAAGACGAACACTAGACAGCGCACTACGACATAAAGCTCTTTCGAAGTCTGTGCAGGAGGCTGTTTCCTCAACTCCTACACAGGGGAAGCGTGGGGAAGAAGGTGTGTTTGTTATTTCCCTCTTCTATATTTTTTTTAAGAGTCGCTGCTGGGAAGTCTTGGCCCGGCTTTCCGGGAGGATTTGAGGGATGCCAGCCCGAGGGGCTGAGGTTCCTTGGTCCTCCCGACCTCTCTAACGTCCCTGGCACTAAGAATGCCAGGGCGGCTGGAGTCTCTAGACGTCAGGGGGACTGAAGGCTTGGGGGGCTGCCTTATCACACTTTCGTAGATTCGTATCTCAGCTCTTTTCTTCGAGAGTTTCTTTGGTTCCATGTTCCCGTGATGTGTTGGGCCGTTCCAGGCCTGTGCTGCCCCTGTTTCGCGACTCGGTGGTCTTTCGAATCGCGCAGCGCCCTATTGAGGTTCCGTGTTCTTTTCATTTCCACCCGACGATGTCTGTAGTTCTTGAGAGCCATCTGCGAATTCTGCGATGGGCGCTGACACGCGCCTTCGTCTGCCATTTGAGTTCGCTGTAGGCTCTTCTTGCTTTGAAGAAGGTCTGTCCGCGCATATTCGTAGCATTCTGTAGTAGGGGCACCGGGTGCCTCAGCCTGTTCTGGGCCGACTGTGGGACATCGTGCCGTACCACAGGGATTTGCAGCTTTTTTCGCAGGACGCAGGGGTGTTGAGAGCAGACGGCAGTGAAGGTCAGTGCAGGGTGACCACACCCTAGCCTCAAAGCCTGTTCCAAGCATTCCAACTCTTTGAACCTTCGCAGGGGCTCTGCACTGACTTGGGACACCCTTTTGGTAGCACTGAAGATGGCAACACTTGCCTGGCGCATGCATGTCTTCAAAGGACATGCAACTGTGTGGCAAGCAGCCACGGTATGGTGTCCAGTTCCGTTGGAGGACTGTCTTTTTTTGTGCGAGCCGTGACATGCCGTGATCAGTCCGGCTCCAGCATTCAGCCCACGGGGCCCACCCCCAACCTGGCACGTAGTGCCCTGTCATCGCGTCGCAGGTTGCCTGGTCAGAACGAAAGTGTACCGGCCATGCATTTAGTTTAAGTTACAGCCGCAGCCACCGCAAGGTGGGCTGGGGATGAATTTAAGCCCCGAGCACGCCAAAGATCATCAGCATTTAGCCTCTTGCAGATCAGAGGTTTCCAGTGCTCCCGCGAAGGTAGGCTTGGGTTACTCTTGAGTTTCGTACTCCCGCATTTGCACGAGCGGCCTGGCCGTACCGTGGCTCGTAGCATCCGTGAGCTTGGGAGGTACCTCCCTGATGAAGGAGCTAATCAGCTACTGCCCTCTTAGCTATCATGTTGTATTAGTCCATGCGAGGGCTGCGAGCCAAGTGGACCTTTGCTGGCTCAAGGGATTGCCCCCTCAGTAAAGCTGCGCCGTGTGCGATGTACAGGGGCCGGCTGGGGTCTATGCCGACTTGGCAGCCAATTTCAATTCAGTGCATTCCCTAGGGGTGCCCATGGACATGCAAGACATGCAACAGATGACGCGTGCACTTTAAAGCAATGTGGCGTGTCAAGTTTCAGGTGTCGTGATGTCTTTAGTGCTTGTCTGCATGTACCGTATGGTTGCTCCCTGGCTCAAGGCTTCACTTCACGAAGATGGTCCAATTTTAATGTTTGTGGTTGACTGAATAAGCGGAGCGGCAAACACACAGTCATCACTTCTCACCATCATTCTTCCTTAAAATTAGCTGTCGTCTCCGATATCTCCGATGCCTGATGTCGGCTGCTGCGCCAGCCAGTTGCTTGGCTTCACTGATCACTGCTTGCTCGCCTCCAGACTAGAAGCATGAAGCTTGGCACAGGGCCTTGCGGAAAAGCTATAGCTGAACTTATCCGGTCGATCTCGTTGCCTGCTGTGCGAAGGAGCGTCATCCAAAAGCGGCGATTGGGTCGCAGCATCTTCCGATGTATCCATGTTGAACGCGCGTCTGCACAACCGCTCCTCAGACGCAGACGTAATTCAGAAGTAGTTGCAGACATGACAATTGAGGGACTGTGTGATGTGTGTGATGGCTGAAATAGAGCTGCAGTATGATGTCGCAAGTCTTTAGCTTGTCGGCTGCGACAGACTGCGGTGCCTTGCCAGAAGGCCAAAGAATTGATACATTCCACACGCCCGCAAAGCTGGATCCGACGATGAGCCCACCGGGAGCGTCTCGGCAGACTCTACTTCGAAGGTTCCCCTTCCGCCTCGGGGTTATGCAGAATATGCAGGATGCTTCCAGAGGTCTGCACGAACATGTCACAGGTCTCGGCGGAAGGACGCTCGCCATCACCGACGGAACGTCCCTCCTCCACTCCGTTGAGTTTCGACACTCGGGACACCCGGAGAAAGAGAGACGGCCAAAATATGCGAACGAGCCAGCAAGCGACATAAAGAAGAGTGTCGGGAAGGTCTCACACGGCTTGCAATAGGGAGGTCTATAAAGGAGCAGACTTTCTGCTCAGTGTCAGAGTCTTCCTGACAATTTAGGCCTGGAGACATAACAAATGATGCATCGATCATCAAGGAAGCGACGTCGGCAGCCCGGCCGGGCAATGTGGAATGTAGCGTGCGCATCACAGACGAAGGAAAGCCAAAGTCACATGTTGCTTGGTGCAGCGCCCACACACGTCATGAGTGCGGGAGGTAGAAGAGCTTTAAGAGGTTTAGGGTGGTTCCAGGACAGTCCCAGAGGGGGTGGGGGTGGGGGGGGGGGGTGCAAGGGCTTCGTTGGTGGGGGAGGGGGTGGTGGTGGTTTAGGGTTTAGGGTTTAGGGTTTAGGGTTTCGGGTTTAGGGTTCAGGGTCCCTCAACCGAAGGCGCAACACTCACAAAACAGGGTGTGAGGGGTTTTGCCGAGGGTGTTCACAGTCGGCCCCCCACTCCGGAGGGGCCGGACACGCCAGACGCCGGACAATATATATATATATATATATGGTACCCCCCCCCCTGGAGAATCTACCTCCAGAGGGTGGGGGTTTAACATATCTATACTTTAATCTATTAGCTTGAGTTGTTTTTTCTTTTCAGCCAGAGGGTGGGGGTTTAACATATATCTATTTTAATTTCTTAGCTTAAGTTATCTTTTTCTTTTTTAAGTCACGGTCTTCGTCCTTATGTATGTGTAGGATATAATTTCCTATATCATTCTCCTATATGCTGAGAGTGCGGTGTAAGTTTTTTTTTTTTTATTTTTAAGTGTGTGTCTTGTTTATAAGCAGTTGGGTTGCTTATAAGCACTGGGGTTGCTTATAAGCAGGATGGAGGGAGGGGGGGGGGGGGTTGGGGGGGTTTGGCCCCAGGACCTCTGAACCACCCCCCCCCCCCTGAAAGATCATCCAAGATGTCCTCATCTTACTCAGTAGAGCCCAAGACCTGTGAACATGAAAATGTTACTGAAGCATTTGGTTAAAGAGTGAGAAGTGTACGTGAACAAGTAGTTGCCATGAAGCGCGTGGGAGCGGTATCGGGCCTCATCTCCTTGGAGAATGGTGTCTGCAAACTTGAATTGGTTCAGAGCTCCTTCACTCCAAGCACTTCCGCATCCACAGCTTCTATGCCTAATCCCTCGTCTCCTCCACCGGTCATCTTCGCCCCACAGGATATGGCGTCTCGGTAGTCCATATTCTCTATCCAATCCAGACCAACCGCGCTCGCAGGTAAAATTCATGCGTCTGACATCGCAATAATTCGACCACACGCAACGCCATATATAAGATATGAAAATGGCATCTGACATGGCAATAGCTCAACCACACACAACGCCATAAGACCTGAAAATGTAATTCTGGGAAGTTAATCTCGTGATCGTTCAACCATGTAATTCTGGGAAATTAATCTCGTGATCGTTCAACCATATACGACGCGATAAAACCTTTAAAGGTAGATTCTTCTGGGGGGGGGTAGCATATATATATATATACACACACACACACACGTCCGCAGTTTCACGTCATGGCGTTGCAGGACGGGCAATACGGTCATCGTTTGATCGACCTGGTCAACAATTGGCGCGAGGCGAGGGTGGCGAAGACAAGAGTTTGGCGAGCTGCAATCTCCCGATCCCAAGGATACCAGGCGCATGCTTCGCGAGGAGCTTACTTCACACTCCCGGGAGCAGACGATGCCTGGCAGCAGACACCGACAGAAGCACCGGATATAACTAGCACACCCTGTTTCCGGGCACTATACCATACTGTACCCGTGCACGCTGAGCCAATCTTTCTGGATTCGACTCAAGGCCGGCTCCCTCTCCAGTGCCTCTGGATGATTCTACCGTGCAGACGAGCTTGCAGACAATCCTGACGGCGTCACGTCGCGCTGAGTGCGTTTTCCTTGTCGTCTTTGGGAGGTGGGTTCACTGATTTACTCCAAGTGTCGTTTCTCGGATATTGCAGGTTTTTCATGGAGGTTTGGACACAGCGAGTTAAATCTGAACCGCGTCCGCCCCCCAAACCCAGGAAGTGCGGCATCTTCAGCGCCAGTCCGCGGGCTACTGCGACCACTGTGGGGCTCTGGGGCGAGTGGCCATTGCCCAGGAGGTTTCCAGAATCGCTCTGCGAAAGCTCATTTCCCTGTTCTGTGCTCTCTGAGATGATATCGTCCCCAAAGCAGTAACAGGTCACCAGCAGGTCAGGTTTTGCTGGAGAACCTTGCTTTGACAGCAAAGCCCAAAGCCACCTTCCTCCTACATCCCTGAGTCCCAAACGCAGAGATCGCGGTTACTCGTAGGAGCTGGCCGCGATCGTTCGAGGGCACCTAGCTCTGGAGCGGACGGGCACGCCCGAGAATCGATGCTTCGAGAAACTCTAGTTTGATGTTTATTCTTAAGCTTAGTGTCCTATGACCAGTTCAAAGATGAGGGGGTTCAGGGTGAAGGGTGCAGGTCCTCAGAGTTGCGTCCGGAAGAATCACGTTGCGGATCACAGATGCTTGTCTGCTGGTTTGCGCCACTGAAGCCTCAGGAACTTCATGCCCTACGCCAAGCACGACCGCCTCAGAAACACAGGCGAAGCGAGCGATTCCCAACCACCCTTCGCAAGTTCAAGGCATCAAGCATCGGTGTACTCTGAGTAGACGTGTCAGGCTACGCTCCAGAAGCTGGCGACTGAGCTGACGCTGGCTTTCCAGCAAATGCAGGAGGCCTTGAAAGGGAGCCTGGGCTTAAACGGCCCAAAGGAATCCCTAAGCCCCTAATGTCTTCCCCCTCTTTTGCCGTCCTCGGCTCAGAGGACTCCTCGGCCCCGTAAGCGCCCCCCCCCCCCCCCCACTTAGTTTAAGGTTTAGGGTTTAGGGTGTAGGGTGTAGGGTTCAGGGTTTAGGGTTCAGGTTTCAGGGTTTATAGGGTTACTCTTATGCAAAGTCTTGGCAGGGTGGCACACGGATGGCAATTGCTGTAAAGGTAGGCGGTCTGAGCATCAGGCCTCTTTCTTTGCAGGGTTAAGAGATTTTTGGATGCAGACCTTCTTGGGATGTCAATCTGTTGAGTCGTCCATTTGCTTTCGAGTCTTGCCGGAAGCCTTTAGCCTTGTGATATCCAGTGCACTACTCGTGTTTAGCCACGCGAACTATCGCGAACTCCTCTGAGAAGTGCGTAGCTGCCCAAGGCTGGAAGGAAAGTGGGCGCCATGAGTGGCTCTGTAGCTCATTTCAGAAGCCTGGGGGCTTTTGACTGAGGAGCACCATGCTGGTGGAGGAGACGAGGCGATCCCACGAGCACGAGCAGCGGGAGCAGCCGTTTGACAACGCGCCGCTCCGCGACGACTCCTTGCAGCACGAAGGGTTTAGGGTAGCTAGCCCCCCAAGAATTTCAATCGGAGGATGAGTCTCTGTTTTCTGTTCAAGTGATCCCTGCCAGGACCTTCGACAAGTGAAGGCCCCTCAGTTGCAGTGACCAGCAGCAAACTCCGGTAAACTTTCATATGAGGGATTCTTTTGTACAAGGAACACAACACCCCCCCCCCCCCCAAAAACCCGCCTTGTCTTCGCAGCAGGCCGATATGCGGGACCTCAAGGTACCGGCCTGCCGTGCAAAGATCATGCAAAGCGCAGCATCAAGCTTCTGTATGTTTGCACCTTGCTGCTGCTTTCTGAAGGAATCTCTCGCGCTGGTGCAGCAGAAAAGCGAGCAGGCCAAAGCTGTCCCCCAGTTCTCCCCTTGTCTTTTTCTTTCTTTGCAAACGCAGAGGACACAAAGCGCCTGCTTCAGCAACTGGAGCATCTGGGCGACGTCGTCACTGTGAGCAACTGCAAGCCGTCGCTCGGAATGCTTCTGGAGCATTCTGTAGCATTCTGTGGCAGTTCCTGCCTCGTGCCGCAAGCCCTGCGCTGAGGAACGAAGACCCTCCTGCTTCGCAGAAGGATCAGCAGAGGATGCTCGAGGGTCTGCAGCACGTCACAGCCACTTGGTCCAACCACAATGGTCATCTGTCCCCCACATACCCGCTTACTTGCCGGTCGCAGCCCGCAAGTTGCTTTCCTCGTGTTGCTTCGTGCTGATGGTGGACAGAGACAGATTGCGGGAAAAGGGGGGCTCAACGATGCGGCTGCTGCTTTTTGCCTGAGAGACCTACTGCTCTCGAGATGTGTGATTTATGAGAGTTTTTGGTAGTCATTGGGGGACCCTCCGGGAGGTTTCTTCGGGTACATGTCATGAAGTACTTCAAAACTTCATGGTCCGGATGCTCAGGAGCTCATCGGCATCGATCATCGCAAGGCCCGCGAGGATGCCGCGGTGGTCCGGCAGTCGGTGTGTGTCCTGGAGGCTGCTGTCTGCCAGTTCAAGGACGGCTTCGCCTTAAGCGGCTTAAACTCCAGCAAGAACCCAAATTCTCACCCCAGTGTTGTGAAACAGTTAAGTTGGGAGGCTGCAGAGTGCCGGCGCGGTTGTGCTAGGCTGCTAGATGCTGCTAGGCTGTGAGGCTGTGCTTAGGTTGCGCGTCGTGCTAAGATGCCTCAGGACTCCTTGACGACCTCACAGCAGCAGTCGGCAGAGGACAGGGTATGCATCCTGAAGAGTGTCCGGCTGCCTGCCTTGCTTGTATTTGCTTGTCGTGTGGACATGTGTGGACAACATCAGGAGATGATGCAGCGCCTCAGCGTGTTAGAAGATTTGCTCGCCACCAGTCAGACCGCCGAGCAGCCTGGCAGCGATTGGCCGAATTTTACGGGTGGCAGCTTCGTTGCCCAAGCCATTCAGATGGGGGGCCTTAGGCTCCTTTCAAGAGGCTTAAAGGTTTCGCGGTTGGCGGGCCAGGGACTCGTACAACTTCAAGCTCCTAGAGCTTGAGCTGAGTCCTACCCGTCAGTGTATGATATTCTTCGCGGAAATAGTCGGAATTGCAACAGACCCCTCCCGAACTTGCCATGAAACCGCAACGCCCGCAAACCATCCTTCTTGACCCTGTGAAGCTCAAAGCACTAAACTGATTGCCAAAGATGCTAAGTTTTTTCCACCGCAAAAAGAATAGACAATCCTGGCATGCTGCCCTAAGCCTGTAAATCTGCATGGAAGACAGCAGCAAAGTACTCCCTTCCCAGCAGCAAAGTCTTCCCTTCCCAAACATTGCAGCTTTTAAATCCTCGCAGTAGTTTTTCAGGGACATGGTGGGGAGGTTCGAAGTAGCATCTGTCTGTTTTGCGTTTTTGTTGGTGGGTGTTGGGGTGCGGTAGTCTTGCTTGTTTCAGAGGCCCGGAATCTTAGTTGCTCAAGGTTTGGCCCCTTGGGCCATGAGGGACTAAGGCCAAGTAGGACACCCAGCCCGCCCCTTCTTGGCAGGATTTGTATCGCAGGGTTTACGAATCGAAGTTGCGGCTTTTATGGGCTGGGAGTAAAGCCCACAGCCGTGTCAAGGCTGCCCAAGCATTGACCTGCCTTGCCTTGCCCGATCAAGTCAGATGCAACCCTTACCTAAGAAGTAAGGTTGCCCACGCTATCTTGCTTTGTGCTTCTTAGGTCGAGTTTAGAGGTCTGGTTTATAAACTTAGGGGCTTTGGGTTGGGTCGAAGGGTGTCCTGCAAGTTCGTTGGCGTTCTTTTCGGAATCTTGTGATCTGGATCTCCTTCTTGAGATGCTCTGTAGTGGCTCAATAGCGTGATAGACGCATTGCTTGCAGAAAACCATTGAAAGCCATTCATGGCCGTGATAGAGATTTGTTCAATCACGGGCGACGTGGTTGCCCGTCTAGAAGTGGCTTCCTTCGACTCAGAGGAAGGCCCAACATGCTTGACAATCAAAGAGCGGCTGCAAGAGCAGCTGGGCATTTCCTGCTTCCGCCAAAAGCTGCTGATTGAGAGCAGCGTCGCCGAGAACCACGCAACCTGGAGCTCCCTGGGATGTCCGGCTGCAATGGTGTTAGTCCTGCTCGAGTATGTGAACGGAGTGGAGGCCCAGCTCCTCGAGGCGGCGGAAAGGGGTAACATAGAGGAAGCCAAGAGACTCCTGCAGACTCCGCAACAGCCTGACTGCCAAGATGCTGTGGGGCAGACCGCCGTTTACAAGGCCAGCGCACATGGAGATGTTGGTATGCTGGAGATGCTGAGGCGGGCTGGGGCTGATGTCAACTTGAAGAGCGTCCACGGCACTCCCCTCATGGCTGCAGCTGTCAATGGACACGGTGAGGCCGTGCGCCACCTGCTTGCTTCTCAGGCCCAGATTGGGGTTGTGTCGAACGGCAGAACTGCGTTGCATGCCGCTGCAGCGCAGGGTCACCTCGAGATTGTGCAAGTTCTTCTGGATGCAACGGCAGACGTGAATGAAGAGAACGCGAACCGAGCAACTGTCCTTCATCTCGCGGCCGAGGGCGGACATTGCAATCTTCTGCAATACCTCCTTGATTCTGTTCCTGGCATTCACAAGGATGCAACGAACGTCGTGGGAGCAACTGCGCTTCACATCGCTGCCGCGTCCGGAAATGCAGAGGTCGCTGGGTGCTTGGCCAAGCATGGGTTCTCACTGACTGCACGAAACCATCAGAATGCGACCGCCCTCCACCTCGCTGCGGAAGGCGGGCATGTTGAGGTGATCCATGCCATGTTGCAAGCCCTTGGTGATGAGGCTGGTGAGGTGGCGCCTGTGATGTCCGAGCTCCTCGATGCACAGAATCGAGCCGGTGCAACTGCTCTTCACATCGCCGCAGAAGCGGGGTACTTGGGGGTGGTGCGATGCCTTCTTGAGGCGGGTATCAACAAGGATGCTGTCAATCACCGCGATGCCACCGCTCTACACCTGGCGGTGGGCCAGCGACAGCTGGAGGTGGTGCAGTGCTTGGCAGATGCGCGCGCAAACCTCAACATGAAGAATGTGAAGGGGTGCATCCCACTTCTCATTGCAGTAAGGACAGGTAGCCACCAGTTGGTCCAATGCCTACTTGAAGCTGGCTCTGATGCAACGTCGCAGAACCTTCAAGGTTTCACCGCACACGGCCTGGCCATGGACCTGGGCCTCGAGGAGGTGCTTCAGGTCCTGGAAGGAAAGCCCCCTGCGCCATGAAAACGCAGAACATTTCAGCATCAGGTTGTCTAGTCTCGCGGCTCCCGGCCTCAGAACGGTCCCCACAGTCCACCCTGATCCGATGTCTAAGATGTGCAAAAGCACATTTCCCTGCAACCCTAATCCCTAAATCCTAAACTCTGGAACCATACTCTGCTCCCCATACTTATATACTACTACCATGTTCCCCATAGAAAATACATACAAAAACCATGCCCCCCCAAAAAAATATACTAACACCATGCTCCCCACAAAAAACACATACTCAGACCATGCTCCCCTTAAAAAAAACATATGCTAAATACCATGCTCCCCCATAAAAAATAGACTAATACCTCAGGTTCCCCCAAAAAAACACATACTCATACCATGTTCCCCACAGCAAGTCAAGTTAGCCGACGATCGAGGCCATCTCGGCTTCCATGCCAGCCGGCCATCCCTGACGATGTGATCCTGAGGACCTTGCCCCATGACTGCTCTTGGGAGTAGTCACAAAGGGAGGACACAGACTTTCGGTGCCTTATTATTATTATGATTATGATTATGATTATGATTATGATTATGATTATTATTACTAGTACTGTTATGATTATTATTATTGTTATTGTTATTGTTATTGTTATTGTTCTTGTTATTGTTATTGTTCTTATAATGATATCAAGAAAAATAAATATCATTGTTATTATTGCCCAGGTACGTTTTTGGCTATGGATCGTCATGTTTCGGTAGAGTTTGAGAGGAGATCTGGTCCGACTTGGGTGGAGCTCACTTGGGAAGAGCCTTGCGCCCGCTTCCCAGACCTTGACTGCACCACGCTGCCTTACTATGTATATCATGTATCAAATCGTCCATCCTTGTTTCTTCGCGTTCCACATGTCCGTGAGTCCGTGTATGTGCCCGATGAAATAAGGAGCTTCTGCTGGAGCTCCGCAGTGCGGGCTTTCGGCGCACGGAGCTCGCATTTCCGCCGGTGCAGCTGGAAGGGCTGAGGCCGAACACCGAGCCACCTGGCAGGACCCGGGCCAGGCAGACTTGGAGGAGTTCAGAGCGTCGCACAGTTTTTTTTTACCATGTCCGAGGTATGCTGTGGCAGTGAGCACGATCTGTGAGAAGCAGCAGCCAGTGCCAAAGTTTTCCAGCGGGAATGGAGGGATGGGGTACTGGTCTGAAGTAGGGCCATGCCTGACCCAAGAGAGTTGCAGTTTCCGATTCATGTTGAAAGCGGTGCGATCTCTATGTCGTGCCACTTGCCATGTCTAACAAGGCCCCCCCCCCCCCCCCGGCACCCCCCCCCCCCCCCCCCTGTTGAGACTGGAGCCCAGGCTCTCCTTCGTGACGCCACAGGAAGATGAGTTGAGTTCTGGTGCGACGACGTCCTTGACCGCAGTCATGAAAGACTTGGGCAGCATCAAACAGTGCCTTGGGCTTCTCCCGTTTTTCTAGCTGTTGCTTGCACCTCGAATCCTTGTGCTGCGCGTCCCCAGGCCTTGTGTGACTAAGCTTGGCTGAGCTGCTGCTTGCTTTTGCTCGCTGCGAAAGGTCCGTGGATGTCATCCATGCCGCGGCCGCCAACGCGGAGTTGCTGCGACATCTGGGAGCACTGCAGGACCGCTGGGCCCCTCGGCCTTGAGCAAGTGCTTCTGTCGAGCCGTTAACGACTCTGTCTCGAACTTTTGCAGAGCCTGAAGCTGAAACTGAGGCCTCCCTGCAGGTCTCCTGTCTCACTGAAGAGATGCAGAAGCTCCAGGCGGGCAACGACCAGATGAAGGAGCACATCTCCATGGAACTCAAGCCCGTGCCCCTCGGCTGCCTCGACTTTTGGAAGGGAACCCCCAAGCTTTAGCTCAAACTTAGCGCCGAGGCTGTCAGAGCTGCAGGGCATCCATCAGGCGCTCGCGACGCTCTTCCAAAATAAAGAGAGGGCCAGCAAAAATGCACATCAAAGTGCAACAGTGACCATGCCCATCTCAGAACAATCTCGCAAACATTGTAGCAGCATCACAGTGAGTTCGTATTTTGAGCCTCGGTGGAACTTTTTGATTCTGCCCCGAGGTCTTGAGGCGGAAGCCGGAAGCCAGCTGTGCCGCAGGACGCCTCCTCAGCGTGGCCAGCCTTTGAGCCTTTGGGCTTGTTACACTTTTACACGAGTTCTCTACCAACACTGTGCCCGTGCTACCTGTTGTCGTGTTCCCAAATGATGCCAAGGGTTCCAATGTCTGAGATGCCAACATCTCTCATTTCAGCTCATCCGAGCTTAATGCTAGGGTCCAAGTGAGCTTCAGGAAGGTAAAGGTCGTGGCTTCTCCGGCCTGGAATGTCTGCCCAGGGTGATGCCACTGGCGCAGTGCTGAAGATCGTGACTGTTTGGGGGGCTCGCTTTGTACTGCGCTGCCCAGGCTTCAACAAGAAGCCGACGTGCGGAACAGTCAGCGGCGGAGTTACCATTTCCCTATACACAGTACCAGCTGCTGGCTGCTGCAGCTGGTTCACAGGAGCAAGACCCTTGCAAAGTGCCGAGGGGAGCTCCATGTTCATAGGTCATCGGGTGTGAGGTGAGCTTGAGCCAAGCTGGGACCAATGCCTCATTCAAAAGGAGCTTCCGAATTTAGCATGGAGACTCTGCTGCTCTTGACGCCAAGAGAGTTCAACAGCTTTGTAGAGTGTAGCCTAGCATGCAACAGTGTCTGCCAACGTTGCGAACGAATAGTCTCTCCATGGCCACATCTCTATCCTGAAGCAACACGCTTCGTGTCACAACGCCATGAGCAAAATAGCTCAGTACGGCGGCATTATCAGTAGCTAGGTCAGGTGATGCTGAAGTTACCCAACAGCAAAAGGTTGTCTGCGCACGGATGACCGACTTGATTCAGCATGAGTCCAGGCCAAAAGGGCAGCCAGGAGATGACCCAAGTTGCAACCAGCCTGGAAACCAAGAAAGTTCTCATATGCCCTCTTCCCTGTTGTCAAGCTGTAGGGCTTCCAATCGAGCATGTGCGGCATGATTGAGATCCCTCTTGAGGTGTGATACGCACTTTGGAGAGTATGATTCGGGAGACGGTCGGATTCCCCCACCCCCCCCCCCCGCCCCCCATTTGTGGTTTTTTCTGGCCCTTGCCGTTGCCACCAGCTTGGGCCGCATCAAACATCTCAAGGAACAAAATTCTCGTCTCGGTCACCGTAGCGCTACTGTAGTGCTACGGTCACTCCGACGCAGTGATTCTTTGTGCACGGGTCTGTGGCTCAAGGCAAGACCAAGAGTGAAGCAAGAAGCCGCAACCAGCACGTGGGTTACCAGCACTCTGGTTCCAGAACTTCATCCCCGAAATGTAACTTCCATGGACGGGCTTTAAGAGAGCCGCCAGGTTTGGTTTTTGGGCGTGTGTGGGAGGCAAGTCTAATTGGGGGGTGGAGGGGCACGCAGCCCGAAAAGCGTCCTAACACTCGCTTCTTAGTGTAGAGAGCGTTTCGGCACCTCTGGCTCCACACGTCGCTCATGGCGGTGGCGCTGGGCACATTTAAGTCACTCAACAGGGGGCGCGCAGTATTCTACAATAACTTGCAGCTTAAGATCGAGAGACTTTCATGACAGGATGAGCTCCCGGACGCTGACACGCTCCGTATTTTGATCCTCACAGACACACATGTGCCAGACCTGCATTTGAGCAGCCATTGACAGCTGTACGCTGTACGGAAGTTTGTATTTTCCGAGCCCTGAAGCAGACTCTCCTCTGTTTCCTCTAGCGGAATCTAGCGATCCCAGGTTGGCTTCAATGAGAAAGACCAGGCACGTGTGCGAAGAGCATCAATCAACTGGTGCATGTCTGCCATTGCTGCATTTCACGTGTCAGGTTCGTGGGAAAGATTCGCTGGAGACGCTGGAGGACCCGTGTTTTGCCACCCTCCAGCCTTCACTTGATTTTGGTTCGTAGGGAATGGGGAATAAGGTACCCCAGTTAGGGGATATATGGTACCTTATTCTAAGCAGCAGCAAGTTCAGCCTCCAACCCTAAACCGAAAACCCTAAACCCTAAACCCTCAACCCTAAACAAGATGAGGAAGCTCTCCAGATCGGGAAGAGCGGGCAAGCAGATCTCATCCTGCATGGTGGAGTCCTCTTGGCTTCTCTCTGTTTCTACTTGGAGGTTCATGGTACTTATCAATCAGCTATAGCTGTACGTATAACCCACTTATAAGCCCCTGAAGTGCTCTAATATGGTGATAAGTACAGATATTAGTAGCTGCGTGGGAGAAGCTTTTTTTGAGTTGCCTCAATTGGCGGCAGCTGGGCCGTGATGATGTTCTTGCTGAAGTTCATGAGCTTCAGGTGGCGACCTCTTCCACGAAAACAAGCCATCCAGGCTGGAGCACACTGCCCTGAGTTTCGTTTCAAGTGTTCCCTCGCATCAGGGGGTGTCTCTTCAGAACCATGAACCTTCTGAAGCAGTACACGATGGGATCTGGAGAGGCCGGGAGGTGTCGTACCCAAAAGGGGCTCGAAGGTGACAGAGTCGAACAGTCTCCAAAGTCCCCTTCCAACGCGGCTCTTACCCGGAAGGTGGCCTTCGAGGCTGGGTGGCGTCTCAGGAGTCGCATAATCGGCAGAACTTCCATGCGCAGGCATGGAAGAGACAGGAAGTTTGCAAGGTGACTCGCTTTGCTGTAGGTGGTCAGTGATCCAGCCTGCTTCGGCACTGGCCAGGTCAATTACAAGGCAGCATTGGTTAGAGTTAGTTAGGCGTGAGACCATTTGAGACAAGTGTTCAGAGATGTTGTGTAGGACCCCAACTTGAACATCGAGTGCCCCTTGTCCTACTGGCAAGCTTGGCAGCGTAGCTCCTTGCAAGACAAATGATTCCTGGGTTGCCTCCGCCAGCTTCATGATCCACGGCAACCATGACGATCCCGGTGGGGAGAGCAACCTCTGCGCCGCGAACATTCTAGAGGCAGCGGGGACGACTTAGCTGCAATCGCTTGCTGTCGCTTCGGGCATCCCGAAGGTATTGCATACATTGGGGGTCATGCTTGGCAGGTAGGCGGCTTGTGCAACTACTTCGGCCGGCACGAAGACCTCGAGGACAACCGCACAGATCGGTGTTGCTGACAGTGATCTCTGCCGGTGGAGGACATCGTTATCAGGCCAATCTTGTTGGTTAAGGCAAGACGGGAGCTGGAAGGATGTTGTGGGAACATGTGCACATGTGTCCTGGCACACATCTCTGGTTCAGAGTCAAACTGCTGTGGAGCTGCTGTGGTTGGGCTCGCTGTGTGCTTCTTTCTCTCGCTTGTTCGGCTGGGCAGCCTCGCCACGGAAGCACTGCCTGAATCCGCCTACACCACCACGAGCGAGGGCAGCCAGGGTTGAATCACGGAAGGGAGGACGCATGCCCCTAACTTCAGCACGCACAATGACACGCGAATGCCAGCAATATCCAGCAATTATGATTAGCATGTTGGGTTCCAGATGTCTGCATGCAGCATGCTTGGAGGGCAAGTCCCGTGTGGCGATCTATGGCCTGGGCAACATCCGTGACGAGAGGTTACATCGAGCTTTCCAGGCGCAACCTAGCACCCACGGCGTACAGCAGATGTTGTTCTTCAACGGTTGGCTTCTGCAGTGCCCAAGGCCAAGAAGGTCCGCTTCGAGGCAGGTGGTATCGCATCCCCATCACGGAGTCTCACAGAGAAGCATGCCAGACTCCCGTGGACACCGAGAAGTGGTTCCACGTGATGATCCTTCACCAGAACAGGCACAGACTCAGGGTCTTTAGCAGCTCTTCCTCGCCTGGCCTTTCCTGCTGGGGGGCGCCCACGATGAGCCGTTCGGTCGCCAGGCACAAGGGAAACAAAGGGGCCGTGCCAAGCAAAGCGCTCGAGCCTCGAGGCATGGTAGTTTTTGTTGCTGCCCCTTTTTATGGCCCCAAAATGCTCGCCGAGGTGCATCCATGAGGAGATGCTCCCCTCCTTCTTGGATCTGGCAGGGCGTGCCAGGGAAAAGCAAATCGGGGCCCACCCAGGGCTTTCGATCTCGCCGTGAGGTCATCTGGGGCCATGAGCACGACTGCCAAGTGAAACCGCAGGCATGGTCGAATGTGTCCTGAGTAGCTGCAGAGCCCAAGAACGGTGTGTTAGCTCCCAGGAGTCCCTCCGAGGGGAGTTCTACGTCATGCAGCCGGGCTCTTCTGCTGGGCGCTTGTGAGGGAGAGAAGGGAGGGAGGAGAGCGAAGGGGGGGCTTCCGCAGACCTCTTTACAGTCTTTCCCCCTCAGCTCCCAGGTAGCCACGTCGCTGACGCCACAAGAGGCCGGGCTGAAGCACGTGGCCTTGATCGACCTCAAGGAGGGCGTCTTCAGGCCGTCGCCTGGGGCACTACTACTCATGAACCACACTGCCTAGATCACTGCCTACCACAGAATCCCCAAATTTTGGCAGGTGCAACCCCGTGCCTCTGTGGACAGTGAGACCATTGGCAGGGAACCCACAGCCATCGAAGCCCAGCTTTCTATGGCAGTTTCAGATGCACGCTCTCTCAGAAACACCCATGAGGTCATGAGGGACCTGGTCTTTGCCGGCCTGCATTTTTTCGGGGAAAGTCTCTGAAGAGTACTTCTGCAACCTCTGCTTCTGATGCCGCCAGGTTCTCTCAGAGACGGGTCTCTTGAACACAGACACGCAGGCCCAGTCAAATGCTGCTCTAGAAAATGCACAATGTGAAAACATGTAAACATAAGTACACAGTTGCACTCAATCTTTTCCAAAGCTGGGACCTCAGCATCAGTGGCTGGACAAACATCGACAGACTTCTTGTTGAAGCTTTGCTGAACGCCCAGGGTCCGAATTTTCGAGTAGGAGCTGGATCGAAGTGGCTTTCACATGTGCAGCAAGATCACAAGCAGCAAGCCAACGCACAAGGAGCAGGCGCACTCTTCTCCACAGTTCATTCAATTTGAGTCGTGCATGAGCGGCGGCCACATGTCGAACTTCGCTTTGACAAGTTGATCATGGGCTCTGGAAGGACACTGCGTACACTGCTTGATCATTCAGTACATGTCTTATCCCGCGCGCATCTGCAGGAGTTGGCGCGATTGGCGGAGCGGGCGTGTTTTGCAGATCTGCACCTGTCGGCCTGTCGGCTGACGTAACCTTATATTGATGAGATTGGTGCCATGAGCCAGGAGGCCGAAGCATCTGGCCGTCATTATTGGCTGCTCTGCGCTCAGATGGGCGTATTGCCCCTGTGCAAACCCAGCATGGCTGCAGCTTCACGACGTAACTGGGGCAATGTCTAAGGAAAATGCCGTGCGGGTACGTGCAGAAATTCGTTCGCCGTATTAGTATGTATTAGTGAATGCTTGCAGATTCTCAAGAGCAGACTCCAGAGATGTGAGGCGCGACCGGGCTCCTTGTGGCTGTGTGGCTGGCAACCCAGGGGCTTCCAAAACCTTGAGAAAGATGGAAAACACACCTGCAAACACATACAACTTGGGATGTAGTTGGGATGTTCCCCCTTATACTAGCAGCCCTGAAGAGGGATGATAGTACCCCCTATTCGCTTAACGACTCTTAGTAAAAATTCGTATAAGGGGAAGCATCCTAACAGACATTAAAATTATTACAAACCTCTCGGGGGAGGGGGGTTGCCGAGCCCAATCGATGCAAGGCCTCCTCGCATTTCTCGCGGTGATGGCGGCATTCATGGCACCGAAACCCGAGGCCTCCCTTCAATGCTTCAAATGTTGTCAAGCCATGGGATCGCGTTCCACTGTGGTGAGACTGCCATGAGTCGGCCATGTCACAGAATGTGTCACCAGTATGTCAGTTAGACAGGCGCTGAGGAGCTTCCAGTGGCGAGGATGCCGCCTCCGCTGCACCTCGAAAGGCCCCTCGAAGCGCCCCTAAAACAGACAGCAGGGCGACATGTTTTGCGCCTTTTTCCAGGTCTCTGCCTTCGAGGCAGCTTCCCGCAAAGCAATCGCCGATCTTGCTGCGCGACATGATGCAGGAGCCAAGTGGGGCAAATGGTGTGTTGATGGCGGGAGCATCTTAGCGGCCTAGAGTGTAGCTTCTGCAGGAGGAGGCTGCATCTCCCCCCGAGCCGTCGCAGACACAGCTTCACCACCTTCACCAGCTTCAGCAGCGCCTGGATGCCGCGGACTGGCCGAGCCTGGATGGCTGCCAGGCCTCGAAGGGCCGTGAACCCCACATGTCATGTGGCGGTGCTGAAAGTGGGGCGCAGGCCGCTCGGAAGGACCCCAGCTCTCGGCCGGGCAGGACTTCTGAGCTCTCACGTTTCTGGGATGTTCCGAGACCTCGGTGAATCTCTGAGACCCAAATGTGCAGATGCTGCAGGCCCTGTCTGCCGCGGCCACCGCAGTATCCTTACGGGACCTCTGCCTGCACAAGTTGGCGTTTGAGTGGACTCGACTGAAAGCAGAGCGTCGTGCTGTCGTCAATCAACCTCTCATCCACTTGCAAGAGGACGAAAGTAGATGCGAAAATCATCCTGGGAGAGCGTGCTGTCGCGGCAGCCACTGGCGTAGTGGATGAGGCTCTCTGTGCCCTGGATGCATTCGTGATACTCTGGAACATTCATCAAGTCAGCCTGCCTCGAGCAAAGATCAAGACGGCTCAGGTGACGGCTGGCATCTGTTTGGAGCAGCTCGGCCACGTATGTAGAGCTTAAGGCCGACAGGGGGAAATTCCACAAGTCAGTGCTCAGGACATGACATGGTGCCGTCGTGCACTGACGGGCTCTATTGGGAATGAGCAGCCGGATGGCAAGGTCTGTTGTGCGCTTCGCGAGTGACAGCCTCCGCTCCCATTTTTGTTGGAAGGCGATTGGATTGTCCTACGGTATCGAGGAGAGAGACCTTTGGAGCGAGCTGGTGGCTTTGGCGCGGTTTCGGAGTGGTGCGGACAGAGAAGCCAGGCTTTAGGCCTTTGAGCGATTTCTAGCGGCTTCTAGCGTTTTCGTCCAGTCACCGACGGATCACAAGTGCACAATCAAGGTCAGCAACGTCTACAAGGCCGCGGCACGACCAAACAAACACTGCCAAACAGCTGCCCGAGTTGCTTGCTTTCAAGTTTCCTGGCCAAAGCTGCATGGAGTTCGACACAACAGGTGCCTCCGCGCCTCTACGATTGCTTTCAGAATCCTCAGGCCAGGCTGTGAGCACTGTGCGTTGCAGCAACATCGCGACGAAGCCTCGGGGCATCCTTGTCACCTTGCCTGGCGAAACGTCGCAGGCCTCACCGCCTTTGGCGGGCACGGCCCCAAACGGAACCGGCTCCTGCAACGGGGTCGGTGGGCACTGTTCTCTGCCTCGCACACCAGAGACTGCATGCCTGACTGTCCGGGGTAGGGGGAACGGATTCGTGATGTGACAGAAGCCTCCGAAGTGGCTCTTGCCTTCAGAACTTCAGACTCTCGGAATCTTTTGGAGTGCAATCAGAGCAGGGGTGAGCGATGCCACCCAGGTTATGAGACGCCTTACCAGGCTTTCCGGGTATGCCTTGGGCCTGAGAAAGCAAAACATGGAGGCCGGAACTACGAGTCTTGGCATGCAGAATCCACACCAGGATTCTCAAACTCCCTGGTATTTTGTGGACATTTGTGGACCTGTAAGGAACCCCTCGAGCTGCACTTGAGAGACCGGCATCCCCTCTCCGTGCACCTGAAGATCGATGTCGAAGGTGCCAAAATCACACTGCAGGGGGGAGGGGTTATGTCGAAGGATTCCAAGAGTATTCGTTGCGATGACGATGACGGTGACGACGGACGAGAGACGACCAACGGACCACGAACGACGAGCGTCGGGCATCGAGCGCCGAGAGTCGAGCGTCGAGCGACGATGATGACAATGGCGACAATGACGACGATGACGACGATGAACATGATGTTGGTGATGTTGATGATGCTGATGATGCTGGTTGCTGTTCTTGCTGTTGTTTGCTGCTGTTGCTGCTGCTGCCGCTTTCGCCGCTGTTGACGCGGACGGCCATGTGGGCGGCCACGGACGACGACCTGGACGACAGCGTGGAGACGACGACTTGGATGATGATGTTGGCGACGACGCTCACGACAATGGAGGCGGCAACGGCGGGGGGTGGTGGGTGGTGTGAGTGGTGGCGGGGGTTGGCGGGGAGTTGCCGTGATGCAGCGGCTCGGCTGCATGCAGGTGAGCCAGCTCCAGATGTTGAGTTGCCATTTGCGCAGGTTCAGAATGGGAAGTTCTGGAGTGGCTGCTGGCAAACCCCGCAGAGCTGGACAAAATCCGCACGCTGGACATGGAGGTGCAGCGGCAGGGATGGAAAGAGTTCAGAGGCAACATTGGGAGGTTCAGGAAGCCAATGGTTCTCCAGCCGGCTTCTGGCTCTTTTTTTGGGGGGGTTTAAGCACGTTTCCGCTGTGAACTTTATAGCAGCATCCTTGCAGTACAGAAGATCTGCTATAGAGGTTGATGGTGGTGATCCCAATGCTCTTGGACGCCCCCAGCTCTCAATTTTGTGGGCAAGAACTCTGAAAAGAGTGAAAGGCTTGGGCTGGGGATGGCTGGGGGTTGAGTTGGGGGATACTGTCGGCTGGGCCCTTGCAGAAGCACATAGAGTCCTATCCTATCTCAGCAACCACGGCAGCAGCACGAACAGCCGGACGGCTGGCAAGGTGCACCTCGGCTGGAACGTGGAGTCCTCTCGCGGGTTGCCGCGAAGCAAGCTCTCGCCGCACGACCGTTTGGCCAAGGACTTTCAAGGTTTTTCCAGGGTGTGATGGCATGGGAGCATGGATGTGTGGGGCGAAGGACATCGAAACGTTGGAGCGGCTGGGCAAGTACCTGCTGTGCACGGGTTCTTCCATGGAGGTGCTGGCCGAGGAGTGGCTGCAATGGCCACATGGCGGGTTTGGACCTCAGAGAGCTCTGCGCTGTACATTGTACAAGATTGTACCCGTAGTGATGCATTCTGGTGTATCTTCGTGTATCTTCGTGTATCCTCGTGTATCTTTGATCCGTACGTCTTCAGCCAGGAAATGTCGAAAGTGTCCAGAACCGATGGCTCACGCGGCAGGGGGTTTCCCAGTGCTTCAGTTCGCAGCTGGGACAGAAAAGGAAGGAAGGTCATTGTTATGCTGCAAGCGACTTAAGTTTCCGAGTGTGGCCGTGATGCACAGTGCCCGCGCCTTGTGATCACAAGCCGTGGTTTTGCTGGCTTTGCCTCTGCCCACCGTTCCGTGGCTTCTTGGGGCACCAAGGCAATCAGCTTCGTCCACCCAGGATTGGTTGGATCCTCTGCAGCATGGCGACTCATGCCTCACAAGGCTGTGCCTCAACTGAGCGCATCCCCGCCACCCTGAGCTAAGGAAGGCCCGTGCCCAAGAATCCCTTCGAGCCGGTGCCTCCAAGCCGCAGCAGCCCGGTGCAGTGGCCCAGCCTCCTCCCATGTGAGAAGCTGCCCGGCTGCTTTGAGTCGGAGTCTCCCCCGATCTCAGCAAGTTCTTCCGTAGCGCCCCACTCTGACTGGAGCCCCACTGAGGACCTACACGACCCTCAGTTCCCGACCGGGTCGGCTCAGCCCTGAGAGACGATGAGAGAAGTGCATTAAGTGTATTGGGCACATATTGGATCATATTGGGGGGAGCCGACTTTGAGGCCGTGCCTGCCGAAGCCGGAGACGTGGCCGTACGTGAAGCGCAGTGACAACCTCATCGCCCTGGGGGAACGCACCGTGAAGGCTGCCACGGGCGTCGTGGCAGAGGAGAGCTCTGCGGATTGTGGGGCAATTTCGTAGCCGGTGTAAAGTCTTGGTTTTGCACCCCACATCGCGATTGGCCTCCTGCGATGGAAGCTGCCTTGCCCGTGATCCGCCCTGTGTGTAGGTGGTTCAGTATGCTCTCGTGTGTGTGTACGTGTGGACAGTCGCGGGCCAGTAGGTTCTTGTGTGGTTGGAGAGTACTGGCCCGGTGTACTGTCGCCAGAGCTTGTAGAAACTTTGAATTATTCCTTCTGCCTGTATTGGTGGCATGATGCGCCTTAAAACCGGACAAGGTACGGGACTCTAGCAACTGGCAGCAGCAACAGGCCGTGCGAGAAAAGCTATGGGAGCGGCAAGCCCAAAGCAAGCTTCGGAGCTTGGCCAGATGTGCTGACATTGGGCATCTGTGGCCGCCACCAATCGAATCCCGTGCGAGGTGGCGAGCGAGGCAGGCGCCCAAAAAGGGCAAGAGCAGGGAGATTCCGCCAGGAAGCGCTTCGCCCAGAGGTGGCTGCAGAGCTTGCAGCCCTGTTTGAGCCTGTCGCCCCTGGGTTGCGAGTTGGGCGAGCTGGCGAGATACAGTTCTGCGAGGAGGCGCCTGCCACGTTCACGACCCAAGCGTGGCCTCGTTCTTTCGGCTGCAGAGCCTAGAAAACTCTGCAGTGGGGGCATGAACGCGCCGCCGTATGTTGTTGCTACGTTTGAGAAGAAGCCGAGCCCAAGGCAGAGTCGGAGCATGGAAACGACCTCCGCTTGTTGACAGTTTGATGTTGATGATGTGGGGTGTGCTGCGTTTCGGTGACATAGGAAGGACACAAAGGATGAATGTGCACAAGCTTATGATGATTTATTATGTTGTGAGCATGGAGGCGCGTGAGGGACCTGCTGGAGAACGAAAGGGTGTGTCTCCGGCGTGCCTTTCAGGGTACTGATATTCTCGGCATTTTTGGTGACTGGTCGCATCGTGTGTTGGAGGCCGGCATTTTGCCGAGCAAAAAGCTTTTCCGCCTAGAGCAGATTGAGAATGATGGGGCAGTGCATGGTGCGAGCTGCCAGCGTCTACACTCACATGTCTTCCTGAATCGCGAGGGGGGGGGGGCCATTGTCAGTCGTGCTCGGTACTTTTCCTCTCGAGGAGCTCTGTGGAGGGTGGTACATGTTCGGCGAGACTGGGCAGCCGTAACTGCAGTAAGTGCAGTAGGAAGTTCAAGAGAAAGCTGTGTTTCTCCTTGTGAGTCCGCCCCCAAGGACATGACATGGTGCCTCAAAGCGACCCAGAGCAAGTGGGGCACAGAGCAACACGATGGTGGGGTAATAGGCCTTTCATATGGCATCGAGCAACGCGACCTTTGGAGTGAGAAGATGAGCAACATGTACAAAGTGCCCACGCGCTTGTACGACTGCTTCCAGCGCCCTGACGACTCGCCGACGCTGGGCGGTAAAGCTCCAAATGCAACTGGCAAGTGCGACGAGGATGGACTGCACTGCTACGAAACCCCGTACCAGGTGTATGAGATCTGCTCTGGGCCGGAGACAACTACAATCCAAGGCCGAAAGTACGAGTCCCTCGAGTCGCATTTGCAGGATCGCAAGCGGCTTTCGGTTCACCTGAAGATCGACACTGAGGGCTCCGAGTGGGAGGTACTGGCCTGGCTGCTCAGCTCACCGGAGGACATGAACAAAATTCGGACCCTGGACATGGAAGTCCACCTGGCTTGGCTGGCGGACTCTGCAAAAAGCAGTGCCCGTGCCTCGATGTCTTATCTTGACCGTCTGGACTACGACGTCAAGCTGCTTGAGGATGTTGGCAAGTTCTTTCGGTGCACTGGATCCTCTATGGAAGTGTTGGCAGAGGGTTGGAGCAATGACGGCCGCGGAGCGTGCTGCGCTTAGTCGTCGACCCGCTTTGGGCACTTCTTGAACTTCTGGTAAAGTAAGGGATTTACATCTATTTCCCTTCTTGGAAGTCTTGTTTGGGGGCATCATATGATATCATATGTATACCGTAGGTTTAGAAAGTGATACAAGAGCTTTTTGTGCAAGAGTTGCAATCTTAATATCCTTACCGACTGGTACAAGAATCTTTAGTTGGTTCTTTACACACCTTGGAAATCCACCATTATGACACCTTAGAATTAGTTCTGCCTTCTTCTCACATCTCTTTTTACTAATGTTTGCTACAGGTGGTTCCGCAGGCATAATTTTTGGAAATGCTGTAGTAGATCTAGGATTGCATGTTGTAGCACATTTTCATGTTGTTCTTTCTTTAGGAGCTATAGTTTCTTTCTTCTCCGGAATAGTTTTGAATGGAGAAAAGATTGTTGGTACGAAAGATTTATTGTTTTCATCCTCTAGATCGCTTTCTCTTTTTCGTCTACGTCTAATATGCATTTGGTATTCTTCATACCTTCTCCCCAATGCATGTCTTAGGATTTTAATATTATGCCAAGATGAATACCATCCTTTCCAGACGTGCATGCGTCGTCTACCGAGAGCAGAGCCCTGTATTGGTAGCCGATGCAAACCACAAGTCACAAGAATGACGCCCAATCCGTTCCGAGTGGCTGCTTGCTCAACCCTAAACCCTAAACCCTAAACCCTAAACCCTAAACCCTAAGCCCTAAGCCCTAAGCCCTAAGCCCTAAGCCCTAAACCCTAAACCCTAAACCCTAAACCCGCTTCAGGAAGTGTGGTGGTACATGCCAGGAACCTGCAGTATATGCTGCAGGTGGCTTTCCAGTGCCCCAGTTTGCAATCAGCTTCTTGGCAGCAGCCTTGTCAGGCCCTAACTTCGCAAGAACACACACAGGGCGGTTTAGGGTTTAGGGTTCAGGGATGTTCAGGGTTTAGGGTTTAGGGTTTAGGGGCCGAAGGGGCGCGTAGACTGCTGATCAGTGGCTGATGAGGCTTCGTTCATCCGGATCTTGTGCTTTGACCTCCTGGCAATGCCTGTGCCGCCTTCCACCACCTTCACCTTGCTGCATCCAAGTGCACATGGCGACCCGTAGCCTCAGGCGTGACATGCACTTCCCCAGCTAAGCCACATAGCCAAAATTGAAGACAGTGTGCAGAAGCCAGCCAAGTTTGATTTGGCAGGCGTCGGCATCAACACCATGATGGAATGGAGCAACTTCGGACCGACGACTACTCCATGAGCATCGGCGCGTCGACACGGGGCCGGCACAAGGACCCTCAAGATGTGTTTCACACAGGAAGAAGCGGCGAAGGTGCAGTGATCCGTGCTGCAGCTTAGCTTGTAGCATCAGGCCGCGCACACCCCAACGTGGGCCACCATCTGACAAATCCTGCACGGTAGTTGCAAGCCGCCTGAGTGCCTCTCGTGTCCCAGTTGTCATTTTTCTTTGCTAAAGCCGGGCAGGCCATCTGGAATGCGTTGTCTGGCGAGGTCGACTCGATGATAGCCCAAGGCTTCGTGGCATACACGGGCATTTCCAAAAATAGGGGGTACCCTTAATATACCAATCCTTATTCTAGGCACCCCCAAAAGGGTACCCCTATTTTCGGAAACCTCCACACAAGCATTCTCGCATGGACGACGCAACCATTGCAACCTCACGGCACTGCAAGCATGAGTTCAATGCACCCAAGGGGAGGAAGAAGTCCAAAGGCGCAAGAAGGAGCTGGAGGTGGGTGGACTTGAGCAGATGGACCAGTGTTTAAGGGTCTTTCCCAGAATAGGGAACTACCCCTTAGTTTCCCCCCCAAATTACGAGAGTCCCTTAAGCCCTAACCTCTTAGATGTTACCCCTACCTTACCCCCGTTGTCCAGTCCTGCTTTTGGAAACCCCCCCCCCATTTTGGCTGACGAGTTCTCTGCGCACTTGGTTTTGTGTTGCTCGTTGAGGCTCGCAGGAAGTTCGGTCCCAAGAAACTGGAGGCGGGACCCGGGGAAGACTGGTTGGTTATGGTTATTGTGCATAAAATAGTTAATAGTACATAGTATGTAGTAGATTGCATAGTGTATAGTAGGTAGTTTCTAGTACATAGTATCTAGTACATGGTTTGTAGTCGAATAGAAGCGTCCGCGATCCGCGTTCTCGAGCCCCCCCCCCCCCCCCCCCTAAACCCACCACGAGCACAGGAAAGGGAAAACCCTAAACCCTGAACCCTAAATACTAGACCCTCACCCTAAACCCTAAGCCCATTATGAAAGAACAACTCCTAAACCTGAATCCTTAAACCCACCATGAATCACAGACCATGAGCCACAGGGGGGAAGCAGGGGAAGCCCTGAACCCCAAACCCTAACCCTAAACCCAGGATGAACCACAGCGGGGGTGCGTGAGTGCTGGCGCATATCGTCCAGTACGAGCGCTGCCGACCTGCTAGTGCTGGCGCAGGATGTGTAGAAGCGCATACGCACGGTCCCAGCTTAACTGAGGCCTACACTTTGCAGCTCGCCGCTCCGGCCCAGGAAACGCCGGAAACGCGGGATAAAGTGCTTCGGACCATGGCATCCCTCTCGGGAGCTCTGGCTCTGACATTCGGCACTCTGCTTGGACTGCTGTTCGTTCTGGTGGCAGGCCTTGGAAAGCTGGTACCAGGCCACCCAATGTACCAGGTTCTAAGTGCCACCTTTGAGAAAGCCATTGGGCCCTTCTTCGGCGTATCGGCCCCAATGGCCAGGTTGCTTCGCCTGGTGATCGGCGCTGCAGAGCTCAGTGCTGGCACCATCTTCCTCCTGGTCCTTTGGGGAGAGGTGGCGGGATTGCCAGCAGAGGTGAAACCCACAGCAGAGGCCCTCTTACTCTGTGCCGTCATGGGAATGCTCAACATCATGATTGGGGCGTTGACCTTTAACTGGGTGGTGGAGCAGCAGACAAAGAAGGTCATCCCTTACTTTGTCTTCTTGTTCCTCCTGAGTGGGCTCTTCGCTCAACGCTTGGAGGTCACTGACTTTGTCGGCATGCCTAAGAACTGGCGCAACTTCATCTACAGCTTCCCGTGCATCTGCGCAGTAGGGCTGATAGGCTCGTTAGCTTGTGCCGCGAAGTTCGGTGCAAAGATCACCGACATTCGGAAGCAAATGGAAGACATCGAGAAATTGAGAGAGCAGCTGCTCTCAAAGTAAGGCAGGATAGGCTGTCCACATGAGCCGGTCGTCGAAGAGTGATGAACCAGCATGCGAGCGTGCAGTTCAAAACGCTTGCCAGCGGCAATCTCTCGTGACTCAGGGAACGGGCAGCTGCTTGGTGTGGGGGGTTCAGTCTTGTATACAACTTGTAGATGTCTCTACGACAGGTGCCGCAGCTTCCTTTGGTGCGACTGCGAGTGGAACATTCGGGGCCTCCACCTTAGCGGCCTTAGCGATGGTGCATGCGCCTGTTTGTGCAGATGTATACCTTCCGGGCTCTAAAAAGGCAGACGTTGCTATAAGACTCCGGTAAAGTGCATATCAATCTTTTTTCACGAGGGCTCAGCCCCCATGTGAGCAAAGCTCAATGGTGTCCCGGACGTCCCCGGCACTTTGACTCCCCTACCAAAGGTTCGATCCTCTGCTTGTCTCACAGAGCGTTTCCAGCCTTGCTTAAGCCTATTTGCTCCCCACGAATTTTCAGTCCCACGAAACTCAAAAACGAGTGTGCTCAGCACTTCTTGCCAAACCTGTGAGCCCCGAGACCTCCTGAGAACCGCCTTTGGAGTCTTCTTGAGCCTTGAGTGCCATCATCTGCCCCGAGGAGCCCTTTTGAACTTCTGAATCTGAACTTTTACAACGTATACCAAAACCCTCCCGTCCACCTTCTGGGCGTGCATACACTGCATACATGAATGTACACGCGCCGCGCCAGTGTCACAAGCTAACGGGGTCACAACCATCATTGGCCCTACCTGTGCTAAGACGGAACATGAGGTTCGACACCATTTCTGGCTCAACTTTTGGCAACCAGTTCGTTGGCCGAGTTGCGAACCCCGACGAGGTGCCGCGGGGAACACTCTTGCAGATCTCTTAGATCTCTTGGCTCGCTCGGGCGCGCACGTGTGTGTGTGTGTGTGTGTGTGTGTGTGTGTGTGTGTGTGTGTGTGTGTGTGTGTGTGTGTGTGTGTGTGTGTGTGTGTGTGTGTGTGTGTGTGTGTGTGTGTGTGTGTGTGTGGTTGTGTGTGTGTGTGTGTGTGTGTGTGTGTGTGTGTGTGTGTGTGTGTGTGTGTGTGTGTGTGTGTGTGTGTGTGTGTGTGTGTGTGTGTGTGTGTGTGTGCGCGAGCGTGGCGTATAGGGCGCTCCGTCGTGACTTGTGGCGACGCCCCACATGTCGATCATAGCGCAGAGCGGCACCTGCAGCATCGTGAGGTGCTGCTTTTCCATCGGCGCGCTGGTGGGGGTGTTGCAGGAAGCCGCAAGGACGGGCCCAGACACAGGGCACCTCCGGACAGTTACATAGCACCTTCGGCAAGAGCTGCAGTGTGCTAGTCATGCGCAGTCTTCTTTTTGCGAGGTTCAAGGCCTAGGCGACGTCCTCGAGATCGAGGAGAACGCAATGCCTGGCGACGACGGTGTCAAGATTCAGGCACGTCAGACGAAAAAAACCCTGCCCGTCATATTTCTATATATATATATATATGTATCTGTATATCCAGATACATCAAACTCATCTTTCTTTCTGGCTGTTTGGTCCGAAAGCACAACAGGAGGAGTCTTGTTTGTGTTTATTGTTGCGCGAGGCAGAGTTGTGCGTTCAGTTCAGCGTTCGCGTTGCCTCGTCATGTCGGCAAACTGTACTTTGCAGCTCAGATTGTTAAGTAGTAATTTAGGGTCAGGGGGGCATGTCTATCTTTGCATGTATGCTCTGCTGTTTCAGCTGTGTTTGTTGCTTTGTGAAACTCGCTGCCCTGGTTGGCTAGGCTCGGCATGCGTGTGAAGCACAATTGGGCGAGTTGATTAGCTCCGACATGCCCCCCGTTATCCGGCGTTTCTCTGATCATCCTGTGGTATGGTCCACAGCCCTCGAGACAGCTGTCGTTTTGAAACATCATCGGATGTCTTGTTGTGAAAACGAGCCCCGTCGGAGCTCTAGTCGTTTTTGGTTTATGGTGGTTGATGGGCTGGACCCCCGAAGCCCTATATACATCGGGAGTTTAAGATCATACCTTAGAACTTGAAGAAACTGTTGAGGACGCTTGACTCTTGGGATGCACATCTTTGACCCCCTTGCAGCCTGGGTTACGAATAAGATTTTCCAGAAACCCTGCTCCCCAAACCTCAAACGCCAAACCCGAAACGGCTGTGGCTGCGACGAAGACGAAAACAAAGGGTCGGGATTAGCTCTTCGCGCGATTCTCACGTTTTCCGAAAAGCTTGGGAATTTCCACGTCATGCAGGCTCATGGTGCAGTGTTATGAAGTTGAAGCTATATCCCCCCCCTATATCGCTCTGATCGGCCTTGATGGCGCGACATGCCCCGCGCGCGCAGCACGTACAGGGTTTTTGGCATGTTTTTGCATGTGGCGTGGTTTGTGGAAGGACATCATCTACAAGTACATTGATGGCGAGCAAAATCTCCAGGCGATCTTTGTGCAGCTTCCCTCACAAGTTTGAGTTACGCCAGCTCAGGTTCTCCCTGAACCGGATCTCAACGATGCAGTGCCGCGCTGAGTCAGCCCTCCTTCAATGGCCATGAACGTAGTTCCTCATGCTGCCGAGTGGACATTGCCAGCTGCAGGTGCAGTCATTCGTGCATAGATCGGAGCCCTGTGCCATAGAGCGGTTTGTTAAAGAGGCCGGAGGGAGTGCGCGGACTGGGTTTTCTGAGTCGATATACATTCTAGACAGACGTAGACCACAGTCAAAGAAGCAGCTCTGTGGAAGCACACTCTGGGCAGGCTGTGGAGTCTACAAACCAGGCTTGTGAGAAGTTGCCATCCTTCTCACTATGCTTTGCTCACTATGCTTTGCTCACTATGCTTTGCTCACTATGCTTTGCTCACTATGCTTTGCTCACTATGCTTTGCTCACTATGCTTTGCATAGCCTCCGCATGGTTTTTGCAAGGCTATCCTGAAGGAAAGCCGGGCTGTGGGGGAGGAAGAGATCCGAGTGCAGATCCAGGACTGAGTGTCGAGAGAGAAGAGCTTGTGCGGATTGAGCTTACAAGCTTGCAGGACCGTGCGGAGTCGCTGCGGCAACAGCGGCTGGCCGCAGCTGCTGCGCAGGGTTCACTCTCAGGTGACCGGTGCCACTTCTGACGGGCCAAACCTGTTGTACCTGTACCGTAGAGGCCCGCCAACAGAACGTGCAGATAGCCTTCATGCCAAGCCAGAGCCAGCCTGGGTCTGAGATGCAAGCACGTGTTGGGACGATGTTACTTGTGAAACGCACCCGAGCGCGGGACAGCTTTACCAGATGCTGTCTCGGCCTTTGAGCACATCGCAATTCCACCGTCAGGACCTGCTGGATGAGCCACGCGCTTCGGCTTTGGAACATATGGCAGAGGCGCACCCATGGCGCACCATGTTGAGCCTTCGGCCTTCGGCTTCGGAGAATGTCAGAATGAGGGTGGGGAGAAGCAGAAGCTGCAATTGCTTGGCAGCGAAGAGGATGGCCTTTGCAGAATCTTCGGCAGGCGATACCGCCAACTGCCGCCGCGGCCGCCTTTGCAGCGGAAATGGAGGCTGGTTTTTGGGCTTTCATCGAGGACTTGGGCAGCTAAGGGGGTGGCTGAGATCCTGTTTAAAGATTTTAAAG
The DNA here is from genome assembly GCA_905221605.1 of Symbiodinium natans. Taxonomy (NCBI): domain Eukaryota; class Dinophyceae; order Suessiales; family Symbiodiniaceae; genus Symbiodinium; species Symbiodinium natans. The sequence goes on from CAJNDS010000680.1 coordinate 732,503, forward strand.
CGACGCAGCAAGATCTCGTGTGAGCACCATGTCGGAGTCACCAGCACCTGGTTTGCCTTTTCCAGGCCCCACGTGGAGGGAGAGGCGCCTTTTACCTGTCCTGCGCCTGAGCCCTTAACCTTAGACTGCTCGCTACCCCCCGAAAGGTTCACGAGGGGGGCGAGGAAGCCGAGGCCTTCTTAGAACCGATGTGGGGGGGGGGGTTTCCGAACTTAGGGGTCCTTATGATAGGGGAATCCTACTATTTGGGGGTATATTAGGGGTCCTGTACTTTCGTAAACCCCCATCTGCCTGGACTCATGGTTGATTCTGCTTGGGCCTACATGCTGCCTGGCAGGAGGACGAGGCCGAGGCATCCGGAAACCGTCGCGATCTGTCCTCCAAATGTCCTCGAGCAACACTTCCCGAAATGAACTGGATGAAAGACTAGGTGACTAGGTGGAACACTATCTTTCTGGATTAGGAGAGATTCGAGTACTGTAAGGCATGTTCTTGAAACACTCCGTGTTGTTTGTCGTGCAGCCACGGGTTGCCGATTTCACGTTTGCTTTGCACGATTCATCAAGAGAAGACAGGTTATCAAGCATCCTTGCAACGATGACAAGGGGGGTTAACTGTACAGTAAATCGTATGTCGGGAGGGGTGGTCAACTCGGATTCGGTGGCTATGTGTTGTTCCCATACCAGGGCTTCTAGGGTTGCAGATAGCAGCAATGGTTTCTGCCATGGATCTTGTCTTCCACGTGGACTGCGCCTGCACAGAACCAGGCCTGGGGCCTGGAGACTATTTTCATGGCGCAGCTGCCATACTTGCAGACAAGTATGAGTAACTATTAGTAGCAAATCCAGGAAAAATACAAGGTAGCGGCCGTTCCAGATGGGCTTGGCTGAGTGCCGGATGCATGGTAGAGAGAGTCCAGCAAGAGCTCTGATGCCCTGGAGAAGGTGAGCAAGTCTTCATTGTGGGCTCTTGCAAGGAGCTCGGAGCCTGGAACCTTGCAGAGGCCCTTGGTACCTGGTTCCTCCACTTATTGCAAAGCTTATACCACTCCTACAGCAAGCCGCGGTCACAACCAAGGTCAGGGTCCACTATATACTCCCAAGCTTTCTCCACCCCCAAATTCAAGGACCCAAAACCATGGAATGACCTGCGTTTAAGATGAGCCCAAAAACCCCTTGCCCCACCCACACCCGAAACTTTCGACCCTAAAGTGTCTGACAGGCCGTGCCTTGTTTCACATCCAACGCGGTGTTTCCGCGATGGACTTCCAACGTTGTGAAGCTGCCAATCGGCAGCAGGACCACTCCTCTGCGGTTTTTTTTGGGGTTTCGGGGGAACTTCAAACTCTTGATTTGGGATTGGAATCTTGGCGTCCAGTTGCAGAATCTCAGAGCGAGACCTGGCAATTGCTCGACTATTGATCATGACCTTTCCACGTTCGTAATGGAGGCTAATGTATGCAGTCAGTGCATTCCTAGCACAACTCAAGCTGATGGAGCAGCCTAAGAAAGATGTATACGCTGAACAACTGATAAGGTTAATGATAGCTGTCCCCGTGCCGATACTTGTATTACTTTGATGCTTGGGATGCTGATGGTGTGCAATCATAGCAAGGTCAAGGACCCTGTCGCTGAGAGGTAGATGAGCATGTTTTTAAATCCGCCTTCACGGGAGGATTGAATTCAAGGCCGTGATCCATGGCCACCGCGGCAACCGCTGGGAGCACGGGCAGAATCGATTTCTGCAGGCCTGTTTGCGTGTGTTGATGCGCTTTCCAATGCCAGATCACAAACATGCCCCCGCGGTCGCCATCGCCAAGCATTCATTTGTGCTGGCTAGCTTTATGAACACTGTCACTAAAAGCAGAAAGAGGGCTGCTGTCCTGCAACGCATGCAAAAGTGAGTCTTTCAAGGCTCACCAAGACTGACAGCCCCACAAAAAGCCTAAATCATGATGGTATCCATTCTCTCGCCTCAATACCTGCCAAGAGGGGCTTAACAATATAACATATTTATACCACCCTAAACACTGAACTAATGCAGAATCCCAATCGACTGCCAAGATGAAAAGGCAAAGACTTTCCCAGTTTTGGCCACCGAAGGTTGCACATTTTGGACTCAGCTAGGGCTTTGATTGTGCCGGAGCCACTGACCTTCATAATGCAACTCCAATGGTTGGGTTGGCTTACTGGCATGCTCCCAATTTTTGAAACACCTGTAGGCACTTGTCGTCATCACAACAAGAGTCTGACAGCAAGTGTGCGCGTGCACACGAGGTGGAGCTCCCGATGGATGCAGAGGCGCACGCGTGTCGGCAAGCAGTAGCTTCGCGGAACTGGCTGCTGGCGATTAAGGTCGTGACCGTTTCTCTTACCGCTGTAACTCTTATCCGTAGTGAATATTGCAAGAAGAGTACTGCCATCTTTTGTCGTACGGGCTTGATTGTTTAAATGTTCACGATCCGATCGCTTGGTCTCAGCTTCTTAGATTGAGTAGTAGCAAGCATTCCAGACCACATTTCTGGAGGCGAAGAAGATCGCCATGACTTTTGGCCAGCCCGGCATCGAGGCAGCTTTGCGCTCGCGAGTCGCGCGCCGCCGCATCACAGGGTGCCCTTCTTCGTGTCGTCACATGACACGCACTCAAGAGCCTAACTTGTCTCCTGTCATAGAAGTCCTCCCCAGCGCCCTGCCCCTAGTTTGTGACACTGTGGCCGACATTTTCCAGCTGTAACTGAAGCTGGGATCCATCGCTTCCGTGCGACGGCTGGAGTGTCTCCTCAAGCTGGAGTGCCGGGTCCATCCTTCTGAAATTCCTGTAACCACTGCAACCGGCCCCTCCACTTTCCTGAACACAGGAACCGCCTACGCTGCCCAAGCTGCTTGGCCATTCGGCGGTGCACCTCGATAAGGCCCACATCAAGGCCGCCGCGTTGCGTTTTGCAGATGCTTGGGAATTTGAGTGCGGCGTTTCTAACGTTGGGAGGGCGCACATGTACTCAACACACACACACACACACACACACACACACGCACGCACGCACGCACGCACGCACGCACGCACGCACGCACGCACGCACGCACGCACGCACGCACGCACGCACGCACGCACGCACGCACGCACGCACGCACGCACGCACGCACGCACGCACGCACGCACGCACGCACGCACGCACGCACGCCGCACGCACGCACGCACGCGCACGCCGCGCGCGCGCGCGCGCGCGCGCGCGCGCGCGCGAGCGCGCGAGAAGCTCCAAATGCAAACATGGACCCCAACCTTCTGTAAACCCTCCCAAGCCCTACAATGCGACCCCAAACGGCCCAAGCCCCGAAGCATGAGCTTTAAGCCACAACCCTAGCTCCCAAATCTCCAGGTCGGGGCCGACCCTAAACCCTGATGCCGAAGCACCCGATTGCTCCAGGCCATGGCACCCTGCGATCTTGGTTTCTTGCCGCCAAAGGCGGGGGAGTTTGGGGGTTAGCAGCCCCTTCAATCGGTAGCTATGCGAGGCCGCCTCGGCCAGGGCGCCGGGGCGGCTTCCAGCATGCAGCGGCGTCGGTACCGAGGAAAAATGGGGCAGGCTGTGTTGCTTGACAAGGTTTGTTAGGGTAGGAGTCAGGGATGCGGCTGGGATATATGATCTAAACGCCCCAGGCTGGCGGACTGGAGTGGTCCTCCCCTAAAACACATATAGGCACCCCCAAGCCCCTCTGAAGCCCTGAGCTCCCACAAGGATGGCCTCAAGGCGGCCTCGCCCAGCGCGGGCGTTGTGGAGGCCGCGGAGCGCGCCAAGGGCTCCCACTCTATGGGGGGGGAGGGGGCGGTGTTCGGGCGTCGGGTAGAGTCGACGTCCCTCAGCCCTGATACCCACCCCCCCCCCGCCCGAAACATCAGCAAACACATGCGTACAAACAGGGACCGTGAGAGAGTATGTAGTCCAATAAGTCAACAAGCACATGTTAGATCACCATGCAGAAAGAGAGGACTTTGTTTTTGTTGTCTTGGAGGGGGGGCTGGGGGTTCTAAGGGGGTCTAGCGGTGAAGAAGGTTTAGCTCTAGGGCTCACTGCTATGGAGGGTGGGGTGGGGTGGGGTGGGGTGGGGTGGGGTGAGGTAGGGCGGGGCGGCGCGGTTGCGTTGGGGTGGCGGGGCTCGGGCTGTCAGAGCTCACTGTGCAGATAATTACTGGAGCGGCTCGAAGCACAGCCAATACTCTCGGCTATGTTGTTTCCGGCGAACTGACTATTGATCTCTCCTGAATCATGGAGGTTGATGGCAAATGCGATAGTAGAGTGCAGCAGCTTAGAGAAGCTTAGTGGCATTGATCTGCAGGGTTTTCAGGGCCGGGCACCCCAAACCCCACCCAGGCCATGGACAGTATGTAAAGCATGCCGTAGTCTCCGACAGTATACGGCCGTATACTGTAGCGCACGTTGTGGCACGATGTATACTGGAGCGTACCGTAGGTATTGCACACCGTAGTAGTAGCAACGGCAGGATCCCATCGCAAACTCGAACATGTCTCAATGCGCTGCACCGATGTTTCTGACCAGGAGTGCAAAGTGAAATCCAAAGCCCGAAAAAACCCTGTACATGCAACCCTAATCCGTGAGACTACAATAGACTCTTCGACCCCCAAGCTCAAGATTCTGAAGGCTGCCCCGGCCTGCGGCAGCTCCGTGAAGGTGCGCTTATACTATACTGGTACAGATGTTGTGATATGATGCTGCTAGTACGCACTATAGCAAGTAGTATACTTGAACATATTTACTACTGGTTTAGGGTTTGGGGTTAGCTTCGGACTCGAGTTCGTTGGCTTTGGATGATATTTTAGGGTTTGGGGGTTCTGTTGTGCGGTGTGGTTGTTGGAGGATACATGAATGAAACCCTTAGCTAGAGTGCGCCCTGCACAAAGGGTCGCTCTCAATGGCGATCGCAACCTTATTGCTCTTTAGATTCGTTCCCACGTTCCCTTCGTAAAAAGGGGATGGTTGAAGTCTAGACTGCGCTGGAGTTCCGGAGCGGCCCTACGCGGATCGAATGGCTGCAATCTTGGCAAAAGCATGAACGTGGATGTCTCGTTTACACACTGCGCGGAGAAGTATTGTAGGAGTTCACAGGGAGCTGCGTTGTCACCGGATGCGCCCGAATGCCAAGCCCCAAGGCCCCAAGAGGGTGGGAAAACATGACGAGACCCCCGCAGACAGGATGGTAATTGTTTGAAGTTGATGGTGAGGCTTGCGTGGCCCGTTTTCAACGAGCCAACTGCTTCGCAAAAACAGTTTTCTATTGGATCTTGAACTGGGGCGAAGTTGTCAAGTTTGTGTGTAGCTCTAACTCCTGCAAGCAACAGCCCAGGAACTGGTGACGGTCTGTGAAAATTTGCTGGTTTAATGGCTTATCGCAGGGGATGCCGGCGCAGCAGGAGGGTCTTGGGCCCCAGGTGCACTGCACAAGTTGCACAAGCCCCAACCTTTGAGGGTGGACGAGATGGTCTCAAGAATCGTGGGTTGGGCTTCTTTTGGTTACGTCGCTGGGGTGACCCACTTGTGAAAAGAAGGTTCTCCGGCGCGATGCACGCAAGTACCATCGCTGACTGAGGCCTTTTCCACCTTCGTCCCAACATGGGACGAGCCTCGGTCCCGGTTACCGCTACACTTGCAAAGCTGATCATGCACATGAGATGCGTTGCATGCGACGCTGCAAAGTGCCTGTGCTGCGGTATGGCGCGTGCCGTGACTGAGAAACTAGCCGCGATCTATCGTGTCGCCAGTCAATTCATTGCCACCCTCCTCCCCCCCCCGCCCTTACCTGGTTCGGGAACCGCAGGCGGGGCGCTGCGGATGATGCGCTGATTATCTTATGCTGGTAAAATCAACAACCGAAATCGCCGGTTTCGCTTCCAGCGCTCTGCATTTTTCTAACTCCATGCTCTGCATTTCCCCGAGTCCGCGGTTTCTAGTTCCAAAAATCCGCAGCTCCAGTTTGTTCGACGGCCTTCGCGATTTTGATTTCCCGAATCACACTTTTCTGGGTCCCGACCCGGTCCTTGTTTGTTAAAGGTGGTGATGGAGTACGGCCCCAACGGCGAAGACCCTGCCATCAAGGTGCATGCTGGTGCAACTTTCGGGTTTGCACAAATTGTTACAACTAAGCTTGGGTCGCAGGCCGCCGAAAGCTGCACGTTCGAGCCGCCCTGGCTTGCTTAGCGGCTTAGTGGCCGGTAAGCCGCTGTTTCAGTGCAAGAGTTGGAACAGCACAGGCTGCGCGAGACGTCCATCCATCTGCAGGGCACCCTTGCGGCAATTCGCAAGGCCTGGTAGTAAGGGACATGGCTCTTCTTAGCCTTGTGGTGTCGGTGTAGATCCGCATGTGTTTGTTATGTAGTTGCGTTTCTCCTGAGCGCAAGTGCAGAGGCAAAGCGCGGCCTGCAGCTGTTCATGTCGAAGACCTTCATCTGTGGCTCAGTGGAAGATGGCAGCAAGGGATCGAGGGTAACCTGTTTGTTTCATGATCGGTTTGCTCGCCCAGGCACGTTTCAGATCCCGACGCCAGAGGCAACGGCAGCGGCCGGTCCTCGCCTTGAGGAAGTGTTGGCGTTCCTGTCCGCTACTGGGTTTGCTCGCTCTTAGGCCGGATGCTGGGCAAGGTGCCGTGGGTGTGGGATGTCAAGCTGCACGGCCATAACCTGCCGGAGCCCCAGGGAGGCTGGTGGTGGCCGTCTCGGTAGCCCGGGCAGTCAAGTGGTCCCAGGCTGCGACTCCACGCACACGAGGCTAGCCTGGAGCAGGCCTGCAAAGCAAATTGCTTGGGAAGCTCAGTTCTTGCGTGCAGAAACGATGGCAGCAGTTGCGACCTTGTCGAGCTGGAGTGGTATCAAGCCGAATTCACCAGCGACTGCGGACGGGGTCTTCGCTTCGATGACTTCATTTTCGAGCTATAGTGCAGCTTGGCTTTCCAAATTCAGTACTTCTTACTTTGTCTGCGACTATTGCCAGTCTTTCAATGAGATGAGTCAGCCCAAGACAAGAACAACCCAGTTGCCACCCTTGGAAGGATCTTTTCTTGGAAGAGCAGTGATGTGTCCAGTGCGGCTGGTCAGGAACTCCGTCGCCGAGACTCGCCGGGCAGCCATCGCAGCATCAGCTGCTTTTCGGCATGGCGCGCTGAAAAGTAGACGATCATTGCCTTCCAGGGGCTGGCGCGCGCGGAGCCGGAAAAGTCCTCGTCCAGCACTGTGATTCTGTTTCTTACAGTACCAATGTTTCTTGCATTGGCCAAGCTAGAACTTGCAAGTAGGTCTGCGGCTTTGCTTTTGTCTTTTTGACACTGCGCTCACGTTCATGCACTTGCGCTTGCACATTGATCAGGCGGTCTCAGATATCCCATCTCGTTGCAGGTCGCGGCAAGCGGTCGCACGAAGACCTCGAGGACATCAAGCCACCCGCCAAGCAGCAGCGCACCAGCGCCCGTGGCGACTCTCAGCGCGCCCAAGCCCAAGCCCCGGCCCAAGCCCCCCAAGCCCCAGCCACAGTGGCCACCGGTCCTGGTGCGGTTCCGGCAGCATCGCCGACGCCGTTCTTGCCCAGGAGGGCAGTGGCAGGAGGGGGACCTGCGGACACAGTGTGGGGAGATGGTGGTGGAGACAGCTTCGGGGCATCCCAGCACATGTCTCAGGCACAACCCCCACCCAAAAGGCAATGGGCCTTGAAAAAAGGATCTTAATTTAACGTTTTCAGCTGATGTTTTGGGGCAGGGTGGAAGTGTGGATATATGGTTGTCTGCATGAATGAAGAATCCAGATGTTCTTTCGAGCAGAGAGCCTAGAGTAGCAACACCAGCAGTCCCTCAACAAGTCGCGCTTGGAGGCACTTCCGCTCTGTTACCAAATCACCAAACCGTCTTGTAAACCACTGACCAGATGCTTCTTCCTCAGTGCGTCCAGCACCGGGCATTGTACAAAGACTGAAGCATCCTGCCTGCGAGGCGAGTTTTGGCTGAGTTTCAGGTCCGTAATTGCACGTGGCCATTGTGTCTGCTCAGCTGGGGCAGTAAGCCGCGCTGCCATGCCCCCCAGCCCGTCCCCCACCCCGCCAAAAAAAGCTGTGAGTGATTGCCACATGTAAGTGGATGTCGCAAATGTTGGTGAGCATGCTGAGCCAACATGCTGAAAGAAACTCACGGACTCATCGACAGCATTCGCCAGCTTGCTCAAGCGTTGTGAAAGTTGCCATGACCATGCCGCACGGTGCGGAATACATTCGAGACCGGAGGTAGCTTGAGTTCGCAGTGGCGTAGGGTTGTCTTGCGGACACGTGGCCGCGCATGCCAGCGAGGACAGCTCTCGGAAAGCCCGCCCCTGGAAACCTTGTCAGTTCTGCTGAGTTGCGATGCCGCGGGAATCCGAGAAGCTGATCGCTAAATTGATTCGTCAGACTGTCGCAGGACCTTGTGTCCCAGCTCAGTGATGGTCATCCCGAGGACGCCGAGGCCTGATAGAGTAGTGGAGAAGGGAGGAGTGGGCACTTGTGCACACAGTGCACAGCGCGTCCAGAAATTTTGGGCGAGGCACCGCAGGTCAGGAACCTGGCGCCGGGGCTTTCTGGCATCTCGAACAAGAGATCTTGTAACAGGAGCCCTTCATGACTCCATGCCCCCGGAAGGTGCCTCAGCACAGCAGAAGATCAACAGTTTGGAGCGGCTGGCTAACCTTCGACAGATGGCCAGGCCGGCCAAGTAACCCAGTAAACGAAGCCTTGCATTCCGGGAGGTCAACATGGGCGCTGCCGGCCATACTTGCAGACAAGTATGAGTAATTGTGAGTAGCACAGATTAGTTGGCAGATGCGGGTTTTTTTACCTTTCAAGTTTCCAGATGGCTTGGCTGAGTGCAGGATACCTAAACAAGACATCCAACAAGAGCTCCGATGCCGGGCCTTGGAGGCGAGCAAGTCTTCATCGTCGCCTGCAAGGAACTGGGAGCTTGGAACCCTGCAGAGGCCCTTGGTGCTCGTAGTTGGTACCGCTCCTGCAGCAAACCATGTTCACCACCAAGACTAGGGCCACTATGCGCTACCAAATCTTCGTGGCCCAAAAAACCTCCAAGCCCCTGAACCACGAAGCTGTTGACCCTAATGTGTCAGATGTGTCTGCCAGGGGTTCACAACCAAGGCTAGGGTCCAATAATCTTGTTCGATCCCCATTTCCAATGGCAAAGCCCTCCAAAACCCCCAAACGTGAAGCTTTTTGACCCTGAAGTGTCTGCCAGGCCCTGCGTTGCTTCACACCGCGAGACTTCCACGTTAGACTTCAAAGCTCACGGCTTTAGAAGTCCACCGCGGAAACGTCGCGGTGGATGTGAAACAAGGTCAGTGAAGCTGCCAATCGGCAGCAGGACGGCTCCCTTCTGTTTGTTTTGGGATTTTGGGGGGGACTTTTGATATTAGATTGGAACCCTGGCATCCAGTTGGAGAATCTCACGTGCAGAAAGAGACATGGCAATAGCTAGAATATTGATCATGGCTTTTCCGCAATAGTCATGGAGACTCAGGGCTTATGTTATGTGTGCAGACAACTCAAGCTGATGCCACGGCTTAAGAAGGATGTGCAGGGTAAACACGTGAGAAGCTTGATGATAGCTGTCGCGGTGCCGAGTACTGCAATACTTTGACATTTTTCGGGATGCTCATGTTGATAGCAATCAAAACATGTTCAAAGAGTGTCATTTGGGTGTGTAAGGAGCTGCCGGAATCCCCGTCGCTGTGGCCACGGACCACGACCTTGAATTCAGTCCTCGCGTGAAGGTGAGAACCTCTTCAGGTTCCCACCTTCACGCGAGGATTGGCTTCAAGGTTGTCATCCAGGGCCACCGTGGCAACTGCTCGACTCCTACAGGCCTGTTTGTGTCTGTGTGTGTTGATGGCCTCAGCCGAAGCAGGCGCCATCACCAAACATTGACGTTTGCCGGCTCTATGAACACTGTTGCCAAACAGATGGCTGCTGTCCTGCAACGCATGCAAAAGTAAAAGTGAGTTGTTCAAGAACCACAAGGACTGACCACCAAAAAGCACAAATCATGCGGATATCATTGCCCTCACGGCAATCCCCGCTAAGAGGGGCTTAGTAATATCACATAAATGACCTTCTCCCTAGACTAGCTCAGAATCCCAATCGACTGACTTTCCTATTTTGGCCACCGAAGTTTGCACATATTGGACCGAGCTAGGGCTGGATCATGCTGGAGCCACTGACAGTCAGAATGCAACCCCAACGACCCTGGATTAGGCTTACCGGAATTCTTGCAAAAATCTGGGAGCCCCTGTAGGTTCTTGTTGTCACAACATATGTCTTACAGCAAATGTGCGCGTGCAAGCGAGGTGGAGCTTCCGGTGGATGCAGATGCTTGGCAGGAGGACGAGGCCGAGGCATCCCGAAGCTGTCGTGATCAGTGCTCCGCCATTCCTCCGAAACTCTTAGAACAGCAATTCCCGAAATGAACTGGAGAAGCTTGATTGAACGATGAAGTGAAACGCTATCTTTCTGGATTAGGAGAGACTCGAGAGCTGTAACGCATGTTCTGGAAGCACTCGAGTCAGATGCTGTTGCGCCTTTGGTCCGTGTTGTTTGTCGTGCAGCCGAGGGTTTGCCGACTTCACGTTTGCTTTGCGCGACTCATCAAGAGAAGACAAATTCTCAAGCGCCCTTGCAAGGATGACAACGGGTGTACTGCATAGTAAAGAGTATGTAGGGAGGAGTTTTAAGCAGGCATTGTTGAGTGGCACATTATGCTATGACTATTTCGGGATTCGGTTGCTACATGCTTCTCACCCAAGGGGATCATAGGGGTTGGTTCCCATACCAGGGCCTTTACAGTGGCAGCCATGGTTTGTGCCATGGAAGTCGTCTTCAGTGTGGATTGCTCCTGCACAGCACCAGGCCTGCGGCCTGGAGAGGGTTTTTTTCAAAGTATGGCGCAGCTGCCATACTTGCAGACAAGTGCGAGTAATGTTGAGTAGCAGCGATTAGTTGGCAGATGCAATCCTTACCTTTGGATTTTCAGCAAAATTACCCGGTAGCGGCCGTTTCAGATGGCTTGGCTGAGTAATTCGTAGGTAGAGATTCCAGCAAGAGTTCTGATGCCGGGCCTTGAAGGCGAAAATGTCTTCATCGTCGGATGCTGCAAGGAGCTCGGCAATTGGAACCCTTCAGAGGCCTTGGTTCCTCCTCTTCATGCAAACCTTATGCCACTCCTCCAGCAAGCCGCATTCACAACCAAGATCAGGTCCACTATATACTATACTCCCAAGCTTTGTTCACCCCCCATGAAGGACCCGACCCAAAACCATGGAATGACCTGCATTCAAGATGAGCCAAAAGCCCCTCCCCCACCCAAACCCGAAACTTTTGACCCCAAAGTATCTGACAGGCAGTGCCCTGTTTCACATCCAGCGCGGCGTTTCCGCGTTGGACGTCCAATGCTGTGAAGCTGCCAATCGGCAGCAGGACCACTCCTCTGTGGATGTTTTTGGGGTGTTGGGGGAACTTCAAACTTTTGATTTTGGCTTGGAATCTTGGCATCCAGTTGCAGAATCTCAGAAAGAGACATGGCAACTGCTCGAAGATTGGTCATGACCCTTCCACAATCGCCATTGGGGCGAATGTATGCAGTCAGGGCACCCCTGGCACAACTCAAGCTGATGCCACGGCTTGAGAAGGATGTACACGGTGAACAAGTGATAAGGTGAATGAGAGCTGTCCCCGTGCCGATACTTGTAGTAGTACTTTGATACGTCTCGAGGTAGATGAGCACGTTTTCTCAATCCGCCTTCACGCGAGGATGGAATTCAAGGTGGTGATCCGTGGCCACCACGGCTGGCGCTGGGAGCATGGCGAGAACCGACTCCTGGAGGCCTGTTTGCGTGCGTGGATGCGCTTTTCCGATGCCAGATCGCAAGCACGCCGCCGTTCTCCGGCCTCAGCCGATGCAGTCGCCATCACCAATCCTTGATGTTTGCCGGCTCTATGAACACTGTTACTAATTAGGGTTCAGGGTTTAGGGTTTAGGGTTTAGGGTTCAGGGTTCATTTTTTTGAAAGATGGCTGCTGTCCTGCAAGGCATGCAAAAGTGAGTCTGTCAAGAACCACCAAGACTGACACCCCAAAAGAACGCAAATCATGCGGGTGTCCATTCCCTCGCCTCAATGCCTGCTAAGAGGGGCTTAGCAATATCACATATTCATAAAACCCTAAACGCTAAACTAATGCAGAATCCCAATCGACTGCCAAGATCAAAAGTGAAAGCCTTTCCTAGTTTTGGCCACCGAAAGTTGCAAGTTTTGGACTCAGCTAGGGCTTTGATTGTGCCGGAGCCACTGACCTTCAGAATGCAACTCCAACGGTTGGGTTGGCTTACCGGCATGCTTGCAAATTTGGGAACACCTGTAGGTACTTGTCGTCATCACAACATAAGTCTTGCAGCAATGGTGCACGTGCACACTAGGTGGAGCTCCCGATGGATCCAGAGGCGCACGCGTGTCGACAAGCTGCGTGCGATTAAGGTCGTGACTTGCTCTTGCCGCTGCATCCCACATCTGTAGTGCATATTGAAAGAAGATTACTGCCGTCTTTGTTGTCCTGGATTGTTTAAATGTTCACGATCCGATCGCTTGGTCTCAGCTTCCAAGAACGAGTAGTAGCAAGCATTCCAGACCACATTTCTGGAGGCGAAGAAGCTTGTGACCATGGCGTTCGGGCAGCAAGGCATCAAGGCATCCAGAGTAGGGAAACCCACGGATTGTTATTATGTTGGTACTGCACAAGAATGATTGATCTCCTTTTTTGCCCGAGATCTGCGAGTGGTATGCGGTGGCTCAGCCCCAAACCTTAATTAAACTTTAGGCTTTAGGGCAAGGGGGGCGGCCCAACAGAAGCAGTAGGTTTTGCCAGCCTGGGTCCACGCAGGATGTAGATGCCGTTGAATCCGCCGGGGCCTCGGGTTCGGTGGCCTCGGGTTCCGTTAGAGAAGTTACGTGCACAGGGTCCACTTTCAGGACAGGGCTAGGCTTTGCAACACAGGCCGGCACCTGTCCCGCTCGCGAGGTCACATGACACACACACACACACACACAAGAGCCTAACTTGTCTCCCAAAGAAGTCCTCCTCCCCGGCCTTCCGGCTGTGCACACGCTCCCCACAAGAACTCATTAAGCATGCTCATGAAACCCTCACGAATGGCAGATCCACGTTGCGTTTTCCTGGCCCAATGGCCCTACGCACATCACCTTGTAGAGCCATAACATGCCTCGCGCATGGATTGAAGGAAGAAGCAGCAACTCATGTTGCTCAAAAAAGATTGCCCAAAGCCTTGGGCGAGGAGCGGACCGTGTGGCCCCTAGTTTGTGACTGTGTGGCCGCTGGGCATGTGGACTGTGCAGCTGCAAGTCTGTGCGACATCTTCCAGCTGTAACTGAACTTGTGAACCATCGCTTCCGTGCGAGGGTTGGAGTGCCTCTGACTCAAGCTGCAGTGCCGGGTCCATCTGTACTCGTACCCTCTACGTTTTCGTGAGCACAGGAACTGCCCACGTTGCCCATGCTGCTGGGCCAGCCGGTGCAGCCCGAGATCAAGGCCGCCGCTTTGCGGCTTGCAGATGCTTGGGACGTGAGTTCGGCGCTTCTCCTCTTGCGGCAAGAACGACCATCAAGCACACCTTTGGATGATGTGTAAGTCGGCAAGGCCTGGCGTATGTACTCAACACCAACATACACATACACAAACACACACACACACACACACACACACACACACACACACACACACACACACACACACACACACACACACACACACACACACACACACACACACACCACACACACACACACACACACACACACCACCACCACACACACACACACACACACCGACACACACCGACACACAGACCCACACAGACCCAGACCCACACAGACCCACACAGACCCACACAGACCCACACACACACACACACACACACACACCACCCACACACACACAACACACACAAGAGAGCTCGTAGATAACTTCAAAACAACTAGCAAAAAACAACCACCACACACACACAACACACACACACAACACACACCACACACACACACACACACACACACACACACACACACACACACACACACACACCCACACACACACACACCCACACACACACAACCACACACACAACCACAGACTAACCCCACAACACAAAACACACACAACACAAAACACACAACCCACACAACACAAACGCCACACACACAACACACACACAACACACACACACACACCACACACACACACACACACAAAAAAAAAACACACAACACAAAACACACACACACACACAACACAAAACACACAACCCACACAACACAAACACCACACACACAACACACACACACACACAACACACACACGACACACACACAACACACACACACAACACACAACACACAACACACAACACACACACACAACACAACAACACACACAACAACACACACAACAACACACACAACAACACACGCAACAACACACGCAACAACACACGCAACAACACACGCAACAACACACGCAACAACACACGCAACAACACACACACACAACAACACACACACACACACACGTTGACTTGTCTGGAACTGATGAGACGGACTCTCGACTGGATCAAACATCACATCATCATGAGGGTGAAATGAAGAATTTTGTGCCAACCTGTGCCAGACACCAGGAATGGCACAAGTAATACCAAATGAGATGATGCCAATGAGGGGTATGGGTGCAGCCCATGTTGCACCAGACACCGGGAATGATGCAACGCGAAGTGAGATGGAAGATGAACGAATGGTGAGGTCCCCCAAGCTACTCCCGCAGGAGTCCATGGGCAGACAAGAGCAGGTACGTTTGCACGGGTTGGGGAGGGGGGTCTTCGTTGACCGGGACCCCCTCCCCACCCTCCCGGTCCCCTGCAAGTGAAAACAAAGCCAAGAAGGGTGTGACCCCAATCCTGCATGTACAGCAAGTTACACACACACACACACATGCCCCGAAGGGCAGTGAGGTGTCTGCCTGTCATCGTCGGCATCACACAGAGCAGCATCATGCCCCGAGAGGGCGGACAGGACAAAGACATGTCACATATCTTGAATCGGAGAACAGGCGAGATAGATCAGCACCACAACCGGAGGGAGCGCAGCAACATTTTACCAACACTAGCAGAAGGGAACATGCCATGGCAAGCACATGAACAACGACCAACAAGAGTGCAGAGAAGATCCACCAACACCAACAAGAGGGAGAACAACACCACTTTACCAACATTAGCGGGGAGGACATGTGTCCGTACCTGATGCAGCCTCAGTCAAACTACCTGTTCACAGCTGACGGTGCATTACGAAAGTCACAAAGCAGTGCCGTCCGGGTACCCCTGCGTCTGCAATTTGGATGATCCCGATGACATGTCTGTGCTCGCACTCACTCATGTCACAAAGCCTACTGCAGATGATCCCGATGAATGAGTATCTCAGCCAGCAGAGCTCAGTCAATCCCGGATGCCCGGGTCTGCTGGGATCTGGCCCCGTGACGGGACAACACGCCAGAACCATACACACGTTGACTTGTCTGGAACTGATGAGACGGACTCTCGACTGGATCAAACATCACATCATCATGAGGGTGAAATGAAGAATTTTGTACCAACCTGTGTCAGACACCAGGAATGGCACAAGTAATTCCAAATGAGATGATGCCAATGAGGGGTATGGGTGCAGCCCATGTTGCACCAGACACCGGGAATGATGCAACGCGAAGTGAGATGGAAGATGAACGAATGGTGAGGTCCCCCAAGCTACTCCCGCAGGAGTCCATGGGCAGACAAGAGCAGGTACGTTTACACGGGTTGGGGAGGGGGGTCTTCGTTGACCGGGACCCCCTCCCCACCCTCCCGGTCCCCTGCAAGTGAAAACAAAGCGAAAATGGGTGTGACCCCAATCCTGCATGTACAGCAAGTTACACACACACACACACACACACACACACACACACACACACACACACACACACACACACACACACAACAACAACACACACACACACACAACACACACACACACACACAACAACACACACACACACAACACACACACACACACCAACACACACACCAAC